>JAYMZC010000387.1:20450380-20842227 GCA_036346975.1 Drosophila prolongata | reverse complement strand
TGAACAGGGATAAAATTCCCCAACCACTGTTTAAGATTGAGCTGGCCCCAGAAACGAAACCTCTAAAGAAAAGTGCAGTGCATCCTATTTACAATCTGCAATATCTCCTTCACCGAAGAATCACCGTAGAGGAACCGCATAAGCGGAACGGCCCCGTACAGTGTCCAAACTACCAGGAGTTCGGGCATACAAGAACCTACTGCACCCTGCGTCCAGTTTGTGTCGCCTGTGGAGATTTGCATTGCATTGAAGCATGCCTGGGAAACAAAGAAGACCCTACTCTAAGGAAATGCAGTAACTGTGGGGGAAATCATAGTGCCAACTACCGGGGCTGTCCCGTCTACAAAGAACTCAAGAGCCGCCTAAATCAGAGACGCAGTAATCCACTCGCCGCTCAACACTCTGCCCAACCAAACATCTTCACCCCATCAACAACCACTCCTGGTGTCTCTTTTGCCAACGCACTCCGCGACCCTGGAATCTCACAAACATCTACCGCCCAACCAGCAGCATTGCGTCCACAGCCACCCATATCAAACCTAAATGATTTTCCGCATTTAAGCCAAAATGGCCAAACAACAAGTCAACCTTCTACGCAGTAAAACCAAACTCTTCCCCCACAAACACTTAGCGGTCTAGAATCTACATTAGCTACTCTTGCAAACGTCATGATGACGATTCAAAGTTCCCTTCAAGAACTACTGCGAAACCAGAGCCTTCTAATGGAACTGCTGATCAAACAAAGTCTGTATAAATGGACTCCTTAAGAATATGCTTCTGGAACGCAAACGGCGTTTCCCGGCACAAAAACGAACTCCTACAGTTCCTAAACAGCCACAATATCGATATCATGCTACTTTCTGAAACCCATCTAACTAATAAAAACTACTTCCATATCATCGGATATATATTCCACGCGACCAACCACCCGGACGGTAAAGCACACGGAGGTACCGGTATACTCATAAGACAACGCATAAAACATCATCCCTTGGAGACATTCGCTACTAACTACCTGCAGGCCACATCCCTACGTATAAACCTAATTGGCGGCCCACTTACCCTATCCGCCATATATTGCCCCTCACGCTTCAGTATTGCAGAAAATGAGTTTATGAATTTCTACAACTCACTAGGAAGCTGCTTTATAGCTGCCGGTGATTATAACGCAAAGCATACCCACTGGGGATCTCGTCTTATCAACCCCAAAGGCCGCCAACTATACAACGCTATTATCACTCCAGGTAATGCGCTTGACTTTGTCTCACCAGCTAGGCCTACATACTGGCCCACAGATCCAAATAAACAACCTGACATTATCGATTTCGCTGTTATTAGAAGAGTCTCGCATAGGCTGATAAACATAAAAACCTTAGAAGAGCTTACATCGGACCATTCGCCAGTTCTCCTCTGTCAATCTGAACAGCCGCAGCTTCTGGAACGCCCCCCAACATCTAACATCAAACAAAACAAACTGGCTGAAGTACAAAAAAATATGTAAGTGCACACATCGATCTTGATCCTGAAATTTCCTCTGAATCTGACATTGACAAGTCGCTTAAACACCTCACGGACGTAATGTCCTCTGCCGCCAAACATTCTACGCCAGAACCCTCATCCACAAACCCGCTAAGAACTGGACGCTCAAGTATCCAGATCGAGTCTCTCCTACTTGGAAAACGTAGACTTCGCGGAGACTGGCAGACTCATCGGTCGCCAGCCACTAATAAAAGACTTAATGAAGCATCTCGAAAATTGTCGAAGGCCCTCTCTACCGAAAAGAACCAGGCCCAACGGGCCTACATTGCGAAACTATCCCCGACGGGTAATAAATTCCCACTATGGAGAGCTCACCCAAACATGCAACCACCAATAGATCCCGATTGGCCAATTCGATCACAAACAGGTGCCTGGGCGCGCAGTGACGAAGAAAGAGCTAACACCTTTTCCCATCACTTGGAAAACGTTTTCAAGCCTCACCCGCCATCCAACCAATTCACTCTACCGAATGTCTCGCTAGCGTCGCCGTCCTCCCCAGTTTCCCTTGAAACCAGCACAATACTTAAGGCTATTAAAGAACACATAAACCCAAAAAAGGCTCCTGGTCACGATTTTATTTCTCCAAAAATGATAATTGAATTACCTGCATGCGCAGTCAGATGCATCGCATTTATATTTAACTCAATATTGAAATGGGGCTACTTTCCTGACCAATGGAAAAAGTCTGTCATTACAATGATCCCGAAGCCAGGAAAAGACAAATCTCAGCCTTCCTCGTACCGGCCGATCAGTCTGCTCCCATGTCTATCAAAGCTATTTGAAAAACTGCTTCTTGTTCGTCTAGTAACACATCTTCAAAACAACAGAACGATCCCTCTGCACCAATTCGGATTTAGGGAAAAGCATGGAACTATCGAACAGGTAAACCGCTTAACATCTGAAATTCGCACGGCTTTCGAACACAAGCAATATTGCAGTGCCTTATTTCTGGACGTATCACAGGCATTTGATCGAGTCTGGATCGACGGTCTGGTATACAAAATCAAAACCCTCCTACCGGAAAACACTCACAAGTTGCTTGAGTCTTACCTCAGAAACAGAGTTTTCACCGTGAGATGTAAAACCTTTACTTCAACCATCCGTAACATCGAAGCTGGAGTACCCCAAGGAAGTGTGCTTGGACCAATCTTGTACATCCTTTACACGGCAGACATTCCAACAAGCCGCCAGACCCTCATCTCAACCTTTGCTGACGACACTGCCATTGTCAGCCGCTCGAAATGCCCAAAAACAGCTACAGCCCATTTAAAAGAAAACCTGGTAGCTGTAGAAAAATGGCTCGCAGACTGGCGTATCAAAGTCAACGAGCAAAAGTGTAAGCACATTACATTTACACTAAACTTGTCGAAATGCCCACCACTGACGCTAAACATCAAGCCGGTTCCACAAGCAGACGAAGTCACCTATCTCGGCATACACCTAGACAGGAGGCTTACCTGGAGAAAGCATATAGAAGCAAAGAAGACCCATTTAAAACTAAAGGCCAACAGCCTTCACTGGCTCATGAACTACCGCTCCCCCCTTCCACTCGAATATAAAGTACTACTGTATAACTCGTGCTTAAAGCCGATCTGGACCTACGGTTCCGAGCTCTGGGGAAACGCAAGCAGCAGCAATATAGAAATTATTCAAAGAGTACAATCAAAGACCCTACGAACAATAACTGGTACATCCGCAATGCAAACATCCAGAGAGACCTGGATATAAATCCCGTAAAAGAAGAAATTGTTTCCAGAAAAATTAAATATGAAGCCAGATTATCAAATCACCCAAACCTGCTTGCCAGACAACTCAACCGGCTAAGCTATCATTCCCGTCTACAGCGGAATGATTTCCCATCCCTCTTCCATAACATAAGTTAACGTAACATAGATTATGATTTGAAAACTTATTGTTAGTCTCTTAAGTAATAGAGAAGATCCAATAAATAAGAATAAAGTATATAAAAAAAAAAAAAAAAGGACAATAGGGGTATAGTCTGGACTAGAACGACCTCAGACGGAGTGTTACGGATAAAAACATGTTGCTGTTATGATAGATCTAAAAGGCCATTAACAAAGTCGTGATTAGAAAAAAATCATGAAATCCGGCAGAAATAGCTATATCAATCTATTTAAGTCAACGCATTGCGATGACTAATTACGGTATAAATTATTTGGATAGCCAACAACTTAGTTGGCAAATCTCTTGAGATTGAGCACCTCTTCCAGGAACGCAATATTGACATTTTCATGATCTCAGAGACACATTTGTTTGGCAGAATTTCCTTTGGTGCTGTCTACTGTCCACCTGGTCACCGCCTTTCTTGGACGACTGAGAAATATCTGCGTCTATTTGGCTCTGTAGGTAGCCGCTTTCTCATTGGAGGGGATTGGTATGCGCACCACAGTTTCTGGGTGTGCAGGAGATCATGCTCTCGGGAAAACACCCTGATGTCAGCTATTGCTGACTCAAATATGCAGATTTTGGCTACTGGCGGACCCACTCATTTTCCTTGGATCAATGACCACCTCCCGACGGCCATTGATTTTGCAGTGTACAAAGACAACCCGTGCAACCACCTTACAATCTCAAAGTGCCCGGGACTTTCCTCTGATCATATTCCGCTCCTGATATATTTTTGCGTGGCTGTCAACAAATCCAGGCTTCTTTCTGGGGTTCGGATCTAAAAAGATTCAGTGCGCAACTTACTGCTCTGACTCAGGAACAACCTTCTCTTCTTTCTGTGGACGACGTAGATTCCTTTGCTAAGGTCTTAGTTGAACGGATCCATCACGCTGCCCCTCCTCCTAGAATTATTCCAAGCCAGAAATTGCCGCATTGGACAGAAAAGGTCATGCACTTCGCCTTGTCTGGATGAGGACGTGGCATACCATCGATATGGCAAGGTGTGTCAGAGCTAAGAAAAGTTCTCCGTTCGACCAGGTCATAACTTTTTATGGACAAGCTCAATGCAATTTGATCCTAACCAGAATCACGGATTTGCGCTGCGAAAATGAACCCGCAACCTTAAAAGACAGCCGCTTCAGAGGTTTTCCCTTAAACGTAGTGATGGGACTTGTGCCCACAGTAATTCCGAGACGCACTTCCGAACCCCCAGTTTGGATTCCGTAGTCGCCATAGTGCTATCGATCAAGTGCACAGAGTAATTAACCATGTTCTGGGTGCTTTCGAAGACAACAAATACTGCTTAGCCGTTTTTCTCGAAGTTCGAGAAGCTAATGCCGCTTTGGTCTGAAAGACTATGGAATCTCATTCTATCGTTCTTAGATAATAGGGAGTTTGCTGTAGATATTCGTGGACACCGTTCTGGACTTCGCCCAATTCGTGCTGGTGTCCCGCAGGGAAGCATCCTTGGTCCAGTCCTGTATACAATTTACACTTCGGATCTTCCAAACCCAGTTGCTCGTGGTACACTCCTGGCCACATATTCAGATGACACTGCATTTCTTGCAGATGGCAGCACCACTACGTCTTTCTCCCGACGTGTCCAGACGTTCTTAGACGAATTTGAGTGCAGGGCCTCTCGATGGAACATTTGCTCTCCGCCCTGGCCGTTCACGCAGCCTTTACATTGATGGGAATAGGCTCAAGGACGAAAATAAGGTGACGTACCTCGGAGTTACTTTAGTTAGAAGGGCCAAATTGATCAAGTTTGTGGATCAGCAAGAACAAAACTTGACAAAATGGACTGGCTCCAGGTAGCGTCCTATCCCTTTAAGCCAAGGTGCAGCTCTTTAAGCCATTGTCCTTAAAACTTTGACCTGGGAAATCACTTGCTGGGGCACGCCCTGTGATTCGTCACTAAAAATGGTGCAAACGTGCATTACAAAAGCTCACAGGAGGATGCTGGAGTTATGTTCCAGGACACGGGAGGGCCGACGGTAACGGAGACAATTTGTAAATCCTCAAGTTGGTACCGGGAACGTCTGCTCACACATGCAAACTGTCTGGCCAGACATCTTGCAACACCACTGGGTCGACGGCGTCTCGGCCGTGACAGACACGGTCGTCTTCTCTAACAACACATCCTGATTAGCTTATGACCGGCTATGACCACACCTGATTTGCCCAAGAATGAAGCACCCTCTACCCGCTTTTTTTGGGATCTTTAGAAATAATTTGACAATACACGAAAACAAGGTCCATCCTTGTGTGGGGTGTTCAACAATAAATAAAAAATAAATAAAAAACGAGGACGGAAGCTAACTTTGGCAAGCCAAAGTTTTAATACCCTTGCAGACTTTGCCGAAATTTGCTAAAACTGAAAAAGTAGCGAAAAGAATAAGGTATACATAAATAAACTAGATTTGCATCGTTTGATGTCAATTGCTTTTATACTGCAAAAATGTCATATAAAAATAGAAAAAAAGGGATTCTTTCGCAGCCTTTAACAATTTTTCATACTGAAGCTATAAGATATAGACGTCCGATCGGCAAGCGCTTTTACCCTAATCAAGATATGCGTAAATAAATAAGACTTGGAAAAATGTATGTCAGTAGCTTACACACTACGCGAAAAATTCAGAAAATCATCAAATTTGGACCGATTTCACCCTATTGTTCCTATGGAAGCTATAGGATATTGACGTCCGGTCGTCACGGGCTCTTACCCTAATCAAGGTATGCATAAAAAAATACGATTTGGAAAGATTCATGTCAATTGCTTATATACTGCGTGAAATATCCTAAAAATCATTAAATTTTAACCGATTTTACCCTATTGTTCCTATGGGAGCTATAGGATATAGATGTCCGATCATCACGCGTTTTTACCCTAATCAATATATGCATAAAGAAATAGGATTTGGAAAGATTCATGTCAATTGCTTATATACTGTGCGAAATATCCTAAAAATCATTAAATTTTAACCGATTTCACCTTATTGTTCCTATGGGAGCTATAGGATATAGACGTCCGATCGCCAAGCGCTTTTACCCTGATCAAGGTATGCATAAAAAAATAAGATCTTGAAAGATTTATGTTAATAGCTTTTACACTGCGAGAAATATCTTCCATTCTTGAAAATTATATCCGATTGTTCCTATGGGAGCTATAGGATATAGATATCCGATCGGGGCGGTTTTCAAACTTGATCTGCATACACATGTTTTAGGACAACTGTGATTCAGATCGCTAGCTTTTAACTGAGCTCGCAAACAGTATTGAAACAGACGGACAGACGGACATGGCTATAACGAATCCTCTATTGCTCCTGATCAAGAATATATATTTATGGGGTCGAAAACGTCTCCTTCACTGCGTTACAAACTTCTGACCAAAATTATAATACCCTCTGCAAGGGTATAAAAATCAAAGACAATGACAGTCAAATGATCTCTTTCAGAGAAAGAACAAATTTAATAACAGACATAAGGAGCTTATAAAATATTATATCAGATCCATGGGGATATATAAACAAGGTACAAGAAGAGAGGAAGCACACGCTTGCAGTTATTACAAATCGACTACATTTCGATTTCTATGCATATAGTGAAATTATTTAGTTTGAGTCGAATAAATGATCAACCCTTGTTGGGTTAAGACCAACGGCGTACTTTGAATTAAAAACACAATAAAATGCGGTGCTGAGACTTTATTAATTGAAGATTGGCTTAAGACTAAATTCTTGTGACAATAATCTTTCTTGAGTTGCCCTTTGTTTACATAAATTTGGGAGCGAGATTGCCCGCTTGGGATATTGATTGTATTCAATAATTTGAGAGTGAGAGTGACACTTAGGGCGCGGCACTTAGTCATTGCAATAATAGTTTATGTTAATGTAGAGCGGCATCACCAGCTCCGGATTTGGATTGCTTACATCGAATATTCTTATTTCTTGGTATGAATATGTAAATATGTCACTTCCCTCCAGTTAAAAGGGTTGCCTATGCTTAGGCAGGCATTTCAGGGTACAATGCAGGCAACTGGTTTAGTGCCGGTTCTATTTTTTGTTGCGATTCTTGATTATTTTTTGCTTGTTTTCTAAATGTTGTATATAAATTTGATAGGACAAGAAAAATAATAAGAACAATAATTACAATTATTATAATTACAAACAAGAAAGGAAAGCTAACTTCGGGCGGAGCCGAAGTTGATATACCCTTGCAGAATACTCTGTAAATTATATTTTCCAAAATTATTCAAACTTAATACTCATAAAAAATCCCAACTTTCTAACTTTAAAAACACCAAAGTTATGGCATTTCCAATCGTTCAGTTATATGGCAGCCATAGGATATAGTCGGCCGATCCTTATGAAGTTTGATAGGTCGGATTGATTGACTAAAAATAAAACCCATAGAAAATCCCAACTTTGTAACTTTACAAACACCAAAGTTATGGCATTTCCGATCAATCAGTTATATGGCAGCTATAGGATATAGTCGGCCGATCCTTATGAAATTTGGTAGGTCGCATTGATTGGCCAAATATAAAACCCATAGAAAATTCCAGCTTCCTAACTTAACAAACACCAAAGTTATGGCATTTCCGATCAATCAGTTATATGGCAGCTATAGGATATAGTCGGCCGATCCCGGCCGTTCCGACATATATACTGCGTGCAAAGGAAAGAAGGGTGTGTGCAAAGTTTCAATTCGATAGCTTTAAAACTGAGAGACTAGTTTGCGTAGAAACAGACAGACAGACAGACAGACAGACGGACAGACGGACAGACAGACGGACAGACGGACAGACGGACATGGCTATATCAACTCAGGAGGTGATCCTGATCAAGAATATATATACTTTATAGGGTCGGAGATGTCTCCTTCACTGCGTTGCACACTTTTGACCAAAATTATAATACCCTCTGCAAGGGTATAAAAATGCGGTATTATTTTCTGAAATTAGTTTTAAAACGTCATTATGTTTTACTATCGTTATCTTAGTTAATTTAATCGGAGAATAGAATGGTGTGAAATCAAATTCTGGACTTAACGAATTTTCGCTTAAAATAACATTTTCAATTTTAACTCTACTTTTTTTTATTCTAATAATTTTGCTTCCACTTATTTTTATTTCGCCATTTAATTCTTGACAATTTTTTTTTTTTAGTTTTTTAGTTTCAGTTAAATTCAAAGTAAGTATAATATTTGGTTCAACGTATTTATTCAATACGTTGAACCAAATTTCTTTTGATAAAATTGGTAGAAAATTACAAATTGGATTCTTACGCTTAATTATATTTTTAAAGCATTCATTATTAACTTCTTTATTGTCTTGATTATAAATTTTATTCTCATCTTCAAAATATGATTGTTGATCTGAATAGTCTAACTGATACCCATTATGGTCGGGATAAGGAATTATGTATGAATATGTAACCATTCATTATTTTTGCGGAAGTGTAACGGCATTTGTTATTTTTTGTTTCTTAAATTGTG
Source organism: Drosophila prolongata (assembly GCA_036346975.1). Taxonomy (NCBI): domain Eukaryota; kingdom Metazoa; phylum Arthropoda; class Insecta; order Diptera; family Drosophilidae; genus Drosophila; species Drosophila prolongata. Next base: position 20,833,278 of record JAYMZC010000387.1, on the reverse strand, counting down.
TTTTGTAGTATTGGGTTTTCCTACTTCGATTAGTTTATTTGGTAATGGTCTTCGTCTATTTTTTCAACATTTTTATTAGCTTTAAATGGATTTTCTAATTTTCCTTTTTAAAGTGGATATTTTCTGTATCTAGTGTCAATGTTAAATTCCTGTCGATCTTCATTTATTTTATCTATTTTCTTTTCTTTAATATTTTGAATGTCTAATATTGGATGCCCAGCGTATAAGAATATTTGAGCTGGTGTTTGCCCAGTGGTGACATGTTTAATTTTATGGTTGTATGTGTAAAGAATTGTTTCTATTTTGCTTAATTTTACTTCTTCATCATCGGATGAATTGATTATACGTATTTTTTCATTTTTTTTATGTAGTCTTTCGACGTCTGCCACACCGTTTTTTGCTGTATTGAGTTGTAACTCAATTCCTTCTGCTTCAAGCCAACGCTCTAGAGCCAAGCTGGAGAAAGATCCGTCTCTGGCTGCTTTTAGTAATTTGGGTTTCCCTAACTGATTATAAATGCGCATTAGTGCGTTCCTGCATTCTATCCAGTCCTTAGTTTTAATTTGCTCAAGTGTAGCGAATTTAGAATAAATGCCAATGCAACTGATGTAATGTTTTCCCTCAGATGAATAAATATCTACCACAAATTTGTCTCGACAATGTTCAGGGTTAGGTGTGATTTTAAAAGGCATTTTGGTGTTTCTAAGTTCTGTTTTATCTAAATTGCATATGTTGCTTTCATTTATTATATTCCGAATTAATAGTTGGCTATTTGGAAAGAAGTGATTTTCTTTGAATTATTTAGTCATTTTCTGTATACCTGGATGTAAAAGTTTTTCATGTGATTGAATTATTATTTCTTTGAATTCTATGTATGAACAAACATTCTTTAATAGGTAGAGGCTGCGCAATACTTTAGTGTTGGTTGTATTAATAATTTCCTTGTATGCTCTTTGAATAATTTTAAAATCTACATCGCTCTCAATATAAATGGTAATGTTTCCTTGAATAAAATGATCAAATAAAATGTTTCTGGCCTTTTTAAGTGTTATTTCATTATATTAAATTGTGGTAATGGAGTTGCCGAATATTGTTGAAAGCTCTACTTTATTTTTATCGGATTAAATGAAAATTATTTGATTTTTGAAAAAGTTTATTGTTTTTTCTGTTAAGTGAATAAGGTTGCTATTGTTTTCTTCTGCACTATGTTGAGCAACTATCACTATGATGATTTTCTTCAATTTTAATTCTTGATAATGCATCGGATTTGATTTTTAATTGGTATTCATTTAATTTGGCTCTCCATCTTTGTAACTCGGTTCTTTGAAGGTATGCAGCCATCTAAGAGGTTGATGGTCACTAGCAATGAGAAAATGTCGTCTTAGTAAATAATGTCGAAAAGTTTTAGTGGCCCAAACTATTGCGAGTAATTACTTTTCGATAGCATGCTAATAAAAGATATAGGATGACAATTTTGAGAATGTACGGCCCCAAGGGCTAAATTACTGGCATCTGTGGTTAAAGTGAATTTCTTTTCAAAATCGGGCAATTGGAGAATTGGTTCTCTAATTAAGCTTTAAGTTTTTTGAATGCTTCTATGTAGTCGAGATTTTGTGTATCTATCTTTGCTCCTTTTTTTAAACATTTGGTCATTGGTTTTGCTATGTCTGCGTAGTTTGGAATAAATTTGCGATAATAACCGGTTAATCCAAGAAAAGCTCTGATCCCTTTTACTTTTGTTGGAATTGGATAGGAAACTATGGCTTTAACTTTAAGGGGGTTTGGTTTTATGCCATTAGGGGTTACGATGTGACCAAGAAAGCTAGCTTCTTTTTTTAAAAATTCACATTTGACTAACTGCAATTTTAAATTAGCTTCTGGAAGTTTAAAAAAAAAACTAGTTGTAATGAATTTAAATCTTCGGTAAGGGATGTGGAAAAAATTATAATATCATCTAAATACACTAAACAGTGTTTGTTAAGCAACGGTCGAAGGATATTATTCATGCACCTTTGCAAAGTAGCGGGTGCATTTTTAAGGCCAAATGGCATTTGAAGATATTCGTACTGACCGCTTTTGGTGGAAAATGCAGTTTTTGATATTGATTCTAGGTCCATTTCTATTTGATGGAATCCCTTAGCTAAATCCGTAGTTGTTAAATATTGACATTTTCCTAGTTTACCAAGGATTTCGTCCATGTTTGGTATTGGATATCTGTCGGGGGGTAGTTATTTCATTAAGTTTCCTATAATCTATTACAACTCTATACTTAATTTTACCAGAAGCATCTGATTTTTTGGGTACTACCCAGGTAATACTATTGTATGGTGAATTACTTTCCCTAATTAATCCCTGATTAAGCATTTCTTGCACTTGGGTTTCGACTTCAATTTCGTGCGCTTGAGCAAGTGGGTATTGTTTTGAATAAATTGTGGAGTTATGTGTTTTATTTAGTACGTGCTTAATAGTATTTGTAAATGTTGGATTGTCTCCTTCTTCATATTGAAGATCTTTTAATTTATTTAATAAAGCTTTAAACCCTAAAGTTTCCTCCTAATTCAGGTAATCTAATCGAAATCTATTTTTTTGATTGATTTCTGAGCTGAATATTTTATTGTTTCTGGTGGCTTTTGGATATAAAAATTTTGGTTTTTTACTGTTTTTGAAGTAATTAATTTGTATGTTTTATCAAACAGGGAAACTGTGATATTTATAATTGATTGCGCATTTTTCAACAACTTTCTGCCAATTAGTATATCGTAATTATTAGAAAAACTGTAATTATTAGAAAAACTGTAAACATAAAATGGTTCAGTTGTTTTAAAAATACTATTGTTGGGTAAAATTATTAATTTGTTCAAAGTAATAGGACCATTTGATGTCAAAATTAATAGTAAGATCAATTTTGTGCCAATGAAGCTAGTATTAATCGTTTTAAGAGTGGCAGAGAGTCAAGATTTGAGATTATAGGAAAAAATCTATTATAGTCAGAACACAATACTCTGAAAGGCTCATGCAATGCATAGTTAGATCTACAATGATTTAATATTAGGGGAATATAATTTCTAGTTAATCTACTTGGCACAGAAAAGTTTAGCTGACTTACCAAGTCGGGGTAGTCAATATCACCATGTATAAGGTTATAAATGAAGACAGTACCAATCATCGTTCTACGGTTGGCTAGGGAGGGTAAATTAATCAACAGAAGTCTACTAGAATAAGAAGGTAAGTTAAGATTTGAATCCCAGTTTAGGCGCCGTAAAGCAAACAGAAGAAAGTTTTTTTGTACTGATTCAATACGACCAATATGTATTCCGTATTGCGGACTCCAGACGGGAAACCCATACTCCAGAATCGGACGGACTAAAAAAATAAATAAAGTTTTAGTTAAATAAGGATCATAGAATTCTTTTGACCACCTTTTAATAAATCCAAGCACTCCTCTGACTTTATTAACCATGGACGAAATGTGGTTTGAAAATTTTAGCTTAGGGTCCAATAGAACGCAAAGATCGTTTACAAGAGTTATTCTATCCAAAGAGCTGCCACTAAATGTGTAAGTCGCGTATATCGGATTGACCCGATAAAAAGTCATCAGCTTGTACTTGGATGCGTTTAAATTTAGTAAATTATCTCGGCACCAGTTTTGAAAATTATCTAAATCGGATTGCAAATCTAAATGGCAGGAAATGTCCTTATGCAGCAGGCACAACATTACATCATCTACGTACATAAGTACGGGAGAATGACTTATAATTGAGGAAAGATCGTTAACAAAAAATGTAAAATGTAACGGACCCAGATGACTCCCTTGTGGGACACCGGAGATAACACGGAGAATTTCAGAAATTGAATTTTTAACAAGAAAGGAAAGCTAACTTCGGGCGGAGCCGAAGTTGATATACCCTTGCAGAATACTCTGTAAATTATATTCTCCAAAATTATTCATATGATGCAACTTAATACTCATAAAAAATCCCAACTTTCTAACTTTAAAAACACCAAAGTTATGGCATTTCCGATCAATCAGTTATATGGCAGCTATAGGATATAGTCGGCCGATCCCGGCCGTTCCGACATATATACTGCGTGCAAAGGAAAGAAGGGTGTGTGCAAAGTTTCAATTCGATAGCTTTAAAAATGAGAGACTAGTTTGCGTAGAAACAGACAGACGGACAGACAGACGGACAGACAGACGGACAGACGGACATGGCTATATCAACTCAGGAGGTGATCCTGATCAAGAATATATATACTTTATAGGGTCGGAGATGTCTCCTTCACTGCGTTGCACACTTTTGAACAAAATTATAATACCCTCTGCAAGGGTATAAAAAGGACCTTTTGTGACCTGCCATTCAGATAACTTGAAATCCAATTAAGCAGATCAACTGGAAAACCTAACAGGTCAAGTTTTTGAACAAGAAGTAAGTGATTTACAGAGTCAAATGCTTTACTAAAGTCAGTGTAAATGACGTCTGTTTGAAAACTACTATTGAAGCCCTTTATCACAAATGTAGTGAGCTCTAGAAGGTTTGTGATTGTGGATCTACGTTTAATAAATCCGTGTTGACACGGAGAAATGATTGATCTACAAAGGTGCTGCAAATGAGGAGTAATGATTTTTTCAAAAAGCTTAGGAATAGCTGACAACTTAGAAATACCTCTGTAGTTACTGGCTTCTAACTTGTTACCTTTTTTAAAAAGAGGAATAACAAATGATTCCTTCCAAATATTTGGGAATTGGGAAGTTTCTAGAGATAAGGTAAACAACTTATGAAGAGGTTTGCACAGGGCCTTAGCGCAATACATAAGCACGCACCCAGGAATACCATCGGGCCCTGGCGAATAAACAGGCTTAATACGAAGAAGATCCAAAAGAAGAGAGCTTTCTGTTAAAGTGGGACAGAATATGAGGCTTGACTTGGACATGGTGTACGAATAAGGCTGTGATGAATAATCTAAAGTAGAGTAAGTCGTTTGAAAAAATTGGGCAAATAAATCGGCTATTGCCTGATCTGTGGTTGCCGTCATGTTTTCGAACGACAGCGAGGAAGGAAAAGAATTAGATTTACGCTTGGTGTTAACGAAATTATAAAACTGTTTCGGGTTCTGAGAGAACTGGACATTACAATGGAAAAATCTTGACCGAGCTCTTAAATATCTAGTAAAAACAGATTGAGAACCGGTATTTTTATATTTCCTAAAAAGTCTGGACTTTACATTTCTTAAGTGTGTCAACTCTTTGCTAAACTAAGGTGATTTATTGGAAATTGACGGATAGTACCATGGAACACAGGAATTAAAAAATGAGTTTATTGCAGTGTAAAAAACATTAACTGCATCGGACATATTATTGCATAAGTAAAGATCAGACCAATTAATGCTAGAAATAAAATTATTTAGCCTCAGAAAGTCTGCCTTGCGAAAACAATGTATTCGCTTGGATGATTTTTCTGATTTTTCTTCTATAACTCTACCCGTATTAAATGAAAGTTCGATTGTTGGGTGATATGGATCTTCAGGTTGCGTGAGTGGTGCTAGTCTGGAGTCGCCCGAGCATATGGCTTCAAAAAGCTCGTTAGGGACATTTATCTTGAAAGATGAAATGTCTCTAGCATAAAAAAATTAAACTTTTCCACCTTTACACTATTACAATCGGCTTTAGTTTTGTCTTGTATATAAGACAATACATCAGAAGATGTTTGATCAGGGGAAAGCCTAGAAACGAAAATTTGTTTCTTTGTGGAACCACTGAAAGGGATTTTGGTGGAGCAGACATTGTTTCTGCAAAACCAACTTGAGCCGGTTGTCCGGACTCAGTAGTCCCTTGTGGTGGTGATGCTACATTCTGAGAGATAGGTGGATCCACTAATTGTGAAACCACTACGGACAAATCGGAATTCTTAGAAGTCCCTGGTTGCATGCAAATTACAAATACGATACCGAATGTATTTAAAAAAATATAATTTTTATTAAATAAACTTCACTTAGACTTAGAATACAATCATTCTTAGACTTATTTCACGACTGCCCAAGCTTGAGTTGGTTCTCCTCCCTTGTTGCCTCGGGATCGAAGCTTTTAAAGTTTATCTTCGTAATTTTCCGAAGTCTTGGTTTCCGAAGCTAATTCCCGATTAAGATTGCTGTGATCAGCATAGAAAATTTGGAAGCGAACGCGATGCCTAAAAAAGAGGGTTCGCGGATTCTAACGGATGTTTAGTCTAAAGTTTGGCTGGCCTTTGGCGGCTAGCTAGGGGGAATTTGTTTACGTCTGTCTCAAGCTTGGCTCGCCGTTTGCGAGGGTGGAAATCTTTATAAGATAAGAACCCGTGAGAACTCAGTAGCAAGCTCTGCCAAAATAAATTGTTTACGATATTAATTAGAATCTTTAATTAAAGTTATAGTTAATTTGCATTCTGTTACGGATTGTTCGGATACGGAGTTTGCTGAAATCAGCTGCTGATCCGCCGAAATGCTCTGTCGTTCTTTTGATTTCGGTTGCGGGGTGTTCCCCTTTTGCTCCTTACCACCAGCGGCCATTTTGCGCTTAGGGGACTCTTCTAATAGCTTATGAAAGCAGACTAAATTTTTATTATTCATTTTATTTATTGGAACCGCTGCACCAAGAAAGCGAATTGAAATTTATAAGCGAGCAGTTATAAGTACCGCAAGAGCGCAGAAACTGCACGCTTAGAACTTTCAAAGCAATCACATTTATGGTGGATCCTGTGTCTATAAGGCATTTGTATGTGCAACGTTTGTATGCTATTTCTATGTATTGGTGTTGTCCGGGGCTGTTAACCGAAAATTTTCATTTGGTTCTGAGCTATTTTGATTTTGTTCATTTATATTTTGGATGGTTTGAATCTGTGGTTGCCCTACATTAATTAACCCATGGTATTAATTGTGGTGATAATATTCTTGTTCATAATAGTTAGGTTGTAATTCTTCGTATTCGTGTGCGTCTTGAAATCTTAATTCGTCAATAGACATTTTAGTTAGTTCACTGTTAGTATTTTTAGATGTGGAGGTTTGTTGCAATCGAGGGTAAGTATTTCCTTTAAAATATGCTGTTTGAGGGTTTTGAATTCTATTGGAATATTGTGGGAAAGGGTATTTCTGAGTAATTGGTCGTGTATTCATGTATTGGTTGGTTGCGAAATGATTTGGTACGTGCCACATGGCTTGGTTGTTAGGTATCTGCTGTGTATAGTTGGGTCTAAATGATTGCGTGTATGGATTAAAATTAGGTTGGAATGGTTGAGAATATTGTGGATAACTTGGTTGATATTGGGTTTGGGTATTTGTATTGAATTTGTATGATTTAAAATTCTGATTAGGGTTAGCGTTTTTATTACGGTTTTCTGGAGTTTTATTTAATTTAAAATTAATATGTTCTTCAAATATTCCCTCATTTTGTGCAATAGTAATTAACGATCTTAAGTCTGAAATATCATGAGGAACTAAAATAGTAAATAATTGTATAGGTAATTTTCTGATCAGTATTTTAATGGAATCTTTAATCGCCGGAACTTAAATAAGAAAATCTGATTGGTTACCTTCCAGATGCAATTTCGAATCAAGAAAGGAAAGCTAACTTCGGGCGGAGCCGAAGTTGATATACCCTTGCAGAATACTCTGTAAATTATATTCTCCAAAATTATTCATAACTTTAAAAACACCAAAGTTATTTCCAATCGTTCAGTTGTATGACAGCTATAGGATATAGTCGACCGATCCTTATGAAATTTGGTAGGTCGGATTGATTGTCCAAATATAAAACCCATAGAAAGTCCCAGCTTCCTAACATTACAAACACGAAAGTTATGGCATTTCCGATCAATCAGTTATATGGCAGCTATAGGATATAGTCGGCCGATCCCGGCCGTTCCGACTTATATACTGCGTGCAAAGGAAAGAAGGGCGTGTGCAAAGTTTAATTTCGATAGCTTTAAAACTGAGAGACTAGTTCGCGTAGAAACAGACAGACGGACAGACGGACATGGCTATATCAACTCAGGAGGTGATCCTGATCAAGAATATATATACTTTATAGTATATCCTTCACTGCGTTGCACACTTTTGACCAAAATTATAATACCCTCTGCAAGGGTATAAAAATCAGCAGTTGACGTCGTCTTTCAGCTTCTTCGCAGAATGCTCTCAGATTTTGTTTGTAAGGTGTCTCCCTGAAGTTCTCCAGTAATTTGTAGTTCGGTGTTTGGGGTTTAAATTCTGCAACTAGTCTCGATCTAAGGGTAGGCCAGTCCTCGATGTTCGGAAGGTCCAATGATCGTGTTACGTGTCCGTGTCAGTTTCATTCGATGGGTCCAAGTAGAATCCTCTGTTGTCGCACATCATTAGTTTGGTAGAGTGAAATTACATAATCCACTCTGCTGACGAAGGTGTACAGATTTTCTGGATCCGACGAGCTTCAGCAAGGTTGTTGTCGCTTAGCGGCACGATTTGGGGTTTGTGCCATTGTTATTGTAAAATAATAATTTTGTAAAAATTTCAGTAGAATTCTAATTTCGTTTTATTATACCCTTGCAGAGGGTATTATAATTTTGGTCAAAAGTGTGCAACGCAGTGAAGGAGACATCTCCGACCCTATAAAGTATATATATTCTTGATCAGGATCACCTCCTGAGTTGATATAGCCATGTCCGTCTGTCCGTCTGACCGTCTGTCCGTCTGTCTGTCCGTCTGTCTGTTTCTACGCGAACTAGTCTCTCAGTTTTAAAGATATCGAATTGAAACTTTGCACACACCCTTCTTTCCTTTGCACGCAGTATATATGTCGGAACGGCCTGGATCGGCCAACTATATCCTATAGCTGCCATATAACTGATTGATCGGAAATGCCATAACTTTGGATGTTTGTAAAGTTAGGAAGCTGGGATTTCCTATGGATTTTATATTTGGCCAATAACTCCGACCTACCAAATTTCATAAGGATCGGCCGACTATATCCTATAGCTGCCATATAACTGATTGATCGGAAATGCCATAACTTTGGTGTTTGTAAAGTTAGGAAGTTAGGAAGCTGGGATTTCCTATGGGTCTTATATTTGGCCAATCAATCCGACCTACCAAATTTCATAAGGATCGGCCGACTATATTCTATAGCTGCCATATAACTGATTGATCGGAAATGCCATAACTTTGGTGTTTGTAAAGTTAGAAAATTGGGATTTCCTATGGGTTTTATTTTTGGCCAATTAATCCGACATACCAGATTTCATATGGATCGGCCGACTATATCCTATAGCTGTCATATAACTGAACGATTGGAAACGCCATAACTTTGGATTTTGGCGTTGTCATCAGGGTGGGGGTCGTCATTTTTTTTCAAAAATTGTTCAAATGCAGTTTTTTTTCTGTAAATGACACTTTGTTGGAAATTTTGTAAAGAATTCAACGAGGTATGCCATTCCAACATTCGACCACTATTTTCCAGGGTTTTGATTAAAATACCGAAAAATCGATGTGATTTTCTTCGGATTTTGGCGTTGTCATAAGGGTGGGGGTCGTCATTTTTTTTCCAAAAATTGTTCAAATGCAGTTTTTTTTCTGTAAATGACACTTTGTTGGAAATTTTGTAACGAATTCAACGAGGTATGCCATTCCAACATTCGACCACTATTTCCCAGGGTTTTGATTGAAAAATCGAGCTGATTTTATCCGGATTTTGGCGTTGTCATAAGGGTGGGGGTCGTCATTTTTTTCAAAAATTGTTCAAATGCAGTTTTTTTTTTCTGTAAATGACACTTTGTTGGAAATTTTGTAACGAATTCAACGAGGTATGCCATTCCAACATTCGACCACTATTTCCCAGGGTTTTGATTAAAATACCGAAAAATCGAGCTGATTTTTTCCGGATTTTGGCGTTGTCATAAGGGTGGGGGTCGTCATTTTTTTTTCAAAACTTTGTTCAAATGCAATTTTTTTCTGTAAATGACACTTTGTTGGAAATTTTGTAACGAATTCAACGAGGTATGCCATTCCAACATTCGACCACTATTTCCCTGGGTTTTGATTAAAATACCGAAAATCGAGGTGATTTTCTTCGGATTTTGGCGTTGTCATAAGGGTGGTGCTCGTCATTTTTTTTCAAAAATTGTTCAAATGCAGTTTTTTTTCTGTAAATGACACTTTGTTGGAAATTTTGTAACGAATTCAACGAGGTATGCCATTCCAACATTCGACCACTATTTCCCAGGGTTTTGATTAAAATACCGAAAAATCGAGTTGATTTTCTTCGGATTTTGGCGTTGTCATAAGGGTGGGGGTCGTTATTTTTTTAAAAAATTGTTCAAATGCAGTTTTTTTCTGTAAATGACACTTTGTTGGAAATTTTGTAACGAATTCAACGAGGTATGCCATTCCAACATTCGACCACTATTTCCCAGGGTTTTGATTAAAAAACCGAAAAATCGAGGTGATTTGCTTCGGATTTTGGCGTTGTCATCAGGGTGGGGGTCGTCATTTTTTTCAAAAATTGTTCAAATGCAGTTTTTTTTCTGTAAATGACACTTTGTTGGAAATTTTGTAACGAATTCGACGAGGTATGCCATTCCAACATTCGACCACTATTTCCCAGGGTTTTGATTAACATACCGAAAAATCGAGGATTTTGGCGTTGTCATCAGGGTGGGGGTCATATGGATCGGCCGACTATATATAGCTGTCATATAACTGAACGATTGGAAACGCCATAACTTTGGTGTTTTTAAAGTTAGGAAGTTGGGATTTTTTATGAGTATTAAGAATGCATCATATGAATAATTTTGGAGAATATAATTTACAGAGTATTCTGCAAGGGTATATAAGCTTCGGCTCCGCCCGAAGTTAGCTTTCCTTTCTTGTTTTTATTTCACTTATTTAAGTTGTAGTGTTTATTTTAATTTTCTTTAAATTTTATATTTTGCTTAACTGTTAGTTGCGTTTGGACTTATTGTTTTTATTATACCCTTGCAGAGGGTATTATAATTTTGGTCAAAAGTGTGCAACGCAGTGAAGGAGACATCTCCGACCATATAAAGTATATATATTCTTGATCAGGATCACCTCCTGAGTTGATATAGCCATGTCCGTCTGTCCGTCTGTCTGTCCGTCTGTCTGTTTCTACGCGAACTAGTCTCTCAGTTTTAAAGATATCGAATTGAAACTTTGCACACACCCTTCTTTCCTTTGCACGCAGTATATATGTCGGAACGGCCGGGATCGGCCGACTATATCCTATAGCTGCCATATAACTGATTGATCGGCAATGACATAACTTTGGTGTTTGTAAAGTTAGGAAGCTGGGATTTACTATGGGTTTTATATTTGGCCAATCAATTCGACCTACCAAATTTCATAAGGATCGGCCGACTATGTTCTATAGCTGCCATATAACTGATTGATCGGAAATGCCATAACTTTGGTGTTTGTAAAGTTAGGAAGATTTTATATAGGTTTTATTTTTGGCCAATCAATCCGACTTACCAAATTTCATAAGGATCGGCCGACTATATCCTATAGCTGCCATATAACTGAACGATTGAAAATGCCATAACTTTGGTGGTTTTAAAGTTAGGAAGTTGGGAGGAAGTTATGAGTATTAAGAATGCATCTTATGAATAATTTTGAAGAATATAATTTACAGAGTATTCTGCAAGGGTATATCAACTTCGGCTCCGCCCGAAGTTAGCTTTCCTTTCTTGTTTTTTATTTATTTATTAATTCTTCCACTTTTTGTTGGACAACCGAATTGGAATTATAATCCAAGTTGAAGGGTTTTAAAATGTGTTGTGTAATTTTTTTTATCGAGAACTGGATTATAAAATTTAATTTATTTTTACTCGAGGTTCTTTTTTTCGGATACTTTTGGTATCCTACCGACTGCGCCAGTGAAATTATTTAGTTTGAGTCGAATAAATGATCCACCCTTTGGGCTAAGACCAACGCCGAACTTTGAATTAAAAACACAATTAAATGCGCTGCTGAGACTTTATTAATTGAAGATTGGCTTGTGAGTAAATTCTTGTGACAAAAATCTTTCTTGTGTTGCCCTTTGTTTACATAAATTTGGGAGCGAGATTGGCCGCTTGGGATATTGATTGTATTCAATAATTTGAGAGTGAGAGTGACACTTAGGGCGCGGCACTTAGTCATTGCAATAATTGTTTATGTTATTGTAGAGCGGCATCGCCAGCTCCGGATGTGGATTGCTTACATTGAATATTCTTATTTCTTGGTATGAATATGTGAATATGTCACTATATATTACTAAAAACAAGAAAGGAAAGTTAACTTCGGGCGGAGCCGAAGTTGTGTAACGACCCTGTTCTGGGAGGCGGTATAGCTCGCCGTGGTCAGGGTTCGTGACAGATATTTATATTTATTCCTCTATAGATCGGCTTACCTCTCTTTCCCCAATAATGACACAGATGGGTAAAACTAGAGACGTGTATTTCAAAGTAATCGTATAATCGTGTAGTTTTGTGTAGATGCGTCGGGACTGCTTGTTCTGTCGATTCGGCGCTTCGGAAGAGCCGAGTGATGAACTGCTTGCTGTCGTGATCCGGTGTGCGAGTGTCGGCGCTGCGAATGGGCCGAGTGATGAACTGCTTGCTGTGCGTGTCGGCGCTGCGGATGGGCCGAGTGATGAACTGCTTGCTGCGAGTGTCGGCGCTGCGGATGGGCCGAGTGATGAACTTCTTGCTGCGAGTTTCGGCGCTGCGGATGGGCCGAGTGATGAACTGCTTCGTCGTGCGTACGTCGGGTCGAAGTGTTCTGGGTCGTTGGGAGAGATCTACTTGGTTTCTAGTGGGATTCGGGAATGTAGGGCATCGTTAATTTCGGTCTGCCGGGCATCGCTAGGTTCGAACTGCCGTTTCTACATCCGTTTCGTTTCCGGGTCGGGAGCCGGAAACGTGACTTCTGGGGGGAACTCACCGAGGTGGGCCTGTATTACGAAAACCGGGCCGCCTCAGTGATCACGACTGGGTCTGGGCTGATTTCTAGGAAACCACACCGGGACGCCAGTGATCATGTCCAGGTCGTAGAACCGATTTATAAACCGCGTTCTTACGGATCCACTACTACTACCAAGACTATCTACCAGAACACTTACCTTGTTGCTGATGTTTCCTCGAAGATCGTCGGAACGCAAGTGACTCATCTGAGGTCTTGCCTCTGCTTATATAGGCCCCGTTGAGTGTGCCCAGAGTGGTCGATGACGAGAATCCCGATCTCGATAACTCGTTATCGGGTCACGAATATAGCGATGTATCGGTGGAGTTAGTGTGGCCAGGTTTATCGTTTTGGGCGCGCGTTTTGAAAGTGCGCGATTATTTGTGACGCTGGGTCGTCACAGTTGATATACCCTTGCAGAATATAATGTACATTATATTCTCAAAACTTATTCAAATGATGCATTCTTAATACTCATAGAAAATCCCAGCTTCCTAACTTTACAAACATCAAAGTTATGGCATTTCCGATCAATCAGTTATATGGCAGCTATAGGATATAGTCGGCCGATCCCGGCCGTTCCGACATATATAATGCGTGCAAAGGAAAGAAGGGTGTGTGCAAAGTTTCAGTTCGATATCTTTAAAACTGAGAGACTAGTTTGCGTAGAAACAGACAGACGGACAGACGGAAAGACGGACATGGCTATATCAACTCAGGAGGTGATCCTGATCAAGAATATATATACTTTATAGGGTCGGAGATGTCTCCTTCACTGCGTTGCACACTTTTGACCAAGTTTATAATACCCTCTGCAAGGGTATAACAATGAAGCTATGTCGATTTTGCGCTGCTTTTTCCCATCGTTTCTATTGCAGCTATATGATATTGTTGTCCGATTTTAATTTAATTAAAATCGTAATTCTATAATATCTAAATATTACCAAATCCCAAAGAACAAAAAAAAATAAAATCAACAAAGTCATAATTTTTAAAAATTTTTTTTTCCGACTTGCAATAGAAAGACAACTTTTGTTAAAGTTTGAAGCAGATCGCTTTAAAACTGAGAGACTATTTTGCGTAGAAACGGACGGACGGACGGTCGGACATACGGACAGACGGACATGGCTAGATCGACTCTCCTGGTGTTGCCAAGAATATATATACTTTATAGGGTCGGAAATGTCTCCTTCACTGCGTTGCAAACTTTTGACTGAAATTATAATGCCCTCTGCAAGGGTATACAAATAAATAAGGCTTGGAAAAAACTTTAACATTAATAAAATCTATTTAATTGGGGTTTACATCAATAAGCAGGGGTGCTTAATCATTACAAGAGTTGTGGTCGGCTTTATAAGTAATAAAGTGGTTTGGAAAAACTTCTGAGTCGGATATATCCAGTTTTAGCCAAGTTTTTGTAAAAGCCTTAAGGACGAATTATTTTGTTCGGTTTCGGGAGGGAGTCGAGGAACGAATAATAATTTCCTATGAAAAACAGCCAAAAGTATATTTTTACCACCTACAACACCCAAAACATTTCTTGTTAGAATTTCTGTTGTTGCGACTTCTCCAAGGCTTGCAATATCGTTAGGGACTTCTGGCTGCAATGTTTTACACCCACCAGGCAGCTCATCAACTTATCCAGCAGCAGTGGCCGATAACACTGAACCCAAATGTAAACAATTAGAACCTTAACCACTTGAGCCGTTCTACGATACAAAACTTATTGTAAACATTTTCCCCTTCAATAAACCGAAGAGTTAGACATAAACAAATGTAACTCAAATCCTACTGGAACCAACGGATATGACAACCAATAGCAACTCACTTCACCGTTGTTTCCAACAGTCCAAAACTGCTGACCTCTTCAAATCTCGGCTGATTTAAAGTCCAATTTTCCACAAAGACCTTTTCTTTGTTCTCGAAAAAGCTGTTCTCACAAAGCTTCCAACATAAAATGTATGCTCTAAAAAATCTTTGGCCGGGGTGATGGATCACCTCCTTTACATTTCTTTCCGGTCTTTTTTTATTTTCGTGTGAAATACGTGACATTAACTACACATTATTACATTTTATCTATTTAAATAAATAACTGGTTTTTTTAAAACAAATTGAAAAGAAAATATTAAATTATATAAGACTCTATAGAACTGGAAAACATGATAAGAATTTAAAGAGAAAAATTGTACAAGAACAACACCAAAAACATTGGTAGAGCATGGGAGAAGAGAATGCAATTAAAATAACAATGCACAGAATGTAGACAAAAATTGCACACATGTAAAGGATAACGTTGGAAACGTTTTAATTTAAACAAATTAAACTTGAAATATCTGATGAATCTGAAGTGACCTCCGAGTTCACTGCCCAGAGAGTGCAAGTGTGAAGCAAGTTTAGGAAAAAACTTGTTTATAGATTGAAGAAAATATAACCAATTTCATTAAAATTTATTTTATTTTTATTTAATAGGTCAGGCGACTATATCATACAGAGGCCATTGTCAGTGTGATCCGGAATTATATCTTCTTCAATAATAATATAAGTTCATATTTAGAAAAATTTGAAACACATAAAAAATACATTTTTTAAAAAGAGTACATTCGAGGCGGTGTCAGTTTTAGTTCCGAAGCGCCCTAGCTTGGCTTGAACTAATTAACTCGTTTGGCATATATCATTATATCATAAAAATGGAAAATAATGTCATAAGTATTTTGGTACTTAATATTACGGTGTAGTCTGCAGAAACCCCGGTAGTTTCTAAAAACAGATACTCATTACCCAAATGTTTATTATTTTTTTCGCATATGTAAGTGTTAATCTATCTGGGCACATCTCCTAGCACCAAAAGTTATCACAAGCAATCCCAGTTATAAAATTCTGAAAAATTAAAAAATTAATTAAAAATAAATAATATTAGACTATTCCTTAATTAAAAATATGATCAAAATAATATACGTTACTCAGCTAACCAACTTTCCTACCCCCGCTGCCAGTTTTATTGCTCTCTTCTGCTCTCTCAAATATATCAATACCGTTTTCAAATATGCAATGTCGTCTTAATTCTATACAAATAGAAATGGGCCACAAGGTGTAAAAATTTTTTTTTCATAAATTTAATTTATTGTTTTTAATGACGTGTTGTTTTTATAATTATTGTATTTAACAATGTCGTATATTTTATTTTATTTTACTACAATTTTATTGCGATTCTAGGTCAATTACTGTACGATGTTGGGCTTAGCTGGGTAATGAATTTTATGAAGCTTTCTGCAGCACAGATCTTCGGAGTCATAAGTCCTATACTAGACTTCAGATCTTTATTTGCTTAGTACACAGTGCACAATCCCATATGCCAAAAGTCAAAAAATTAAAATTAAAATTTTTTACTTTGGAGAATCCAATTCATCTAATATGACTCTTAATTGATTATGTATAACTTGCTATCTATTTTGCAATTCTTACATGGGTTTCTTATTGATTATAGGTGTGTACATACAGTTTTATCCTAATTTTATAATTTAATACAAACTGTTCAATTCGATTTTGCTTTTATTAGAGGACTTATAATATAAATAGGAATGGGGTAAGAAAGTATTTTTACTTGAAAAAACGTTAGTCAGCCAAACCAGAGTCGTTAGTCAACCATATCGCTCCGGCCCCTTTGCTGACATAGCGACAGACGGCAAACACAGCATATTCTGTTAGCTTCTGTTAGCTATAGGCCAAATCCTTATATTTAGTCTTGTTTTGAATTTACTCAAATAAGAGCTATTGCTCGTAAACATTACTCCGGCCATCGCCGCTCTTATATTTTCAATACTCTTACTGAGCTGAAAGCCAGCGGCATAAGAGGGCAGTTACATTCTTACCGCAAACCTTACTGAGCTGTAGGCCACCGGCATAGGAAGGCAGTTACATTCTCACCGTAAACGTTAATTGGCAACACATATATACTCTACCAGTCAGTGTTCTGTGTAACGGCGCATCGCTATATGGCTTGCATTTCAGTGATTTTTTTTTCACTGTGTATTCAATATAATTTTTATGCAGCGGCGCATACATTCCCCGCAGACATTGTTTTTGTTTTTATCGCCCGCTTATTGCAAGGAAATACGACTTTGTCTTTGTGTCGTTGATTGTGTAGCGCTTTTGCTTATGCGCACGGGTTTCTGTGCAGGTAAATTCAGATGCCCATGAGTGCTCCGTTTCTCCGATATAGGAGCAGAAAACAATACCCAAGCGACTCATAGTCCGAGAGTGACGGGCAGGTCCAGGCCTCAACACCAATACGATGGCCCCAGCCCCCTACAGGCATGGATGCTGAACAGCTCTGAGCCGTGGTACATGCCTTTGCAGAACAAGCCGCCCAAAACAAGCTGAGAGAGCAAGCGCTTAAGCAACAAATATGGGAGTTGGCCGGCCGAGTAGCGGCACTAAGCGCTGTGTCATCTCCAGACCAGACCCCTCAAATAAAAACATATGTGACCGTAGAAATAAGAGAAAATATACAATGCAAAGAGACTTTAGAAGCCGTTATATGTCCTGCCGAATTTGCGGGAACACAGGAGTCATATGTGTCTTAGTGATAAACGGATGTAGCCGTCTATCACATTTTCAGACGATATGATGGCAGCTCCCGCCACTATTAAGCGGTCGTAATTATTAGGAGTAAAATCAGGGGCCCCGCTGATGCTGTGTTATCTTCGTTTGGGACTGTGCTGAATTTTGACGCGATTATAAATCGGTTGGACTTCACTTACAGTGATAAGCGACCGATGCATGTCATCGAGCAAGGGTTAGACACTCTAAAACAGGGTGGCCTATCTTTGTTACAGTACTACAATGAGGTTGAGAAAAAACTCACCTTATTGACGAACAAGGTCAATATGTCGTTTGAAGCAAATATGGCAAAAGTATTGTGCTATAAATTCCGTGAAAACGCTTTGCTGGTATTTATCTCCGGGCTTAAGTGTAGCCTCACGGATGTGCTTTTCTCGGCAAACCTAAAGACATGCATCAGCCCTCGCCTTGGCACAAGAAGTCGAGCCAAACCATGAAAGGTAAGGAAATTAAGAGGATAAGGATCGTAGAGCGACTCCAAAGGCGCCAGAGCGTCAGCAAGACAAGATCCCCTCTCAATCAAATCGGACGCATAAGTAGGCCCTCACAGGAACCCATGCATGTTGCAACTACCCCCAGCCCCAGCTTACCAGAATACGAGATCAGCCACGTCTGACCGAACAAACCTCCAAAAAAAAACAAAGGTCACTCAGAGCGGCGAGCAGACAGAAAAAAAATTACGCTTGCGTAGCCTCCAGTACAGCGGAAAAAATTGAAGTGATGTCATTTAAGATTACGATTCAGATGCCAATTTTTTATGGGAAAATCCCTGCTTTCCACCCTCAGACGAAGAGTAGCGGGGAATGTTATGAAATTCCTTATAGATAGATTGATGCAAGGGGCTAAATGGCGTCCGTCCCTTTAAACATTCATTCGATCCATGGCACAACCAAAATAACACAGAAATGCCATGTCTCAATTTGCAATATTAACGCAACCTTTTTTGTTCTATCGGACTTATCAATGTTCGATGAGATAATCGGCCACGACCTGTTAAAACAGGCTGCGGGGCATCGCTTTACTTAAAATCTTGGAGTCTTTAATGGGGCACGAAGGTCGATGAAATCTCATTCCATACCTGCACTGATGTTCATTTTACTAACGTAGATTGTTCTGGTGCACACCCTTTAATTAAAGGCGCCTACATGAAAATGCTTAATAGCAGAAAGAAAGCTTTTGCGGATCCCAATGATGCTCTACCGCATAATACCTCAGTAGTAGCCACTATAAGAACAGGAAATGAAGAGCCCATTTATGCCAAACTGTACCCGTACCCAATGGGGGTATTTCTTTGTTAACAAAGAAATTCTAAATCTGCTGAGTATCGAAATAAATGACAACTTCAAGCGTAAAATAAACCCGAAAAAGTCGATTAGATCGCCGCCAGGATCCTCTGATCCCACCTAGGAGTGGATCGAGGGCCGCCAAACTGGCCACGGGAGTACGGCAACCATTGATATTTTTTGCCTGTCGATTTTCAGAGGGAGGGGGCTTCGGACGTCAGCCCCTTCAGTTTCTAATTACATTAAAAAAGGGGAGAGGCAATAATACACCAAACGGTTCAATATAATCGAACGCAAGGCAGCTTAGCAATGGTCTTCATCCGGGATCTCTGTGGTATCGTCTGCCTTGTGTTTACCTGGATCAACGCATTGCGATTACAAATTACGGTATAAATATCGTTATTTGGAAAGCCAACAACTTAGTTGGCAAATCTCTTGAGATTGAGCACCTCTTCCAGGAACGCAAAATCGCACCACAGTTTCTGGGGGTGCAGGCGATCATGCTCTCGGGAAAACACCCTGATGTCAGTTATTGCTGACTCAAATATGCAGATTTTGGCTACTGGCGGACCCACTCATTTTCCTTGGATCAATGACCACCTCCCGACGGCCATTGATTTTGCAGTGTACAAAGACATCCCGTGCAACTACCATACAATCTCAAAGTGCCCGGGACTTTCCTCTGATCATATTCCGCTCCTGATATATTTTTGCGTGGCTGCCTGTACGATTGTCACCAAATCCAGGCTTCTTTTCGGGGATCGGATCTAAAAAGATTCACTGCGCAACTTACTGCTCTGACTCAGGAACCACCTTCTCTTCTTTCTGTGGACGACGTAGATTCCTTTGCTGAGGTCTTAGTTGAACAGATCCATCAAGCTGCCCCTCCTCCTAGAATTATTCAAAGCCATAAATTGCTGCCTTGGCCAGAAAAGGTCATGCACTTCGCCTTGTCTGGATGAGGACGAGGCATACCATCGATATGGCAATTTGCTGATGATCTTGAAAATCGCTTTACTCCATTTGAATTTGCAACAAGCGAAGAAGTCCAGACAACAATCTCTAGGTTAGGGCTTTCATTTGGCCCTCTTGATACTGTTCGTACAGTAGACGAAGATGAGGTACGTGATCATATAAAGCGACTGGTTACTACTAAAGCTCCTGGCATGGACGCGATTGATAGCAAAGTAGCAAAGGCCCTGCCTAGCTCTGTCATTGCACAGCTCTGGCTCCTCTTTAATGCTTGCCTGGACCTTGGTCATTTTCCATCACCTTGGAAACGAGTCACAATGGTGGCAATGAAAGGAAAAGACCCATGTTGCCATGAATCTTATAGGCCGATTAGTTTGCTGTTTACTTTGTCCAAGATTTTTGAGCGGATCATGCTTGGTAGACTGCTAGCTATTAACGCCTTTGAAGACGCACTTCCGAACCCCCAGTTTGGATTCCGTAGTCGCCATAGTGCTATCGAGCAAGTGCACAGAGTAATTAACCATGTTCTGGGTGCTTTCGAAGACAACAAATACTGCTTAGCCGTTTTCTCGAAGTTCGACTGGCCGTTGACAGATTTTGGCACGAAGGACTGTTCTACAAGCTAATGCCGCTTTTGTCTGAAAGACTATGGAATCTAATTGTATCGTTCTTAGATAATAGGGAGTTTGCTGTAGATATTCGTGGACACCGTTCTGGACTTCGCCCAATTCGTGCTGGTGTCCCGCAGGGAAGCATCCTTGGTCCGGTCCTGTATACAATTTACACTTCGGATTTTCCAAACCCAGTTGCTCGTGGTACACTCCTGGCCACATATGCAGATGACACTGCATTTCTTGCAGCTGATAGCACCACTACGTGTCCAGACATTCTTGGACGAATTTGACTGCTGGGCCCCTCGATGGAACATTGCGCTTAATGTTAACAAAACGCAGCATGCCACATTTGCTCTCCGCCTTGGCCGTTCGCGCAGCCTTATTGTAGAGCGGCATCACCAGCTCCGGATTTGGATTGTTTACATCGAATATTCTTATTTCTTGGTATGAATATGTAAATATGTCACTTCCCTCCCGTTAAAAGGGTTGCCTATGCTTAGGCAGGCATTTCAGGGTACAATGCAGGCAACTGGTTTTGTGCCGGTTCTATTTCTTGTTGTGATTCTTGATTATTTTTTGCTTGTTTTTTAAATTTTGTATATAAAAAGGTAAGTGGGTTTAGTCTACAAATTTTTGATAGGACAAGAAAAATAATAAGAACAATAATTACAACTATTATAATTATAATAGTTTTAAAACGTCATTATGTTCTACTATCTTTATCTTAGTTACAATAATCGGAGAATAGAATGGTGTTAAATCAAATTCTAGACTTAACGAATTTTCGCTTAAAATAACATTTTCAATTTTAACTCTTTTAATTTTTTTTTTTTTTTTTCGCGCGGAGTCCCACGGCCCACATTCCCGCCCAACCGACCGAGGGGCGCAGCCGTGTATCGTACGGCACGATTCGCGATAAGATAGACGCGAGATAGGAAAATAAAGGTAAAGGTCCGGGGAAAAAGTAATAGTTAGATCAATCTTGTGCCAATGAAGCAAGTATCAATCGTTTTAGGAGCGGCAGAGAGTCAAGATTTGATATTACAGGAAAAAGTCTATTATAGTCAGAACATAATACTCTGAAAGGCTCATGCAAGGCATAGTTAGATCTACAATGATTTAAAATTAGGGGAAAATAATTTCTAGTTAATCTACTTGGCACAGAAAAGTTTAGCCGACTTAACAAGTCGGGGCAGTCTATATCACCATGTATACGGTTCTACGGTTGGCTAGGGATGGTAAATTAATCAAAAGAAGTCTACTAGAATAAGAAGGTAAGATAAGATTTGCATCCCAGTTTAGGCGCCGTAAAGCAAAAAGAAGGAAGTTTTTTTGTACAGATTCAATACGACCAATATGTATTCCGTGTGAAGTCTGCGTCTTCACAGAGAACGGTCGTGTTTTTGTTTTGCGCTCCGAATTTTCATTTTCTTATTGAAACCACCGGGGTTTACTTAAATCTTTTAAACGTTTCTACACCTTTAAGTGTTTTCTAACAACTTTCCGTTCGCTTCGCGAGTGCATCGTGATTAACTTGTGTTTAGTAAACAAAAAGTTTTTATCATAATTTAATTAATTTAATTTAATTTTTATCATAATACTACAAATTCTGTAGTACCAAAAAGGGTTACATGTGTTGTACCAAAAACGGTTACTTGTGTTCGGGTGCCCCAGCTTAAACATGTATTTGTTTCACGGCTCGCCCCTGACCTCTCATCACTGGATATTACGGCTTATATCCGTAACAAAATCCAAGTTGATGATTTGAAGGTCGAACAATTTAAATTTTCTTATGCTAGGAAAGTTTCATCATTTAAGATTGGTATTCCTTGTGCTCTTTTTGCATCTGTGTGTTCCACCAGTTTCTGGCCCGAGGGCATATTTGTAAAAGAGTACGAAGCTAAGAGAAAAAAGAATAGTTCAGGGGAAATGGAAAATACCATTAAAGAACCATCCCCAGCGCCCTCCACATCCTCTTCTGTCCCAAAAAACTAGCCTCCTCTTTTCTTCTTTGCTATCAGAATACAAGAGGCTTACTTAGTAAGCTGACTAAATTGTATTCGGATAGTTTTTCTTTCCCATATAATATTATGGTATGTACAGAGACCTGGTTAAGGCCGGATATTCTTAGCTCCGAAATTCTCTCGGGTAAGTACACAATTTATAGGCTTGATCGTCAGTCCAGACGGGGAGGTGGAGTCCTGATTGCTGTTGACTCCACCTTTTCGTCTGAATTACTGACTTTCGAAGAATTTTATGACATCGAATTCCTAGGTATAAAATTATCGTTTCCCGGTAGTTTTGTATATATTACTTGTTCATATATCCCACCATCATCTGAGTTCCCTATTTACGCAAATCACCTTTCCGTTATTCAGTCCATTTCCAAAAAACTGTCAGATCGAGATCAGCTAATAGTATTGGGTGATTTTAATATACCTAGTGCGACATGGTCCCCTGACGAAAACTCTAACATTTTACTTCCTTTAGCGCAGCATGACTTTATTGACGGCTTGCTTGACATTGCGCTATCCCAAGTGAACCATGTTAAGAACTCCTTAGGACGTTTACTGGACTTGTGTTTTGTTTCAAATTCAGAAGGCGTTTGCCTATCAAGAACGTCACCACTTACACAACCGGAAGATCCTTATCATCCAACTCTAGAGCTGACTGTAGATACAAGAACAGAGCTGAATAAAAAATCCGAAAAGTCGGTTAAACGAATCCGCTGCTTCCGTAAGGCAAACTTTCATCTTTTAAATACTTTTATATCCGGCTATGACTGGTCCGAATTTTATTCATGCACTAACGTGGCTAAGGCCGTTAATATCTTTTATAATGCATTGAATTCCTTCTTTTATCTGTGTGTTCCGTTATACTATCCGTCAATTTCAAATAAACCTCGTGGTTTAATAAAGAGTTGTCCCACCTAAAAAATATTAAGTCCAGACTTTTCAATAAATTTAAAATGTGCGGTTCACAATCTGTCTTCTCTCGGTACCTAAGGGCTCGGTCAAATTTTATCGTGCTTAACGCCCGGTGTTATAAAAGCTATTTGACTCGTTGTAGGGTCCAATTTTCACAAGATCCAAAACAGTTTTATAATTTTGTTAACACTAAGCGTAAATCAGCCTGTTACCCTGCATCACTATCATTTGAAAACTCTACGGCAAATTCTGATCAGGCAATTGCCGATCTATTTGCCCAGTTTTTCCAGACAACATATTCTGTTTCATCCCGTCCAAATCCGTCTTATTCAAATGCCATACCCAAGTCGAACTTGATTTTTTGTCCGAAGTTAAGCGAAAGCTGCCTTCTTTTGGATCTCCATAAAGTTAAGCCTGTCTATTCACCGGGTTCGGACGGAGTTCCAGGCTGCGTGCTGAGGTACTGTGCTGAAACTCTGTGTAGACCTCTGTACAAATTGTTTACCTTGTCTTTAAAAACATCTCATTTCCCTCTTATTTGGAAGGAGTCATTTGTCATTCCCCTTCATAAGAAAGGCAAATAAATGCAATACAAGTAATTACAGAGGCATATCCAAATTATCCGCCATCCCAAAGCTTTTCGAAAACACTATTACACCCCATTTGCAACATCTTTGTAGATCGATTATATCTCCATGTCAACATGGATTTATAAGGCGAAGATCTACGACGACAAACCTCTTGGAGCTAACGTCTTTTGTAATAAATGGCTTTAGAAAGAACATGCAGACTGACGTAGTTTACACTGATTTTAGTAAAGCGTTTGATTCAGTAAATCACTCGCTTCTTGTATTAAAGCTAGACTTATTAGGGTTTCCATGTGATCTTCTAACATGGATCTCAAGTTATCTGAGTGGTAGGACTCAACGAGTCCTCTTTAAAAACTCGATCTCTGATTTGATCCGAGTTACTTCGGGCGTCCCACAAGGAAGCCACCTTGGCCCACTTCTTTTTACTTTATTTATAAACGATCTCCCTCTAGTCTTGACAAAGTCGCGTGTCCTTATGTACGCAGATGACGTTAAGTTATGCCTGCAATATAACGAAATTTCTAGCATTTCAGACTTACAATCTGACCTAAACGCTTTTCAAACATGGTGTTGTGAAAATCTTTTGGATTTAAATAGCGCTAAGTGCAAAGTAATGACATTTTTTCGGGTGAACCCACAATATGCAACGTATACGCTGGGTGGTTGCGCGTTGTCTAGAATTACGCATGTTGATGACCTTGGCGTCCTCCTTGACCCTAAACTTAAGTTTTGTGACCATATTACTTCTATGGTGAATAAAGCCAGAGGAGTACTTGGATTTATTAAAAGGTGGTCAAAGGAATTGGATGATCCCTATGTTACAAAGACTCTGTTTATTTCACTAGTCCGTCCAATCCTGGAGTACTGTTCTCCAGTATGGAGTCCTCAGTATGGTGTACATATAGACCGGATAGAGTCTGTGCAAAAGAACTTTTTATTATTTGCTCTACGGGGTCTTAACTGGAATGCAAGCCTTATTTTACCATCCTACTCTAGTAGACTTCTCCTAATTAATCTACCATCCTTAGTAAACCGTAGAACGATGCTTTGCACAACTTTTATCTATAAACTTATTCACGGGGATGTGGAGAGTCCCGAGTTACTGGGTCGCATAAGCTTCTCCGTGCCTAATAGAATTACCAGGAACTATATTCCACTTACATTAAATATTTGTAGATCTAACTTTGATATGCATGAACCGTTTAGAGTACTGTGTAACGACTATAATAGACTATACCACATTATTTCTACTACCGACTCTTTGCCAAGCCTAAAATCATTAATTTTATCTTACTTAGCACAAAATTAGTATAAGTCTCGTACGTATTTCTAACTTAGTCTGTCCGCTTCTACATTGTGCTTTTAACTTCTCGCGATCTCGTTTTTACGCCTATTAGGCTCCGCGCGTAACAAGCACTGCTTGGTGTCGTAAGGGCCACTTGTTTGCGCTGATCATAGTGCATCAACGTCCGATTGTGGACTCCAGACGGGAGACCCATACTCCAGAATCGGACGGACTAGCGAAATAAATAAAGTTTTAGTCAAATAAGGATCATCGAATTCTTTTGACCATCTTTTAATAAATCCAAGCACTCCTCTGGCTTTATTAACCATGGACGAAATGTGATTAGAAAATTTTAGTTTAGGGTCCAAGAGAACGCCAAGATCGTTTACAAGAGTTATTCTATCCAAAGAGCTGCCACTTAACGTGTAAGTCGCGTATATCGGATTGACCCGATAAAAAGTCATCAGCTTGCACTTGGAACCGTTTAAATTTAGTAAATTATCTCGGCACCAGTTTTGAAAATTATCTAGATCGGATTGCAAGTTTAAATGGCAGGAAATGTCCTTATACTGCAGGCACAACTTAACATCATCTGCGTACATAAGTACGCGAGAATGACTTATAATTGAGGGAAGATCGTTAATAAATAATGTAAAAAGTAACGGACCCAGATGGCTCCCTTGTGGGACACCGGAGGTAACACGGAGAATTTCAGAAATTGAATTTTTAAAAAGGACCCTTTGTGACCTGCCATTTAGATAACTTGAAATCCATTTAAGCAGATCAACTGGAAAACCTAAAAGGTCAAGCTTTTGAATGAGAAGTAAGTGATTTACAGAGTCAAACGCTTTACTAAAGTCAGTGTAAATGACGTCTGTTCGAAAACTACTATTGAAGCCTTTTATCACAAATGAAGTGAGCTCTAGAAGGTTTGTGATTGTGGATCTACGTTTTATAAATCCGTGTTGACACGGAGAAAGATACATTGTTTTATTCTAATAATTTTGCTTCCACTTATTTTTATATCGCCATTTAATTCTTGACAATTTTTTTCGATGGTTTCAGTTAAATTCCAAGTAAGTGATAAAATTGGTATAAAATTACAAATTGGATTCTTACGCTTAAATATATTTTTAAAGAATTCATTATTAACTTCTTTATTGTCTTGATTATAAATTTTATTCTCATCTTCAAAATATGATTGTTGATCTGAATAGTCTAACTGATACCCATTATGGTCCGGATAAGGAATTATTTTAATGGTGTTAATGATTTTGTGGTTAATAGGGATATGTGAAATAAGTTGTAATTCATTATTTTTGCGGAAGTGTAACGGCATTTGGTATTTTTTGTTTCTTTAATTGTGTTTTGTAGTATTGGGTTTCCCTATTTCCATTAGTTTATTTGGTAATGGTCTTCGTCTATTTTTTCAACATTTTTATTAGCTTTAAATGGATTTTCTAATTTTCCCTTTAAAAGTGGACCTTTTCTGTATCTAGTGTCAATGTTAAATTCCTGTCGATCTTCATTTATTTTATCTATTTTCTTTTCTTTAATATTTTGAATGTCTAATATTGGATGCCCAGCGTATAAGAATATTTGAGCTGGTGTTTGCCCAGTGGTGACATGTTTAATTTTATGGTTGTATGTGTAAAGGATTGTTTCTATTTTGCTTAATTTTACTTCTTCATCATCGGATGAATTGATTATACGTATTTTTTCATTTTTTTTTTATGTAGTCTTTCGACGTCTGCCACACCGTTTTTTGCTGAATTGAGTTGTAACTCAATTCCATCTGCTTCAAGCCAACGCTCTAGAGCCAAGCTGGAGAAAGATCCGTCTCTGGCTGCTTTTAGTAATTTGGGTTTCCCTAACTGATTATAAATGCGCATTAGTGCGTTCCTGCATTCTATCCAGTCCTTAGTTTTAATTTGCTCAAGTGTAGCGAATTTAGAATAAATGTCAATGCAACTGATGTAATGTTTTCCCTCAGATGAATAAATATCTACCACAAATTTGACTCGACAATGTTCAGGGTTAGGTGTGATTTTAAAAGGCATTTTGGTGTTTCTAAGTTCTGTTTTATCTGTTTTATCATTTATTATATTCCGAATTAATAGTTGGCTATTTGGAAAGAAGTGATTTTCTTTGAATTATTTAGTCATTTTCTGTATACCTGGATGTAAAAGTTTTTCATGTGATTGAATTATTATTTCTTTGAATTCTATGTATGAACAAACATTCTTTAATAGGTAGAGGCTGCGCAATACTTTAGTGTTGGTTGTATTAATAATTTCCTTGTATGCTCTTTGAATAATTTTAAAATCTACATCGCTCTCAATATAAATGGTAATGTTTCCTTGAATAAAATGATCAAATAAAATGTTTCTGGCCTTTTTAAGTGTTATTTGATTATATTAAATTGTGGTAATGGAGTTGCCGAATATTGTTGAAAGCTCTACTTTATTTTTATCGGATTAAATGAAAATTATTTGATTTTTGAAAAAGTTTATTGTTTTTTCTGTTAAGTGAATAAGGTTGCTATTGTTTTCTTCTGCACTATGTTGAGTAACTATCACTATGATGATTTTCTTTAATTTTAATTCTTGATAATGCATCGGATTTGATTTTTAATTGGTATTCATTTAATATGGCTCTCCATCTTTCTAACTCGGTTCTTTGAAGGTATGCAGCCATCTAAGAGGTTGATGGTCACTAGCAATGAGAAAATGTCGTCTTAGTAAATAATGTCGAAAAGTTTTAGTGGCCCAAACTATTGCGAGTAATTACTTTTCGATAGCATGCTAATAAAAGATATAGGATGACAATTTTGAGAATGTACGGCCCCAAGGGCTAAATTACTGGCGTCTGTGGTTAAAGTGAATTTCTTTTCAAAATCGGGCAATTGGAGAATTGGTTCTCTAATTATTAAAGCTTTAAGTTTTTTGAATGCTTCTATGTAGTCGAGATTTTGTGTATCTATCTTTGCTCCTTTTTTTAAACATTTGGTCATTGGTTTTGCTATGTCTGCGTAGTTTGGAATAAATTTGCGATAATAACCGGTTAATCCAAGAAAAGCTCTGATCCCTTTTACTTTTGTTGGAATTGGATAGGAAACTATGGCTTTAACTTTAAGGGGGTTTGGTTTTATGCCATTAGGGGTTACGATGTGACCAAGAAAGCTAGCTTCTTTTTTTAAAAATTCACATTTGACTAACTGCAATTTTAAATTAGCTTCTGGAAGTTTGAAAAAAAACTAGTTGTAATGAATTTAAATCTTCGGTAAGGGATGTGGAAAAAATTATAATATCATCTAAATACACTAAACAGTGTTTGTTAAGCAACGGTCGAAGGATATTATTCATGCACCTTTGCAAAGTAGCGGGTGCATTTTTAAGGCCAAATGGCATTTGAAGATATTCGTACTGACCGCTTTTGGTGGAAAATGCTGTTTTTGATATTGATTCTGGGTCCATTTCTATTTGATGGAATCCCTTAGCTAAATCGATAGTTGTTAAATATTGACATTTTCCTAGTTTACCGAGGATTTCGTCCACGTTTGGTATTGGATATCTGTCGGGGATAGTTATTTCATTAAGTTTCCAATAATCTATAACAACTCTATACTTAATTTTACCAGAAGCATCTGATTTTTTGGGTACTACCCAGGTAGGACTATTGTAAGGTGAATTACTTTCCCTAATTAATCCCTGATTAAGCATTTCTTGCACTTGGGTTTCGACTTCAATTTCGTGCGCTTGAGCAAGTGGTTATTGTTATGAATAAATTGGGGAGTTATGTGTTGTATTTAGTACGTGCTTAATAGTATTTGTAAATGTTTGATTGTCTCCTTCTTCATATTGAAGATTTTTGAATTTATTTAATGAAGCTTTTAACCCTAAAGTTTCCTCCTGATTCAGGTGATCTAATCGAAACAATTCAAAATCTATTTTTTTGATTGATTCCTGAGCTTTTGGATATACAAATTTTGTTTTTTTTGCTGATTTTGAAGTAATTAATTTGTATGTTTTATCAAACAGGGAAACTGTGCTATTTTTGTAATTTATAATTGATTGTGCATTTTTCAACAACTTTCTGCCAATTAGTGTATATCGTAATTATTAGAAAAACTGTGAACATAAAAATGTTTGATGTCAAAACTTCAAATTGGATATTTTGAATGGGAAGACAAAATATATTTTTATTAGTCATATTTATTGTGGATTTTGTGTCTATAAGGCATTTGTATGTGCGACCTTTGTATGCTATTTCTATGTATTGGTGTTGTCCGGGGCTGTTACCCGAAAATTTTCGTTTGGTTCTGAGCTATTTTGATTTTGTTCATTTATATTTTGGATGGATTATATCTGTTGTTGCCCTACATTAATCAACCCATGGTATTGATTGTGGTCATAATATTGTTGTTCATAATAATTAGGTTGTAATTCTTCGTATTCGTGTGCGTCTTGAAATCTTAATTCGTCAATAAACATTTTACTTGCTCACTGTCCGATGGTCTTAGTCGTTTGGTAACCGGGAAGTTAGTATTTTTAGATGTGGAGGTTTGTTGCAATTGAGGGTATGTATTTCCTTTAAAATATGCTGTTTGAGGGTTTTGAATTTTATTGGAATATTGTGGGAAAGGGTATTTGTGAGTAATTGCTATTGGTTGGTTGTGAAATGATTTGGTACGTGCCACATGGCTTGGTTGTTAGGTATCTGCTGTGTATAGTTGGGTCTAAATGATTGCGTGTATGGATTAAAATTAGGTTGGAATGGTTGAGAATATTGTGGATAACTTGGTTGATATTGGGTTTGGGTATTTGTATTGAATTTGTATGATTTAAAATTCTGATTAGGGTTAGCGTTTTTATTACGGTTTTCTGGAGTTTTATTTAATTTAAAATTAATATGTTCTTCAAATATTCCCTCATTTTGTGCAATAGTAATTAACGATTTTAAGTTTGAAATATCATGATGAACTAAAATAGTAAATAATTGTATAGGTAATCTTCTGATCAGTATTTTAATGGAGTCTTTAATCGCCTGAACTTAAATAAGAAAATCTCATTGGTTACCTTCCAGATGCAATTTCGAAATCAGCAGTTGACGTCGTCTTTCAGCTTCTTCGCAGAATGTTTTCAGATTTAGTTTGTAAGGTGTCTCCCTGAAGTTCTCCAGTAATTTGTAGTTCGGTGTTTGGGGTTTAAATTCAGCAACTAGTCTCGATCTAAGGGTAGGCCAGTCTTCGATGTTCAGAAGTTCCATTGATCGTGTTACATGTCCGTGTAAGTTTCTTTCGATGGCTCCAAGTAGAATCCTCTGTTGTCGCACGTCATTAGTTTGGTAGAGTGAAATTACATAATCCACTCTGCTGACGAAAGTGTACAGATTTTCTGGATCCGACGAGCTTCAGCAAGGTTGTTGTCGCTTAGCGGCACGATTTGGGGTGCGGCGATATTAGGTTGTGCCATTGTTATTGTAAAATAATAATTTTGTAAAAATTTCAGTAGAAATACTAATTTTGTTTTATTTTTATTTCACTTATTTAAGTTGTAGGGTTTAATTTAATTTTCTTTAAATTTTATATTTTGCTTAACTGTTAGTTGCCTTTGGACTTATTGTTTTTATTTTTTATTTATTTATTAATTCTTCCACTTTTTGTTGGACAACCGAATTGGAATTATAATCCAAGTTGAAGGGTTTTAAAATGTGTTGTGTAATTTTTTTTTATCGAGAACTGGATTATAAAATTTAATTTATTTTTCACTCGAGGTTCTTTTTTTCGGATACTTTTTGTATCCTACCGACGGCGCCAGTGAAATCATTTAGTTTGAGTCGCATAAATGATCCACACTTTGGGCTAAGACCAACGCCGAACTTTGAATTAAAAACACAATTAAATGCGGTGCTGGGACATTATTAATTGAAGATTAAGACTAAATTCTTGTGACAAAAATCTTTCTTGTGTTGCCCTTTGTTTACATAAATTTGGGAGCGAGATTGCCCGCTTGGGATATTGATTGTATTCAATAATTTGAGAGTGAGAGTGCCACTTAGGGCGCGGCACTTAGTCATTGCAATAATTGTTTATGTTATGGTAGAGCGGCATCGCCAGCTCTGGATGTGGATTGTTTACATTGAATATTCTTATTTCTTGGTGAATATGTGAATATGTCACTATATATAACTAAAAACAATGAAGCTATGTCGATTATGCGATTATTCTATTATATTTAAATATTACCAAATCCCAAAGAACAAAAAAAAAATAAAAACAACAGTCATAATTTTTTTAAATTTTTATTCCGATTGTTCCTATGGGAGCTATATGATATAGTGGCCCGATCCGGCTCGTTACGACATATTTACTACCTGCAATAGAAATACAACTTTTGTTAAAGTTTCAAGCAGATCGCTTTAAAACTGAGAGACTAGTTTGCGTAGAAACGGACGGACGGACGGTCGGACATACGGACAGACGGACATGGCTAGATCGACTCTCCTGGTGTTGCCAAGAATATATATACTTTATAGGGTCGGAAATGTCTCCTTCACTGCGTTGCAAACTTTTGACTGAAATTATAATGCCCTCTGCAAGGGTATACAAATAATAAGGCTTGGAAAAAACTTTAACATTAATAAAATCTATTTAATTGGGGTTTACATCAATAAGCAGGGGTGCTTAATCATTACAAGAGTTGTGGTCGGCTTTATAAGTAATAAAGTGGTTTGGAAAAACTTCTGAGTCGGATATATCCAGTTTTAGCCAAGTTTTTGTAAAAGCCTTATGGACGAATTATTTTGTTCGGTTTCGGGAGGGAGTCGAGAAACAAATAATAATTTCCTATGATAAACAGCCAAAAGTATATTTTTACCACCTACAACACCCAAAACATTTCTTGTTTGAATTTCTGTTGTTAGGACTTCTCCAAGGCTTGCAATATCGTTAGGGACTTCTGGCTGCAATGTTTTACACCCACCTATACATACATAGGTACATACCAATGTTAAGCAAACACACACAGAGCCCAAATGTAAACAATTAGAACCTTAACCACTTGAGCCGTTCTACGATACAAAACTTATTGTAAACATTTTCCCCTTCAATAAACCGAAGAGTTAGACATAAACAAATGTAACTCAAATCCTACTGGAACCAACGGATATGACAACCAATAGCAACTCACTTCACCGTTGTTTCCAACAGTCCAAAACTGCTGACCTCATCAAATCTCGGCTGATTTAAAGTCCAATTTTCCACAAAGAACTTTTCTTTGTTCTCGAAAAAGCTGTTCTAACAAAGCTTCCAACATAAAAAGTAAGCTCTAAAAAATCTTTGGCCAGGGTGATGGATATCCTCCTTTACATTTCTTTTCGGTCTTTTTTTTTCGTGTACAGCCATAAGTAAATCTTCCTCAATTGTGAAATACGTGACATTAACTACACATTATCACATTTTTTTTCTATTTAAATAAATACCTAGTTTTTTTAAAACAAATTAAAAGGAAAATATTAAAATAAATAAACCTCTATAGAACTGGAAAAACATAATAAGAATTTGAGGAGAAAAATTGTACAAGAACAACACCAAAAACATTGGTAGAGCATGGGAGAAGAGAATGCAATTAAAACAAGAGAGAACGCTATAGTCGAGTGCCTCGACTATTAGATACCCGTTACTGAGCTAAACAACTTAATATAAATATGCCTTCTTCTATGTTGTTTTTTTTTTTTTTTTTAATATAATGTGAATTATAGTTACCACAGGAAAAAAGGACAAAAAGTTCAAATTATCAATTTGAATTCGGTGATCTCTTAGTGCTGGCAGCTTTACAGCACGAGCATCAGCTCCAGCGCTGCTTTAGCGCAGGCAGCTTTTGTCCTGCACCAGCAGCTGTGTTTATGTTTATGTTTTTGAGTGCAATAAATTGTCTAGAAATATTAAACATACATACTTATATTGGCTAAACACATACATTCTTAAATAGTATTATGTATATTAAAGTCTAAATATTAGCACAACACGAGTAACGGGTATAGCGAATAGCTTTCTTTGAAAGGAGTTATCTTTGCCGGGCAATTGCAACTGTGTACAATGTAAATACATACATATGTATATGCTTACATACATACACACATACACACGCCATTGTTTGACTCAGACCTCCAATTTGGCTAACTAGATTTGATTTGCATAGTTCTTGTGATATAGTTCGGTATTGACAAATGAAAACCATCGCAATTTCCTTTAATAGAAATCCTTATCGAGAATTAACGTTGACTCTGCTGAGCACCTTGGCCAGCTGTTCCAAAGTCATCCGTTAGATGGCGCCATGAAAGGCGGAAATGTAGGCGCTAGCCAGGCTTAAGCGTTTAATGGGTTTTTGGGCGTTAGAGTGGGCGTGTCAAACTTTTATTAGACCAATCGATATTTATTTATTGGAACTCCTAAAATCTACATGCAAAATGCCAATCTTGTAGCTTTTATAGTTTTCGAGATCTCAGCGTTCATACGGACAGACAGACAGACGGACATGGCTAGATCGACTCGGCTAGTGATCCTGAACAAGAATATATATACTTTATAGGGTCGGAAACGCTTCCTTCTACCTGTTACATACTTTTGCACGAATACAATATACCCTTTTACTCTACGAGTAACGGGTAATAACAATGCACAGAACGTATTCAAAAATTGCACACATGTAAAGGATAACGGTGGAAACGTTTCAATTTAAAGAAATTAAACTTGACCAAATCACAGAGCCCGAGTAAAAATCGACCGATCGATCAAATGTGGCTCTAAATCGTTAGCGTTAACCGACTGTATCATAAAGCTCCCATAGGAACAATCGTAAAAGTAATATAAAATTAAATATACATATTTTCGTTGTTTTTTAATATTTTCTAATATACTTCAAAATATATAGTAATTTTTAGACATTTTAGAAATATGGTATTATTTATGCTAGAAGAGCCACGAAGTATGGAAACTCCCAATTGCAAAGCTGCTGATCCTAACATAGAAAAGTTTCTGACGCTCGGCTACTATCCCCGCAAATATCTGATGAATCTGAAGTGACCTGCAGACGAAACTAGCTGGTCCTATCAAAGTCGGGTTCACTGCCCAATGAGTGTAAGTGTGAAGCTAGTTCAGGAAAAAAATTGTTTATAGATTGAATAAAATATAACCAATTTCATTAAAATGTATTTTATTTTTATTTAATAAAGGTCCGGCGACTATATCATACAGAGGCCATTGTCAGTGTGATCGGGAATTATATATATCATAAATATAAGTTAATATTTAGAAAAATTTGAAACACATAAAAAATACATTTTTTAAAAAGAGTACATTCAAGGCGGTGTCAGTTTTAGTTCCGAAGCGCCCAGCTTGGCTATTATATTATATTATTATATCACATTAATGAAAAATAAGGTCATAAGTATTTTGGTACTTAATATTACGGTGTAGTCTGTAGAAACCCCGGTAGTTTCTTGAAACAGATACTCATTACCCAAATGTTTACTATTTTTTTCGCATATGTAAGTGTTAATCTATCCGGGCACATCTAGAACAAAAAGTTCTCACAATCGTAATCCCAGTTATAAATTTCAGAAAAATAAGAAAATTAATTAAAAATAAATAATATTAGACTATTCCTTAATTAAAAATATGATAAAAATAATATCCGTTACTCAGCTAACCAATTTTCCTACCCCCGCTACCAGTTTTATTGCTCTCTTCTGCTCTCTCAAATATATCAATACCGTTTTCAAATATGCAATGTCGTCTTAATTCTATACAAATAGAAATGGGCCACAAGGTGTAACAATTTTCTTTTTCATAAATTTAATTTATTGTTTTTAATGACGTGTTGTTTTTATAATTATTGTATTTAACAATGTCGTATATTTTATTTTATTTTACTACAATTTTATTGCGATTCTAGGTCAATTACTGTACGATGTTGGGCTTAGCTGGGTAACGAATTTCATTAAGCTTTCTGCAGCACAGATCTTCGGAGTCAAAAGTCCTATACTAGACTTCAGATCTTTATTTGCGTAGTACACAGTGCACAATCCCATATGCCAAAAGTCAAAAAATTAAAATTAAAATTTTTTACTTTGGAGAATCCAATTCATCTAATATGACTCTTAATTGATTATGTATAACTTGCTATCTATTTTGCAATTCTTACATGGGTTTCTTATTGATTATAGGTGTGTACTTACAGTTTTATCCTAATTTTATAATTTAATACAAACTGTTCAATTCGATTTTGCTTTTATTAGAGGACTTATAATATAAATAGGAATGGGGTAAGAAAGTATTTTTACTTGAAAAAACGTTAGTCAGCCAAACCAGAGTCGTTAGTCAACCATATCGCTCCGGCCCCTTTGCTGACATAGCGACAGACGGCAAACACAGCATATTCTGTTAGCTTCTGTTAGCTATAGGCCAAATCCTTATATTTAGTCTTGTTTTGAATTTACTCAAATAAAGTAAGCGGCCATCGCCGCTCTTATATTTTCAATACTCTTACTGAGCTGAAGGCCAGCGGCATAAGAGGGCAGTTACATTCTTACCGTAAACCTTACTGAGCTGTAGGCCAGCGGCATAGGAAGGCAGTTACATTCTCACCGTAAACGTTGGCCCCCAGCCCCCCTACAGGCATGGATGCCGAACAGCTCTGAGCCGTGGTACATGCCTTTGCAGAACAAGCCGCCCAAAACGAGCTGAGAGAGCAAGCGCTTAAGCAACAAATATAGGAGTTGGCCGGCCGAGTAGCGGCACTAAGCGCTGTGTCAGCTCCAGACCAGACCCCTCAAATAAAAACATATGTGACCGTAGAAATAAGAGAAAATATACAATGCAAAGAGACTTTAGAAGCCGTTAAATGTCCTGCCGAATTTGCGGGAACACAGGAGTCATATGTGTCTTGGTGATAAGCGGCTGTAGCCGTCTATCACATTTTCAGACGATATGATGGGGCCTCGCTGATGCTGTGCTATCTTCGTTTGGGACTGTGTTAAATTTTGACGCGATTATAAATCGGTTGGACTTCACTTACAGTGATAAGCGACCGATGCATGTCATCGAGCAAGGGTTAGACACTCTAAAACAGGGTGGCCTATCTTTGTTACAGTACTACAATGAGGTTGAGAAAAAACTCACCCTATTGACGAACAAGGTCAATATGTCGTTTGAAGCAAATATGGCAAAAGTATTGTGCTATAAATTCCGTGAAAACGCTTTGCTGGTATTTATCTCCGGGCTTAAGTGCAGCCTCACGAATGTGCTTTTCTCGGCAAACCTAAAGACATGCCATCAGCTCTCGCCTTGGCACAAGAAGTCGAGCCAAACCATGAAAGGTATATCTTTGCAACCACGTTTGCAAGAAATCAAGAGGATAAGCATCGTAGAGCGACTCCAAAGGCGCCAGAGCGTCAGCAAGACAAGATCCCCTCTCAATTAAATCAACCGCATAAGTAGGCCCTCACAGGAACCCATGGATGTTGCAACCACCCCCCAGCCCCAGCTTACCAGAATACGAGATCAGCCACGTCTGACCGAACAAACATAAAAAAAAAAACAAATGTCACTCAGAGCGGCGAGCAGTCAGAAAAAAATTATGCTAGCGTAGCCTCCGGAAAAAATTGATGAAGATGCCATTTAAGATTACGATTCAGATGCCAATTTTTTATGGGAAAATCCCTGCTTTCCACCCTCAGACGAAGGGTAGCGGGGAATGTTATGAAATTCCTTATAGATACGGGCGCTTCTAAAAACTTTATTAGACCTTGCAAGGGGCTAAATGGCGTCCGTCCCTTTCAACATTCATTCGATCCATGGCACAACCAAAATAACACAGAAATGCCTTGTCTCAATTTGCAATATTAAGGCAACATTCTTTGTTCTATCGGACTTATCAACGTTCGATGAGATAATCGGCCTCGACCTGTTAAAACAGGCTGCGGGGCATCGCTTTGCTTAAGATCTTGGAGTCTTAAATGGGGCACGAAGGTCGATGAAATCTCATTCCATACCTGCACTGATGTCAATTTTACTAACGTAGATTGCTCTGGTGCACCCCCTTTAATTAAAGGCGCATGAATGTATGTATATATATAAGATGTGCCTATTGACCTAGGAGTTTCAATCACTTATAGGGATTCCCGCGACCAAATTGCTGGACTGAACGAGGGGCGAGAAAGGAAGGACGCATGTAAATCCGCATCAATTTACAAAGGAAAGTACAATTTACAAATGAAAGATTCTTAAATAACTAATTATGTGTGTTTTTGTAGGTGTGGAGTTGGCGGTCCGGAGATTGGTACCACGCTTTGGTTTGGCCACTGTGGACCGCGACGTGGGAGAGGCCGCGTGGTGAAGGAGCACGGTCGGGGTAGCGACGCTGCGCTGCTCGGGTTCTACGTGCCCTGAACGGACCCACCGAGGTAACGTGGAATTGTGTTGTGGTTAAATAACCTAACTGCCGGCGGCGGTTGTTACTCCACCTGGCTGGCTATCGATGCCTGTGGTAGTTGCTGCTGCCGGTGGCTGTTGCTGTCCCGGTGGACCTAAAATTAAAAAAAAATTTTCACTTTATTTCCAACTTCACTTGCACTAATCACACTCTTACTTTTCTTGTATTTTAATTAAACAAAAAAGAATATACAAAACTGCGTCTACTTGTCTTCGATCTTCGGCAGCAACTAAACCCTACGCAATGTCATGCTCATCACGCCATGTTCCCTTTTCCTCTCCCAAAAGTGGGTCATTGGATGAATCCAAGGCCATCCTAGCCATACCCAGATCGAAGCGGGCTAGTTTAAATAGCTAGATAGCCCAGGACATCAAAATAAGGGGCGCCACTTCAGTAGAGGTTGCCACTCACCAAACTTTATCGATACCAAAAACGAATACCTCCTTTTATTTCTTCCAGCCGATTCCAACTTGAAATGCAACACCACCCAAGGATTTAGAGAGACGCCTTCGAACCATGGCCACTCGACGAAATCATTAGGAGCATTGGGGATCGTTGCCTTTTTTTTTTTGGTTTAACAAATAGATTTAATTAACGTCGATCAACCAACTAAACGGTTGTAATACGTTGGGAATAATAAAGAACAAATATCGTGAAAACATAACAGAAGTGATTAACAAATTTTATAACAAATTAACAGTAAACGGTTAATGCTTAAGGACTTGAGTCATCCTCTAGTCCAGAGATCGGCGGGGTGTATTCGCTTCATTCTTCGTCTACACGTCGGGTTGGCCAGGGAAGCTAGGTGGTTGGTGTGGACAGCGAGTCGATCGTTGTACCGACTCGAGTGGCGGTTTATCTGTTCCCTGACAGAAGGAATGTGGAGGTAATTTTCAAGGGCGTCGTTCCTGATGTACCAGGGCGCATTTGCAATCCTGCGCAGCGCCCGGTTTTGGACTCTTTGAACTTTAGCCACATTCTAGTCTGAAGCCATGCCCCATAATTGGATGCAGTAGATCATTGAGGGCACCACAATTGATTTATAGAACAACACTTTGTTGCCAATGCTGAGCTTGCTCGTAGGCTTAAGCATCCAATTCAGCTTCCTGAGTTTAGTGCGACAGGTGGCTGCAATTTTTTGGATTTTTTGGCCCTTTCCAGGTGAGCCGCTTGTCCAGGATCAGACCCAAGTACTGCGCCTAGGGTGATTGCGGGATGGTGATATGGTGAAGTTCAACTCTAGGAAACACCTTTACTTTTGCAATGTTGCGACTTTCTTCCATTGATAGCAATATTCCACCTGTTTGTCCACTTGCCGTACAGATCCAGGAAGTCCTGGGTGATCCTTGATGTCTCGACTCGGCAAGAGGAGTTTACAAGAAAGGCAGTGTCGTCAGCGTAGGTGGCCAGAAGTGTGCCTGGCTGTGTAGGACATGGAAGATCCGAAGTGTACAGAGTGTACATAATGGGACCCAGGACGCTTCCCTGTGGAACGCCAGCTCGAGCAGTTCTAATGTTTGACCTTTTCCCTCTTACCTCGACCATAAAACTTAGATCAAGCAAGTATGATTTTGTTGGCCGGTCGGGAGCAGGGCCTTCAACTTATGGAGTAATCCAGCGTGCCAAACGCGGTCAAAGGCTTCCTTGACGTCGAGGAAAATAGCAGAACTGTATTGCTTATTTTCAAAAGCATTTAAAATGTGTTGAACGACTCTATGTGCTTGTTCTGGTGTCCCATGATGATGCCTAAAACCAAACTGGTGGTCGGGAATGGCGTCCTACACGCTTCTTACGCCCGTAATTCAACTAAGAAATATCCTCCCGAATATTTTAGAGAAAGTGGGCAGTAAGCTCTTCGGTCGGTATGACTCGCCAAGGTTCTCCAGTTTTCCTGGCTTTGGTATCATCGTTATCACAGCACACTTCCATTGGGATGGAAAGTGGTGCATACGTAGCACTGAATTATAGAGGAGAACAAGGAACAGGATTCCCTTTTTAGGCAAAGCCTTGGCAATTCTGCTATCAATGCCATCGAAACCAGGCGCCTTACTTTAATGTAACTTTCGAATATGAAGGTAGACTTCTTCTGGGCTAACATGTTGGATCGGTAGTGCATCCGGGGAAGGAGCATTAAGAAAGGCCAGTGTTTCTTTAACATCCTCGGGACTCGCGAGGTCAAAAGGCTGAAAGCGATTCTCTAGTTCATCCGCAAAAGCTAGAAAAATCTGAGTCAGATCTGCACCATGTGTCGTCAGCTTTTTTTATGGGGATCTTTCGAAGAGGCTGTCGTTTCATATTCCGTGTACATTTCCAAAGGTTGAAGCCGTACGATTTGGTGGCATCCGCGTTGAGGAGCATTTCATCAAAATATTCGCGCTTATTTTTGTACAGAAGTTTTTTAAGATCATCTTCGGCATGACGATATGAGCTTTTGTCGACTG
This sequence comes from Drosophila prolongata, assembly GCA_036346975.1. NCBI lineage: Eukaryota > Metazoa > Arthropoda > Insecta > Diptera > Drosophilidae > Drosophila > Drosophila prolongata. The sequence continues at coordinate 20,793,089 of JAYMZC010000387.1, read as the reverse complement.
GATCTTGAGATCTCATATATCTGCGACGTAGGGATCTTTTTAACCTTACCAGTTCCATTACCTCAGGCCTTAAAAGAGCCTGAGGTTGGTTGGAAGGGTTTGGGACTTGTCCAAAGGTTGAGGACTCGGCAGCGATATGAATATTCCGGATCTCCACAGCGTCGTTGATGTCCTCAGGCGAGCTTAACACCATATTGAGTTTACAAGCCGGTTGACTGCTGCTTAAAAACGAGGAAGGCTCGCATTTCGAGGAAGGATGCGAGGGCTGAAGCAAATATTTTGCGCAGCGACTCTGAATTTGATGATCAATGGGATGTGATCAGAGCTAAGCTCAAGACTTTCTGTAATGGAAAGACACTCAGACCGTATCCCGCCGTATACAGCAAAGTCAATGGCTGTTGGTGTTCTTCGGCTATATGGATAATGCGTAGGCCCTCCGGTTGCAGGAACCTGGACATTGGATCTTTGAACAAGGTCTGCGAGAGCTCTTACGCGGGTGGTTGAGTTTCAAGACCCCCACAAACGGTGGTGAGCATTCCAGTCCCCTGCGATTATGAACTTGTTGGAGCTGGGGACTTCTAAATTGACCACGGACAGCGTTGGCATAGGAGATTGGATTAGCAAAGTTTGACCGACCATTTTTAGGAGTTAGCTGTTTGGGAACGGTGCTGCGATGGGATGTGACATTTTTCCGTCGATTTGCAATCTGCTGCAATATACGACCCAGCCTTTATAGCTAGCAGTATTGTTTCCGCCAGAGTTAACGCATTTGACAGGGTGAATATCTTTTAAGCAGGCCTCCACACCGTGTTGCAGGCCACATCTAACGCAGTTGAAGAGTTTTTGGCATTGATTTTTTGTGTGTCCAAATGCTTGTCATCGGTGACATTGAACGACATCATCCTTTTTGTAGGGGAGATCAACTTGAACCCTTTGCCGACAAAGTGTCTTAATCTCATGGATGTCTTTGTTATTTGCCGCCGGTTCTAGTTCAACAAAAACCAGGTTGACGAACTTGGTTTTGTCAAAGCAAGATAATACTTTCCTTAATATTTTCATCCGGGACGAAATGATGGACACCACGGATGACTACACGATAGGATCTATCTTCTTTCAACTGCCAGGAATGGTATGGCACTTTTTTAAGGGTAAGGGATTTTGTTATAGCTCTGTATGCATCTCAATCTGCAGCTACAATGGAAACAGATTTGTTGGAATGGCATTTGAGGGAGTATTTGGACGGGTCAACGATCTTGTCTGGGGATCTAATAAGTCCGTTCAGGTTCTCACAATGATCAACCACAATTGGGGGTGGTTTGTGGGAGGGAATTTGTTCCTGGCTGCCAGATGGACGGCTAAGATTCTTGTTGTTGTTTCCGGTATTGTTGCCAACTTTGGTGTGGACAACGTTGTTGTTTTCAGAATCATTGGGGCTGACCGTACGAGGAACTTGGACGTCTCCCATGTCTGTGTCCATGTCCGACAGTTCTGAGAATCGGTTGGCCGAAACATTCGTTTTTGGGGAATTGGAATTTCTCAGAATTTTGGTGATTGGTGATGCTGAATTCGATGATCTTGAGTCAAGGCGGCGTTTGTTGTTAGCCGATCTTGGGGTCCACCAGTCCTCATCGTCGCCATTTATGGCTGCTAGTTCCGGTTCCGGCTCATTGTCTGACGATGGTGCAATGGTTTACGAGGGGGAAGTATATGGAAGTCTAGCTTGCCTTAGTACCTCTTTCGTTTTTTGTTGATTTTGTGCCACAATCTTACTGATGTTTAAGTCATCTTCGGAGTCCGAAAGACCAGACATTATAGGTATTATGCACTGCGTTGCACTGCTTTACCGACTTCTTGAATATTCAGGCCCTTTGCCTGGATTCCGAAAAGTGTGATCGTAGCCTAGTGGGCAAGGCGTAGGCCCCGCAGTTGGGCGGAACCCAGCTCAAACCCTCCAAAAGGCGAATGAAATTCAAATTTTTTTTTTTCTTTTATTGGGAGAAAGTTATTAAGATCAAAATAAAATTCGAATTTGAATTTGGACAAACTAGCGGAGTTTTGCACTTGCTTTGGCTTTCTGTTCCGCTTGTTCTCCCGAAAAGCACAACTAACTGAGCGTAGGGGCACTGACACCGCGACTTTAGAAGTCGGATTAACAAAAGAAATGAATTTGGTCACGAAGGTGGACTTGTCCATAGACTCTTCACAATGATATTCGCAGCGATAGAGAAACGCGTCTGCACTCCACGAAAGCCTGATCGAGACTGGGGATAGGTGCCTGGCGAAATCCGTGCTCTACGCGGCCCCACGCTTGTCGGGTAGTACTGCCTTTGTTTTTTCCTGCGCTCCTTTACTTTGTGCTACCTTTTTTTAGATTATACCCGGATGTCCTTGGCGTGATACACCCCTTCCGACGTCCTTGAAGATCCTCCAGCTCGTAAGCATTGTTGCCGACTGTTTTCACCACCCGAGCCTTGAGGAACTTCCGAGCAAACTTTGCGTAAAATGCACTTTTGAAGTCGCTGAGGACGAAGATGCGGCGATACACTTCCTGGCCTGGCTTTGTAAGGAAAGTCCGAGCCCTCTGGTCGTACTGCTGGCGACTTCGCTCGTACGACCTTTTGAGATTCATCTGCACCTTGGCCTGGATCACTACTACAATGAAGATCCATGCGTGGCCCTTCTTCGACCTCTGATATTTTCCTAGAAAATCGATGTACAGTTTCTGAAATGGCTGCTCAGTCTGGACTCTTTCCCCAATACCAACTTGCATCCGGAAATTCGACGCCTTGGACTCCTTACAGACATCACATCCGCGTACGAACGCTCGGACTTGCAGCACCATGACTGGCCAGTAGAACTATCGCCGTAGGATTTCCAGAGTCTTTCCCATTCCGCCATGAGCTGCTGTTGGGTCCGTATGTGCACGCGCGATTATGCTGTGGGTCAGACTCTGTGGGATCTACAGTTTCCACTCGGAACCTTCCATCTCATCGTCCAGATTTGCTGAAGAGACTCTCTTGAAGATGAGGCCATCCTCGATCTTCAAGTCCGGTAAGTTATGCAAATTACTCTTCACATCCTTAACTAACTCGAGGTAATCTTCTCCAGCGAACTCGGTGGTTTCGAAGCCCAACAAATCCGTCGGATTCACCACGAGCTCCTTCTCACATCTTAAAAGGGTGTATGCCACGACGTTTTCGCTTCCTTCGGTGCTCGATGTTGAAGTGGCATCCTTGAAGCTTCAGTCACCACCTCGCCAACCGCCCGGACAGATCCTTCATGGACATGAGCAACTTCAAGCTGGCATGGTCTGTGATGCAGGTGAATGGCATCCCTTCGACATATGGCCGAAACTTCCGAATAGCCATGAGCACTGCGAGACACTCTTTCTCGGTCACGGTGTAATTTACCTGATGGTTATTCATCTTGGCCGAGAAAAATCAATTGGCTGCTCTTGTCCGTCGTCGTCTCACTGGAAAAGCACCGCCCCGACTCCGACGTGTGACGTATCGCACTGAATAAGGAAGCGTCTCTTGAAGTCCGCATGCACCAGGACTGGTGCAGTCGTTAACGCCATCTTCAAGGACTCTACAGCTAGCTGGGCCTCTGGACTCAATGAAAACTTCGAGTTTCCAGTTTTCTTCAATGATTCAGTGAGCGGGGTGGCCAACGTCCCGAAGTCCTTTATGAACCGGCGGTACCAACCTGCAGTCCCAAGAAATGCTTCCTTCATCGTCCTAGCCTCTGGCATCCTCCTGATTGCTGCCACTCGTCCTGGATCCATTCGCAGACGACCTCCACCAACGATAAAACCCAGGTATGTCAACGATTTGAAGCAAAACTTTGACTTACTCATACCGATGGTTAAACCCGCTGCTTTCAGGCATTCTGCGACTCGCCGAAGGTATCTGAAATGGGTCTGGATATCTGGAGCCAGGATCAACAGATCATCTAGGTAGACAAAAACGTTGGAACGGATCTCAGCTGGGATCACTCGGTCCATAAGTCTCACCAACCGCTGCGCCGCGGTGCAGAGTCCGAAGGGCATCACCCGGAACTGGTAGAGAGGCCGACCAGGAACCGTAAAGGCCGTCAGTTCCTTGCTTTTCGGGTCCAATTCGATCTGCCAGAATGCGAACTTCAAATCCGCGCTGGAAATGTAAAATTTTTTGTCGATTCTGGACGTCTGAGCGTCTTTGACGGTCAGATCGTTCAATTTGCAGGGGTTTAAACAGAACCCATCCTTTCCAGGTATCGACACTACCGTCGTCCGGTTGCTCCACGGGCTCTTGCTCTTCTCGATGACTCTGAGCGCTAGCATCTTGTCCACCTCATCCTCGAGACATGGGAAACGGCCGATCCTTGAAGACCTTGGCTCCCTCAATCAGCTCGATCGTGTGCCTTTCCAGATTGGTCGTTCCCAGACCATCCTTCTCAAATGTGAGAAACACCTCCTGGATCTCCGCGAGATGTCGTGCGTCGGCATCGGATAAGGTCCAGGACTTGGGATCCGGCTTTTCCTCGTCGTCATCTTCCTGTTCGGCGTAGTGCTCCTTATCCCTAGCGTGGATTTCGTATGTTTTCTTCTCGCTTTCCGGGTGGCTGTGGTTTATCACCACCGGAGCCAAGCCAAACTCCTGCCAGAAGTCCACTCCAAAATAGGCATCCTGCTCCAGGTAAGGACATACATAAAACCAGATCGGAACCAAAGCGCGATTGCTGTCCGAAGTTGCGTTCGACTTCGATGCACTCGTCCCGCAGCTCGTCCACCGTAAGTCGGTCCATGGCATAGACGAAACTGGGGATGCCTTCTCTTAAGCCCCTTTTAAAAATTTTTACCAACTGTCGCTCATATAGTGGTTTTTTCAGGCGAGAGGCCAGCTGCTGCATCACGTGTACGTAATCCTCGGCACCCTCTCCAGGCTGCTGCTCCCGCTGCAGGAGTTCGTGCATCTGCTCATGACCGGTTTGGCGATCTCGGAACCGGTCCATCAGTGAGGCACGCAACTGGGACCACCGATCCACCCTGCTATGCCGGACGTAGACCCAGTACCATTCTCGGGCTCGTCCCTTGAGCAGCACGTGAAAGTGCCTGAGCACCTCTGCTCACGAGCATTGGTACTGCGTCTGCAGGAACTCCACTCGGAAGACGAAGTCATCCACCGAGTTGCGGTCGTCCTCGCCGTCGAAGGACACTCCCCACCGATCAAGCCGGACCTTCTGGCTGCCAAAGTCCCACGTTGGCATATGTATGCGGTTCCTGACGGCAATCGACAGTTCGGCAGTCCTCGATGTGCTGGCTCTGCGTAACGGCGGCGTTTCGCCAAAGTAGCCCACCTTGTGGAACGAAGCCTATACTGCTGCTGTCGATGCCAGGAGAATCCCACGCCCTTCTAGGCGACTTCTGTGGAACATTTAATGGCGGTGGCCTCTGATTTTCGGCAGTTGCCGTCAGATGCTCCTTGGGAACCGCTCCTCAAGGGTCTTGTAAAGGAAGCCGTCCATCCAGCCGTCCAGCCATCGTCTCCATCCGCTGCTGACCCCGATCCGAAGAGTCTCCCTGTTGAAGCTGGGGCCGTTGACCAACGTAACACCTCGTTCATCAGCTTCATCATTTCCAGGAATCCCTCCCGGATCTCGTCGCGCAAAGCATGGCTGATGCCAGATTCCTGAGCCCTGCGGTGGGTCTCTGCTGCCTGGGCCAAAACAACGTTAACGGCCGACTGGGCAGCCGAGTCCACGACTAGTGCGCGGTCTTTCATCTCCGGCAGTTGGTCCGCCGCCGAGCCAATCCCTTGGAAGTCCATCTCCGGGGGAGGTTCCTGGTCCATTCTGATCTCCGTTCTCAGCGTCTCTCGCAGATGGCCTTGTGGAGTCCTCGGCAACCCCATCAAAATGCGCGGTACACCACCTCCGCCCTCGTCCTCCAAGGGCCATGTTGCGTCGTCATCCCCGGCTAAAGGAACCTTCGATCGAAGATCGTAATTGGAAGGCATCGTACAACACAACAAAAAAAAATATATGTATATTTCCCTAAAAATTCTAATATAACACCCGAAACAAATCACCAAAAGAAATAAATACTTAAGAAGAATAATAAATATTAAAATAAGGACTAGCAAATAATAAATAAACAGATAAATATATAAACATATAAACATATAATAACGGATAATAAGTAAATAAATAAATGTTCGCAATAAATAAATATATAATTTTTGGAAAATAAATAGATACTTGGGAAAATGCATAAATAATATAAATAAATGAATGGAATAAATAAATAGATAAATAAATATAATATTATATATGTGATTCTTCTTTTTTTTATTGAATTCCTTTTAGAGTTGAATCAGGGGAGATGGAACCGGTCACTCCGTGCCGGAAACTTTTCTGCGCTTAATTTTTTTATTTCCCGTCATATGCCCTGCCACACGCCGCTCGTCAACTGGACTGGCTATCAACTATGTTGATAGCCGCCAGTGAAGGAAATCGGGTATATAGTGACATATTCACATATTCACATACCAAGAAATAAGAATATGCAGTGTAAGCGATCCCACGCTGAATCAATGTAAACAATCCACATCCGGAGCAGGCGATGCTGCTCCTCAATAACATAAACAATTATTGCAATGACTAAGCCCCGCTCCCTGAGTGGCACTCTCGCTCTCAAACTTATGTACAACCAATATCCCAAACGGGCGCTCTCGCTCTCAAACTTATGTACAACCAATATCCCAAACGGGCGCTCTCGCTCCCAAACTAATGTAAACAAAGGGCAGCACAAGAAATATTTTTGTCACCAGTTTTTAGTCTTAAGCTGAGATCCATCAAATAAATACGTAAACTTCAACTTCGTGTGTTTGTACTCAAGCGTTGTCCTAAGTCTATCGACGGGACATTAATTCGACTCAACAATTAAAACATAAACATTTTACTGGCGCAGTCGGTAGGATACAAAAGTATCCGAAAAAAAGAACCTCGAGTGGAAAATAAATTAAATTTTATAATTCAGTTCTCGAATAATAATTACGCAACCCATTTCAAAATCCTTCAACTTGGATTATAATTCCAATTCGGTTGTCCAACAAAAAGTGGAAGAATAGAAATACAACAAAAAACACAATAAGTCCAAAGGCACCTAACAGTTAATAAAAAATAAATTTTAAGAAAAGTTAAAATTAAACAAACACTTAAACCTTAATAAGTGAAATCGAAAATAAAGTAAAACAAAAAACCCAATAAGTCCAAAGGCACCTAACAGTTAATAACAACATATAAATTTTAAGAATAATTAAAATTAAACAAACACTTAAACTTTAATAAGTGAAATCAAATAAACAAAAACAAAATTTTACCATAACAAAAAAAAATTTTTGTACTTTAACAATGGCACAACCAATTATCGCCGCACCCCAAATCGTTACGCTAAGCGACAACAACCTTGCTGAAGCTCGTCGACAGCTAAAAGACATCATGCCATTTAAGGGTGATCCAGAAACTCTCTACACCTTCGTCAGCAGAGTGGACTATGTAATTTCACTCTACCCAACTAATGATGTGCGACAACAGAGGATTCTTCTTGGAGCCATCGAAAGAAACTTGGACGGACACGTAACACGATCATTGGGCCTTCCGAACATTGAAGATTGGCCTACCCTTAGATCGAGACTAGTTGCAGAATTTAAATCCCCAAACACCGAACTACAAACTACTGGAGAACTTCAGGGAGACACCTTACAAAGGAAATCTGAGAGCATTCTGCGAGGAAGCAGAAAGACGACGTCAAGTGCTGATTTCGAAATTGCATCTAGAAGGTAACCAACCAGATTTTCTTATTTATGTTCAGGCGATTAAAGATTCCATTAAAATATTGATCAGAAAATTACCAATACAATTATTCACAATTTTGGTTCATCATGATATTGCAGACTTAAGATCGTTAATTACTATTGCACAAAATGAGGGAATATATGAAGAACATATTAATTTTGAATTAAATAAAAATCCAGAAAACCGAAATAAAAACTCAAACCCTAATCAGAATTCTAAACCACTCAAATTCAATACAAATACCCAAACCCAATATCGACCAAGTTACCCACAATATTCTCAGCCATTCCAACCTAATTTTAATCAATACACGCCATCATTTAGACCCACCTATACACAGCAGATGCCTAACAACCAAGCTATGTGGCACGCACCAAATTATATCGGACCCAACCAATACATGAACTCGCAACCATTTACTCACAAAAATCCTTTCCCACAATTTTCCAATAAAGTTCAAAATCCTCAAACAGCATATTTTAAAGGAAATAAATTCCCTCAACATCAACAACCCTCCACATCTAAAAATACTAACTTCCCGGTTACCAAACGACTAAGACCATCGGACAGTGATCAAACCAAAATGTCTATTGACGAATTGAGATTTCAAGACGCGCACGAATACGAAGAAATACAACCTAATTATTATGAACAACAGTATTATGACCAAAATCAATACCATGGGTTGATTAATGAAGGGCAACAACAGGTACAATCCACCCAAAATAAAGATGAACAAAATCCAAATAGCTCAGAGACAAATGAAAATTTTCGGTTAACAGCCCCGGACAACACCAATACATAGAAATAGCATACAAAGGTTGCACATACAATTGCCTTATAGACACAGGATCCACAATAAATATGATCAATAAAAATATATTTTGTCTTCCTATTCAAAATACTAAATGAAGTTTTGACATCAAATGGTCCTATTACATTGAACAACGTAATTATGTTACCCAGCAATAGTATTTTTAAAACAAATGAACCATTTTATGTACACAGTTTTTCTAATAATTATGATATACTGATTGGCAGAAAATTGTTAAAAAATGCACAATCAATTATAAATTACAAAAATAGCACAGTTACTCTTTTTGATAAAACATACAAATTAATAACTTCAAAATCAGAAAAAGACCAAAATTTTTATATCCAAAAGGAACTAGAACCAATTAAAAAATCACCACAGGAATCAATAAAAAAATTAGAATTTGGATTGTTTCGATTAGATCACCTTAATCAGGAGGAAACTTTAAGGTTGAAAAGTTTATTAAATAAATTCAAAAATCTTCAATATGAAGAAGGAGACAATTTAACATTTACAAATACCATTAAACACGTACTAAATACAACACATAACTCCCCAATTTATTCAAAACAGTACCCACTTGCTCAAGCGCATGAAATTGAAGTCGATAACCAAGTGCAGGAAATGCTTAATCAAGGATTAATTAGGGAAAGTAATTCACCATACAATAGTCCTACCTGGGTAGTACCCAAAAAAACGGATGCTTCTGGTAAAATTAAGTATAGAGTAGTAATTGACTATAGGAAGCTCAATGAAATAACTATTCCCGACAGATATCCTATACCAAACATGGACGAAATCCTTGGTAAACTAGGAAAATGCCAATATTTTACAACTATCGATTTGGCAAAGGGATTTCATCAAATAGAAATGGACCCAGATTCAATATCTAAAACTGCATTTTCCACTAAAAGCGGTCATTACGAATACCTTCGAATGCCATTTGGCCTTAGAAATGCACCCGCTACTTTTCAACGGTGCATGAATAATATCCTTCGACCGTTGCTCAATAAACACTGTTTAGTGTATTTAGACGATATTATAATTTTTTCCACATCCCTTACCGAACATTTAAATTCATTACAACTAGTTTTTTCCAAACTTGCAGAAGCCAATTTAAAATTGCAGTTAGACAAATGTGAATTCTTAAAAAAAGAAGCTAGCTTTCTTGGTCACATCGTAACCCCTAATGGCATAAAACCAAACCCCCTTAAAGTTAAAGCCATAGTTTCATATCCAATTCCAACAAAAGTAAAAGAGATCAGAGCTTTCCTTGGATTAACCGGTTATTATCGTAAATTTATCCCAAACTACGCAGACATAGCAAAACCAATGACCAAATGTTTAAAAAAAGGAGCAAAGATAGATACACAAAGTCTCGACTACATAGAAGCATTCAAAAAACTTAAAGCTTTAATAATTAGAGAACCAATTCTCCAATTACCCGATTTCGAAAAAAAATTCACTTTAACCACAGATGCCAGTAATTTAGCCCTTGGGGCCGTACTTTCTCAAAACTGTCATCCTATATCCTTTATTAGCAGAACACTTAATGAACATGAATTAAATTACAGTGCTATCGAAAAAGAATTACTCGCCATAGTTTGGGCCACAAAAACATTTCGACATTATTTACTAGGACGACATTTTCTCATTGCTAGTGACCATCAACCTCTTAGATGGCTGCATACCTTAAAAGAACCGAATGCCAAGTTACAAAGATGGAGAGCCAAGTTAAACGAATACCAATTTAAAATCGACTATATTAAAGGAAAAGAAAATTCAGTTGCTGATGCTTTATCAAGAATTAAAATTGAAGAAAATCATCACAGTGAAGTTACTCAACATAGTGCAGAAGAAGATAATAGTAACCTAATTCATTTAACAGAAAAACCAATAAACTATTTCAAAAAACAAATAATTTTCATTAAATCCGATACAAATAAAGTAGAGCATTCAACAATATTCGGTAACTCCATTACCACAATCCAATATAATGTAATGACACTCGAAAAGGCCAAACAGATTTTACTTGATCATTTTATTCATAGAAACATTACCATTTATATCGAAAACGATGTAGATTTTGAAATCATTCAAAGAGCATACAGAGAAATTATTAATACCACTTACACTAAAGTAATTCGCAGCCTCTACCTATTAAAGAATGTTTGTTCATACGCCGAATTCAAAGAAATTATACTTCAATCACATGAAAAACTTTTACATCCAGGTATACAGAAAATGACTAAATTATTCAAAGAAAATCACTTCTTTCCAAATAGCCAACTATTAATTCAAAATATAATAAATGAATGCAACATATGCAATTTGGCTAAAACAGAACACAGAAATACCAAAATGCCTTTTAAAATCACACCCAACCCTGAACATTGTCGAGACAAATTTGTGGTAGATATTTATTCATCTGAGGGAAAACATTACATCAGTTGCATTGACATTTATTCTAAATTCGCAACACTTGAACATATTAAAACAAAGGATTGGATAGAATGCAGGAACGCGCTAATGCGCATTTTTAATCAGTTAGGTAAACCCAAATTACTAAAGGCAGACAAAGACGGAGCTTTTACCAGCCTGACTTTAAAGCGATGGCTTGAAGCAGAAGGAATTGAATTACAACTCAACACGGCAAAAAACGGTGTAGCAGACGTTGAAAGACTACATAAGACAATAAATGAAAAAATCCGAATAATCAACTCATCCGATGATGAAGAAATAAAATTAAGCAAGATAGAGACAATTCTTTACACATACAACCATAAAATAAAACATGACACCACTGGACAAACACCTGCTCAAATATTCTTATACGCTGGGCACCCAATATTAGACACTCAAAATATTAAAGAAAGGAAAATAGATAAAATAAATGAAGATCGACAGGAATTTAACATTGACACTAGATACAGAAAAGGTCCACTTCAAAAGGGAAAATTAGAAAATCCATTTAAGGCAAATAAAAATGTAGAACAAATAGACGAAGACCATTACAAAATTACTAATCGAAATAGAGAAACCCAATACTACAAAACACAATTTAAGAAACAAAAGAAAACTAATGCCGTTAAACTTCCACAGGAACCTTCTGTACAATGATGTTGTTTCTATTATTCACCACGGGCCACACTCAACAAATTCAAATAACCAACCCAGATTCCGACCTTGGCTATTTACTTTTCTCAAGCATTCCAATTCAAATACCGGTAGTGTATGAACATCACTGTTTAAGAATTAATTTAACGGAAATCAATATTATCACTGAATCTTTTGGTAAAAAAATCACAAACTCGCCCAGAATGAAATATTTGTACAACAAACTATTGAAAGAATTAAATGGTATAAATATTCATCAGCAAAATAGGCAGAAACGGGGACTATTTGACATAATTGGTTCATCTTTTAAATTTCTATTTGGCACACTTGATGAAAATGATAGGGTAAAAATAAACAAAAAAATAGATATAATAGCAGAAAATTCAATTCAACTTCATAAATTAAATAATGTCGTAAAGTTTGTGAATGAAGGACTGGAGAAACTTACTAACTACGAAAATAACCGCAATAGTATTGACACACTTGTTTATGAACTCATGCAATTTATTGAGTACATTGAAGACATAGAAATGGGCATGCAACTTTCACGTCTTGGACTTTTTAATCCAAAGTTACTCAATTACGACAAACTAGAATGCATTAACAACCAAAATATACTTTTAATCAAAACATCAACTTGGATTGACCACAAAAATAACGAATTACTACTTATTTCACATATCCCTATTAACCACAAAATCATTAACACCATTAAAATAATTCCTTATCCCGACTATAATGGGTATCAGTTAGACTATTCAGATCAACAATCATATTTTGAAGATGAGAATAAAATTTATAATCAAGACAATAAAGAAGTTAATAATGAATGCATTAAAAATATAATTAAGCGCAAAAATCCAATTTGTAATTTTATACCAACTCTTTCAAAAGAAATGATTCAATACATTGAACCAAATATTATACTTACATGGAATCTACCTGAAACTACAATCGAACAAAATTGTCAAGAATTAAATGGCGAAATAAAAATAAATGGAAGCAAAATTATTAGAATAAAACAATGTAGAGTTAAGATTGGAAATGTTATTTTAAGCGAAAATTCGTTAAGTCCAGAATTTGATTTAACAGCATTGTATTCACCGATTAATGTAACCAAGATAAAGATAGTAGAACATAATGACGTTTTAAACCTAATTTCAGAAAATAATACCACACTTTACGTAATTATAACATTAGTAGTTATTGTTCTTATTATTTTTCTTCTCCTATCAAAATTTTGTACACTAAATCCACTTACCTTTTTATATACAAAAATTAGAAAACAAGCAAAAAATAATCAAGAACCACAACAAAAAATAGAACCGGCACAAAACGAGTTGCCTGCATTGTACCCTGAAATGCCAGCCCAAGCATAAGCAACCCTTTTTAAGGGGAGGGAAGTGACATATTCACATATTCACATACCAAGAAATAAGAATATGCAGTGTAAGCGATCCCACGCTGAATCAATGTAAACAATCCACATCCGGAGCAGGCGATGCTGCTCCTCAATAACATAAACAATTATTGCAATGACTAAGCCCCGCTCCCTGAGTGGCACTCTCGCTCTCAAACTTATGTACAACCAATATCCCAAACGGGCGCTCTCGCTCTCAAACTTATGTACAACCAATATCCCAAACGGGCGCTCTCGCTCCCAAACTAATGTAAACAAAGGGCAGCACAAGAAATATTTTTGTCACCAGTTTTTAGTCTTAAGCTGAGATCCATCAAATAAATACGTAAACTTCAACTTCGTGTGTTTGTACTCAAGCGTTGTCCTAAGTCTATCGACGGGACATTAATTCGACTCAACAATTAAAACATAAACATTTTACTATATACCTTTTTTGGTCGAAAAAAATAGGAAAGTTTAGATTTTTTTATGTATGTAACTATTGTTTTTATTAAATGAATTATTATATTTTCTGAAAGTTTAGATTGTTGACAATGTTTATGCAAAAAATTTTGAAAAAATATTTAATAGTTTTTAAGGTGTGGCTGTTTCCCTTAAACGCCTTTTTTTTAAGAGCCTTGCGGTGATAATTCCCCAGGACGAATGGGTCAACTGATACCGGAAAAATAAAAATATTTTATTAGTTTAAAGTAGTATACTGTACTTGAACGAACGTTTTTAAAATTTTTTTTTTTTTGTGCATACGGGAATGACGTTTTTGGACGCTAAAATTCTTACAAAACTATCTATTTCGGCGAAATACAAATTTTTACATGAAAAAACGATCGTTCAGGTACTAATAAAATTCATTACGGACATTTAAAAAAAATTTGAAGAAAATCGGTTCAGAAGTTTTTCGCCAATCCATTTCACCGCCAAGTCATTTAAAAAAAAAAACTATTTCGAGATATTCGCGTTTAAAGTTTAAAGTTTGGGTTTGGGCGGGGACGAGGCGCGCGGCTAGGAGCGCTGTAACTTTTTTTCTACTGCTCAAATCTCTATGAAAATTTTGGGAAATATTCTCAAGAAGTTGTTCTTTAAGATAAAGCAAAAAAATTTCGATTTTTATACCCGTTACTCGTAGAGTAAAAGGGTATATTGTATTCGTGCAAAAGTATGTAACAGCTAGAAGGAAGCGTTTCCGACCCTATAAAGTATATATATTCTTGATCAGGGTCACTAGCCGAGTCGATATAGCCATGTCCGTCTGTCCGTCTGTCTGTCCGTCCGTATGAACGCTGAGATCTCGGAAACTATAAAAGCTAGAAGATTGGCATTTTGCATGCAGATTCTAGGAGTTCCTACGCAGCGCAAGTTTGTTTCAAAAAGGTGCCACGCCCCCTTATATACGATTTTAAAAATTTTAATATTTCGGAAAAGTAAAAGTGCAGTTATATTGTGTTTATCAATACCTATCGAAATGTAGAAGAAATTTTTCAAATCGGACCATTCGTTAAAAAGTTATGCGTGATCAAAGTTTCTATCTCCATCTCCCTCGCACTCCCTTTACCTGAGTAACGGGTATCTGATAGTCGGGGCACCCGACTATAGCGTTCTCTCTTGTTTGAAAATGAAAAAGGTATATACCCCCTTAAGTTCAAAACCGAGATTAAAAATAAAACACACCCCCGAAACCAAAACGAAGGATCAACTTCTACTCTAACAACAAAAATATAACAAAACAATTAACTTTACATAACTAAATAACTAACTAAACCCTACCTAATTTATCACAGATTTTAATCACAGATTTTATCACAAATTTAGCTATCTGCAGGTGCAAATCTCCTCCCTTTTGGGTCAAGATGCCACCCGCAGGTCACCGCTGCTTCTGCGATCTGTGACCAGGAGCAAATTGCCTCCAGTCTGGGCCAGCCTCCTGTCCTGCTGAAAAATGCTACCTACTCTCTTAATTTTCCCCCTCTCTCTCTCTCTCTTCCGATGCAGTTGCATGCAACTTTGTATTGCCCTGCAAGTCACCGGTCGTGTTGGCTGAGGGGAAAAGCAAAAGGCAAACTTGTGAGATGCCGTCGTCCGACACTTTATATTTTTATTTAGTTTGGGCGCCATAATGTTACGGAACTATATCGTCTCGGGACGGCGCCGGATAGCTCCGGAATCCTCAGGGCGGAGTACCCCCAATGTCTCTACAGCACCACAACATTAAACATCAATAACTTTCGACGTCTCACTCAACAATTACTAACTTCTCTAATAACCAAAACGTAAATAAAACCACAAATAAAGAAATCGGGACAAATGCGACGGAAAAGTGGCATTGGATGTGGCTGCCACAGCGCACCCACCCCTCCTGTGGTGCCCCTAGTGACGCGCGGGAGGCACCACCCACCGTAAGCGGCCGGAATCACTGCCAGGCGGTCTACGACCGGCCCATCTCCCCCAACAGGTAAATAACTTACACTCTCATTTCAATTTGCCTCTTAAACATTTAATACTTACAACATATTTGTATTGCAGGTAAGGATGCTTCTTTACATGCGGGATCCTAAAGCGTTTTGAAAATTAATTAAGGGGTCACAGCGGTAGCACCATCAGGTCAGGAAACCGGCTACAGTCGCCGCGGAAATAAAACTTCGCGCAGGCTGGGATAGGGGCCACCTAATCGTGGGGAGTTACGAGGGATGAGAAGGGACGTGCATGAATGTATGTATATATATAAGATGTGCCTATTGACCTAGGAGTTTCAATCACTTATAGGGATTCCCGCGACCAAATTGATGGACTGAACGAGGGGCGAGAAAGGGAGGACGCAGGTAAATCCGCATCAATTTACAAAGGAAAGTACAATTTACAAATGAAAGATTCTTAAATAACTAATTATGTGTGTTTTTGTAGGTGTGGAGTTGGCGGTCCGGAGATCGGTACCACGCTTTGGTTTGGCCACTGTGGACCGCGACGTGGGAGAGGCCGCGTGGTGAAGGAGCACGGTCGGGGTAGCGACGCTGCGCTGCTCGGGTTCTACGTGCCCTGAACGGACCCACCGAGGTAACGTGGAATTGTGTTGTGGTTAAATAACCTAACTGCCGGCGGCGGTTGTTACTCCACCTGGCTGGCTATCGCTGCCTGTGGCTGTTGCTGCTGTTGGTGGCTGTTGCTGCTGCCGGTGGCTGAGCACTACCACGAGGGGTAGCTGCTGCCCTTCCTCCGAGAGGAAAATAGCGAAAATCGAAGAAACTTCCGGGGCACAATGTACTTGGGTCCCCGGTGGACCTAAAATAAATAAATGTTCACTTTATTTCCTAACTTCACTTGCACTTATCACACCCTTACTTTTCTTGTATTTTCATTAAACAAAAAAGAATATACAAAACTGCGTCTACTTGTCTTCGATCTTCGGCAGCAACTTTTACCTTGATGAAGGAATGCATAAAAAATACGATTTGAAAAAATGTATAGCAATAGCTTTTACACTGCGCGAAATATTCTGAAAAACATCAAATTTGGACCGATTTTACCCTATTGTTCCTATGGGAGCTATAGGATATATACGTCCGATCGGCACGCGCTTTTACCTTGATGAAGGTATGCATAAAAAATACGATTTGAAAAAATGTATGGCAATAGCATTTACACTGCGCGAAATAATCTGAAAAAAAATCAAATTTGGACCGATTTTACCCTATTGTTCCTATGGGAGCTATAGGATATAGACGTCCGATCGGCACGCGCTTTTACCCTGATCAAGGTATGCATACAAAATACGATTTGGAAAGATTCATGTCACTAGCTTTTACACTGCGCGAAATATCATCAAATTTTGCAAGATATATCCGATTGTTCCTATGGGAGCTATAGGATATAGAGTCCGATCGGGGCGATTTTTCAAACTTGATCTGCGTACACATGTTTTAGGACGAGTGTGAAAGTTTCAGATCGCTAGCTTTTAAACTGAGCTCGTAAACGGTATTGAAACAGACGGACAGACGGACAGACGGACATGGCTATATCGACTCCCTTATTGATCCTGATCAAGAACATATATACTTTATAGGGTCGGAAACGTCTCCTTCACTGCGTTACAAACTTCTGACCAAAATTATAATACCCTCTGCAAGGGTATAAAAAGGGGGAGAGGCAATAATACTCCAAACGGTTCAATATAATCGAACACAAGGCAGCAATGGTCTTCATCCGGGATCCCTGTGGCATCGCCTGCCTGGTGGTCACCTACAGTTATCCGCTGGATAATCCTGACCACGATGCCGGGAAGCCACTGGATGTCCTTCCATGTGGTGCTCATTAACACCTTCGTCTTCCTGCTGGCCATGTCCCACTTCAAGGCCGTGTTCTCCGATCCGGCCGAATGGCAGGTCCAGGCCTCAACACCAATAAGAAGGCCCCCAGCCCCCCTACAGGCATGGATGCCAAACAGCTCATAGCCGTGGTACATGCCTTTGCAGAACAGGCCGCCGAAATCGAGCTGAGAGAGCAAGCGCTTAAGCATCAAATTGAGGAGTTGGCCGGCTGAGTAGCGGCAGTAAGCTCTGTGTCAGCTCCAGACCAGACCCCTCAAATAAAAACATATGTGACCATAGAAATAAGAGAAAATATACAATGCAAAGAGACTTTAGAAGCCGTTAAATGTCCTGCCGAATTAGCGGGAACTCAGGAGTCATATGTGTCTTGGTGGTAAGCGGCTGTAGCCGTCTATCACATTTTCAGACGATATGATGGCAGCTCCCGCCACTATCAAGCGGTCGTAATTATTAGGAGTAAAATCAGGGGCCTCGCTGATGCTGTGCTATCTTCGTTTGGGACTGTGTTAAATTTTGACGCGATTATAAATCGGTTGGACTTCACTTACAGTGATAAGCGACCGATGCATGTCATCGAGCAAGGGTAGACACTCTAAAACAGGGTGGCCTATCTTTGTTACAGTACTACAATGAGGTTGAGAAAAAACTCACCTTATTGACGAACAAGGTCAATATGTCGTTTGAAGCAAGTATGGCAAAAGTATTGGGCTATAAATTCCGTGAAAACGCTTTGCTGGTATTTATCTCCGGGCTTAAGTGCAGCCTCACGAATGTGCTTTTCTCGGCAAACCTAAAGGACATGCCATCAACTCTCGCCTTGGCACAAGAAGTCGAGCCAAACCATGAAAGGTATATCTTTGCAACCACGTTTGCAAGAAATCAAGAGGATAAGCATCGTAGAGCGACTCCAAAGGCGCCAGAGCGTCAGCAAGACAAGATCCCCTCTCAATCAAATCAACCGCATAAGTAGGCCCTCACAGGAACCCATGGATGTTGCAACTACCCCCCAGCCCCAGTTTACCAGAATACGAGATCAGCCACGTCTGACCAAACAAACATCCAAAAAAAACAAAGGGTTAATCATGTCACTCAGAGCGGCGAACAGGCAGAAAAAAAATTACGCTTGCGTAGCCTCCAGTCCAGCGGCAAAAATTGATGATAATGCCATTTAAGAATACGATTCAGATGCCATCAATTTTTTAGGGGAAAATCCCTGCTTTCCGTCCTCAGACCAAGAGTAGCGGGGAATGTTATGAAAGGGCGTCCGTCCCTTTCAACATTCATTCGATCCATGGCACAACCAAAATAACACAGAAATGCCTTGTCTCAATTTTCAATATTAAGGCAACATTCTTTGTTCTATCGGACTTATCAACGTTCGATGAGATTATCGGCCTCGACCTGTTAAAACAGGCTGCGGGGCATCACTTTGCTTAAAATCTTGGAGTCTTAAATGGGGCACGAAGGTCGATGAAATCTCATTCCATACCTGCACTGATGTCAATTTTACTAACGTAGATTGTTCTGGTGCACCCCCTTTAATTAAAGGCGCCTACATGATAATGCGTAATAGCAGATAGAAAGCTTTTGCGGACCCCAATGATGCTCTACGGTATAATATATCTGTAGCCAAACTGTACCCGTACCCCATGGGGGTATTTCTTTGTTAACAAAGAAATTCAAAATCTGCTAAGTATTAAAATAAATGACAACTTCAAGCGTAAAATAAACCCTAAAAAGTCGATTAGATCGCCGCAAGGAGCCTCTGATCCCACCTAGGAGTGGGATAACCATTGATATTTTTCGCCCGTCGATTTTCAGAGGGAGGAGGCCTCGGACGTCAGCCCCTTCGGTTTGTAATTAAATTAAAAAAATGGGGAGAAGCAATAAGGCACCAAACGGTTCAATATAATCGACCACAAGGCAGCTTAGCAATGGTCTTCATCCAGGATCCCTGTGGCATCGTCTGCCTGGTGGTCACCTTGGTCAACGCATTGCGATTACTAATTACGGTATAAATATCGTTATTTGGAAAGCCAACAACTTAGTTGGCAAATCTCTTGAGATTGAGCACCTCCTACAGGAACGCAACATTGACATTTTAATGATCTCAGAGACAGACAGACTTTCATTTGGTGCTGTCTACTGTCCACCTGGTCACCGCCGTTCTTGGACGACTGAGGAATATCAGCGTCTATTTGGCTCTGTAGGTAGCCGCTTTCTCATTGGAGGGGATTGGAATGAGCACCACAGTTTCTGGGGGTGCAGGCGATCATGCCCTCGGGAAAATACCCATATGTCAGTTATTGCTGACTCAAACATGCAGATTTTAGCTACTGGCGGACCCACTCATTTTCCTTGGATCAATGACCACCTCCCGACGGCCATTGATTTTGCAGTGTACAAAGGCATCCCGTGCAACCACCTTACAATCTCAAAGTGCCCGGGACTTTCCTCTGATCATATTCCGCTCCTGATATATTTTTGCGAGGCTGCCTATACGATGGTCACCAAATCCAGGCTTCTTCCTCGGGGCTGACTCAGGAACAACCTTCTCTTCTTTTCTTTGCTGAGGTCTTACTTGAACAGATCCATCAAGCTGTCCCTCCTCCTACAATTATTCAAAGCCAGAAATTACTGCCTTCGCCAGAAAAGGTCATGCACTTCGCCTTGTCTGGATGAGGACGAGGAATACCATCGATATGGCAAGGTGTGTCAGAGCTAAGAAAAGTTCTCCGTTCGGCCACGTCAGAATTTTTTATGGACAAGCTCAGTGCAATTGATCCTAACCAGAATCATGGATTTGCGATGCGGAAATGAACCCGCAACCTTAAAAGACAGCCGCTTTTCCCGTAAACGTAGTGATGGGACTTGGGCCCACAGTGATTCCGAGATTGCAGAAGTATTTGCTGATGATCTTGAAAATCGCTTTACTCCATTTGAATTTGCAACAAGCGAAGAAGTCCAGACAACAATCTCTAGGTTAGGGCTTTCATTTGGCCCTCTTGATACAGTTCGTCCAGTAGACACAGAAGAGGTACGTGATCATATAAAGCGACTGGTTACAACTAAAGCTCCTGGCATGGACGCGATTGAGAGCAAAGTAGCAAAGGCTCTGCCTAGCTCTGTCATTGCACAGCTCTGTCTCCTCTTTAATGCTTGCATTTCCGAACCCCCAGTTTGGATTCCGTAGTCGCCATAGTGCTATCGAGCAAGTGCACAGAGTAATTAACCATGGGTGCTTTCGAAGACAACGAATACTGCTTAGCCGTTTTTCTCGTAGTTCGACAGGCCTTTGACTGGGTTTGGCACGAAGGACTGTTCTACAAGCTAATGCTGCTTCTGTCTGAAAGACTATGGAATCTCATTGTAGCGTTCTTAGATAATAGGGAGTTTGCTGTAGATATTCGTGGACACCGTTCTGGACTTCGCCCAATTCGTGCTGGTGTCCCGCAGGGAAGCGTCCTTGGTCCGGTCCTGTATTCAATTTACACTTCGGATCTTCCGAACCCAGTTGCTCGTGGTACACTCCTGGCCACATATGCAGATGACATTGCATTTCTTGCAGCTGGTAGCACCACTACGTTTTTCTCCCGACGTGTCCAGACATTCTTGGACGAATTTGAGTGCTGGGCCTCTCGATGGAACATTGCGCTTAATGTTAACAAAACGCAGCATGCCACATTTGCTGTCCGCCCTGGCCGTTCGCGCAGCCTTTACATTGATGGGAATAGGCTCAAGGACGAAAATAAGGTGACGTACCTCGGAGTTACCTTAGACCGTCGCCTTTGTTGGAAGGGCCAAAAATTGATCAAGTTTGTGGATCAGCAAAAACAAAACTTGACAAAATGGACTGGCTTCTTCGTCCAGGTAGCGTCCTATCCCTTGAAGCTAAGGTGCGGCTCTTTAAGCCATTGTTCTTAAAACTTTGAACTGGAGCATCACTTGCTGGGCCACGGCCTGTGATTCGTCACTAAAAAGGGTGCAAACGTGCATTACAAATGCTCTCAGGAGGATGCAGGGGGTGAAGTGGCACCATTATATAGAAAACCGAGTTATGTTCCAGGACACGGGAGTGCCGACGGTAACGGAGACAATTTGTAAATCCTCATGTTGGTACCGGGAACGTCAGCTCACACATGCAAACTGTCTGGCAGGACATCTTGCAACACCATTGGGTCGACGGCGTCTCCGCAGACGACACCCGACAGACTTATGGATTCTCGGCCAGTGACAGACACGGTCGTCTTCTGTAACAACACATCCTGATTAGCTTATGACCGGCTATGACCAAACCTGATTTGCCCAAGAATGGAGCAGCCGCTACCCGCTTTTTTTGGGATCTTTAGAAATAATTTGACAATACACGAAAACAAGGTCAATCCTTGTTTGGCGTGTTCAACAAAAAATAAAAAAAAATTAAAAATCAAAGACAATGACAGTCAAATGATCTCTATTAGAGAAAGAACAAATTTAATAACAGACATAAGGAGCTTATAAAATATTATATCAGATCCAGAGGGATATATAAATGATTATGAATATGTGAATATGTCACTTCCCTCCCCTTAAAAGGGTTGCCTATGCTTAGGCGGGCATTTCAGGGTACAATGCAGGCAACTGGTTTTGTGCCGGTTCTATTTCTTGTTGTGATTCTTGATTATTTTTGGCTTGTTTTCTAAATGATGTATTTAAAAAGGTAAATTAGTCCACAAAATGTTGATGGGACAAGAAAAATAATAAGAACAATAATTACAATTATTAGAATTACAAAAAGTTCGGTATTATTTTCTGAAATTAGTTTTAAAACGTCATTATGTTCTACTATCATTATCTTAGTTACATTAATCGGAGAATAGAATGGTGTTAAATCAAATTCTGGACTTAACGACTTTTCTCTTAAAATATCATTTCCAATTTTAACTCTACATTGTTTTATTCTAATAATTTTGCTTCCACTTATTTGTATATCGCCATTTAATTCTTGACAATTTTGTTCGATTGTGTGGCGGCGATTCCGACGCCGCCACAATTATTCCCGATCCCCACGGAGGGGAGAAGGAAATATGCGTATTTTGTTATTACTAGTATTGTTATCCTTTTTGATTTTTAGCCTTAAGAGAAAACAATGAATTAAATAATTAGCATAAAAAGCCTAGGCGAAAACAAATATAAATAAGTGGAAAGGAGAGAGAAGAGCGGTGAAGAGAGGAGAGCGGGGAAGAGAGAAGAGCGTGGAAGAGAGGAGAGCGGGGAAGAGAGGCGAGAACTCCTACGCAGTTGCCTAAGAAATTCACCCTAAAAAGAGCATGAGAGAGCAGTAAACCGAACGACCTGAACGGAGCGCAAAGCCCACCTCAGCGACTGCGCGGTCGACGACAACGGAGAGCGAGAGGGAATATCGAAAAGCGAGCTGGGCAGAGCAGAGTAGTTGCTGTTGCCAAAAAGAGAAAAGGGAGTCGCGAAATTTAACTTCACCACTGCGACTGCGTGGTAAGAAAATGGTGAGATCGGAAAGGCCAAGGGCACGAGAACAAAAATTGAAGGAACGCAATGGACTGACACGCGAACATCAAAGCCGGATAGTCGTACTTGGAGAAAACGAGATAAGTCGCAATTAGGCAGACCACGTGTTTTTAGTCGGTATGCAAAACGGTACAGTCGTGCAGAATTTTACTGGTGCAGCGAGAAACGCGATTAGAACGTAAAATTGTAGAACGAAGATTGGTGAATTTATGTGAACAAGACGAAAAGGCGAAAGAAGCCAATAGTGAATAAAGACAAAAAAATAATGAATTATAATTTCGACGACGAGTCCGTATTCTTGTTTTCCTTGGCCTTCGACCTTTCTCAATCAAGCCCGTTGAATAAATAAATTAATTATAACAAGTGATAATAACCCTAACCTGAGAATCGATCTAGCTTAACAGAACCGTAACCCCGACGCGTAATTAACTAACATATCGGCCGTTAATAGAGTGGTATCGTAGTTATTAATAAAACCCTCGGTCCGCCCGAGTTTAATCGTAATTAGTATTAACGAAGCCCTGGGTCCGCCCGAGTTTCATCGTAGTTAGTATTAACGAAGCCCGGGTCCGCCCGAGTTTCATCGTAGTCAGTATTAACGAAACCCTGGGTCCGCCCAAGTTGTATCGTAGTTATTGTTAAAGCCCTGGGTCCGCCCGAGTTTTACCGTAATTAGTAATAAAACCCTGTTTCCGCCCGAGTTTTATCGTAGTTAATATTAAAACCCTGGGTCCGCCCGAGTTTTATCGTAGTTATTATTAAAACCCTGGGTCCGCCCGAGTTTTATCGTAGTTATTATTAAAGCCCTGGGTCCGCCCGAGTTTTACCGTAATTAGTTATAAAGCCCTGGGTCCGCCCGAGTTTTATCGTAGTTCTTATTAAAACCCTGGGTCCGCCCGAGTTTTATCGTAGTTATTATTAAAGCCCTGGGTCCGCCCGAGTTTATCGTAATTAGTAATAAAACCCTGGGTCTGCCCGAGTTATATCGTAGTAATTAGTAAAACCCTGGGTCCGCCCGAGTTTTACTGTAGTCATTAATACCCACCGAGCCCGCTCGAAAGTACCGTATTTAGTTGTAAAATCCAGGGGCCCACCCAAGTTTTACTGTAGCCAAACCCTGCCTGGACCAGATTTATTGTAGTCACAGATAAAGCCCATCACTGACATAGGTTCCTACAATAACTGTTTTCTAAGTCCAGGGTCTGCCCGAGCTCAGTAACCAGTCTTTGGTCCAGTGCGGTTTCTTCTCCTAATTATAAAGCCCTCGCCTAAAACTCACTCGATTAACCCACATCCTCCACTGTAAATTTATAAATAATTTGTGGAGGCCCTAGCCAACCCCTGAGCATATCCTGGCTGGGAAAACATCCTTACAAATGGCGCCCGAGCAGGGACAGATGTGGGTCTGATCACGATCGATCAGCAACAAAAACATCAAGCGGATTAATGACCCGTAAAGTGTGAGGCTGGCTAAATAGTTAAGGAGTAAGAACGTCGATCAGGAACGGATTTTTGACAAGAAACGCAAAGGGAGCACACCAGATATAACACAATGGCAGAAAACGAACAAGGTAAGAAAACTAATATGGGTTCGCCAGACAGTCGCATAGGGATTCGTTGAATCTATACGCTAAGGAAGGACGAATTACTCATGTTCGCACAGGAATTCGGATTTGACGGCACAGGCAAGGTGGACGAGATGAGAAGGCGTTTCGCAGAAATCGTCAAAGCAGTTGGCTCTCTCATCTCAAAGGGCCCGATTGGTCCGATTAGAAGCCGGATTCGCGAATGGGGGAGTGAACGACGACTTGAAAAGAGTAGAAGAAGTCGACCTAGACCCCATGTCAATCCAATTACAGGTGCCAGGATTTTTCACCCCTAGAGGTCGGAGCCCTGTCGACCACGAGCGAGCAATAGCTACGGAGGGAACTACCGGCCGTAATAATACCAAATGTAATGTTACGCGGGAGAACGCAATGGCTTGGGGAGGAATTTTTGGCCGGGCCACAGCACACGGTGTCATAGCAGAGCAAGTCCGAAAATGGGGACTCAAATTCAATGGCCATACCGATCCGTTGGGGTTCCTAGAGGAGCTGGAGGAGAGGGCTACATCGTACTTCTTAGCCCTTCCCTTAGCCCAACTGCATGTACGTAAAACGAGGCGACTTTGAGACCTTAGGCCAGCTTTTACAGTTCGCAGTCGAGTTCGAGAGTATTCAACATCGCGACCGTATGCGATTACAGTCCCAAGATCGCTCGTACAGGAGTCTCGGCCTAACTCACGAGAACGCCCGAGAGTCTCCGAAATCACAGGTGCCGGCGAACCCCATCCAGGTTCGCAACCCTTTCCGAGGAAACCCGCAAACCCCCTTACAACTTGGTCCCAATCCCATGCCACGGGAAGAAATCTCGAATAGGATGATGAACCAGGAGGCGCTTCAAACACCTCCCGAAAGCCGGAGTTGTTTCAACAGTGGTGCAGAGGGCCACTTTGCGAGGGAGTGCCGGAACCCCCGACGGTTAGTGAGTTTAGGTCTACTGATTGTTGTAGGCGTCCCGAGTCGGGAAACGACCAGCGTCCTCGATCGACCCGGGAGCAATTGGGGACGAGAGTACCCGAGAACCGGGAATAGGTGCACCCCTGCGCGTAGAAGACGGGAAGATCGTAGCGCAAGTATTAGTCGCTGACATCTCTGTGTTAGCCACTGTCGATAGCGGGGCCACGAGGAGTTTCATCAACGAAACACTATGGACACTATGCTAGATAAAGTAATATTAGGACTTGACTTTCTCTGCGCAATCGGCACTACAATACGATGTGGACGGGCTCGACTACATCTTCGCGAGGCGGGACCGAGAACCACACGCACCAACGAGAACCACCACGCAGGGAACCGGCCGGACATGGCTAATTTACAGGGGCTCGGGACAGAAGTGACCCGAGAGGGATCTACCGCCGACATGGAAGACGTGCGCAAGTCGGATTGGGAGACAACGGAAATTGGAAAGAGGACCGAGAAACACAAGGGAACGCAGGAGAACCAAGGAGTACAGGAAAACCAGGGAACACAGGAAAACCAGGAAGAAGAAGCCACGCCCCCTCGGCGAGAAGGGGAATGGTCAGTAGAGGACCAAGAATATATAGATCGATTCCTTCAACGAGAGCTGGGAGAATTCGAGGGGATGTCAGGAGTATCACACATCGCACAACACACGATCACAATGCGACACGATCACAATGCGAGACGATCGGCCGGTGAAACAACGATACTACCCCAAGAATCCTGCGATGCAACGAGTTATCGACGATCAGGTGAACGAATTGTTAACCGAAGGACAGATAGAACCGTCTGAATTGACGTAGGGCGGCTCTCCAAATGGTTAGAAAATATAGTCCAGGAAAATAACTCTTTCTTCACTTTACGTAGAGTTTATTTCACTTTTTGTTGAACTTCACTCTTTCTTCGTACACTGGTAGATTGGAACTAACATAATGCTACGGGGTGGAGGTTTCAAGAGGCCGCTTGGAGAGCGGAGTGGAGACACTTAACAGTGCCAGAGAACGAGATGCGAAGATCTGGAAAAACTGTTCTCTCGACTGTTAGGACTCCAGGGTTCCGGTTCACCCGAAACTGGAAGCGCCGCTTGGCGCGAACATTCTCCCCCCCCCTGCGGGAGAGTTCCTTGAAGCAGGACATCAGGACTGACGGCAGGCTCCCGACACGATCCATCCAAACGCCGTGCTCTGAGCGACGGGCAGCACATCTTGAAGGTTTAGAAACCCGGATTGGATCACTTTCGGGTACACGTCGGATCCCAACACCAGGGAGATGGTGGCTGGACGATGGAACTGGTCATTGGCTAGTCGGATGGTATCGAATTTATCCCGAACCTCATTGCTCAGCGCACGAATCGGTGTTCGGATTCGCAGGCTGTTGTCGATCTTCAGGACCATATCCACGTTGAAATCGCCCGACCTCGACCGGATGGTCGTTGAGCACACTCGTTCGTCTCCAACTTGCGTGGTCGGCAGCCGAAAAGCTTCTGCCAGCGAGCTATCGATACTGCTCACGGGGTACACGGGTCGATGAGCGCGCCCGTCTCATAGCTCTTGGCCCCTGTGTCGATGACCACAATGACCGTCGGCAGAATATGTATACTCCTGTGCTGCAGGAGCGAGGTCACGGATGGGGCCACAATAGACGGTGGGGCAGACGATCGATACTGCGATGCCGATGCCTGCTGCTGTGGTGACTGCTGACGAATCGGGGACGGAGACTGGCGACGTTGCGGGGCCGGCGACTGGTGGCGTTGCGGGGAAGGCGACTGTCGACGTTGCTGGAAAGGCGATCGGCGAGTTATCGCGGGCATCTCGTGCATGTGGAGCAAGGTGTGATGCTCCTGTCCACATTTTTTGCAAACGTCGCCACTGAGACATTTCCCTCCGGAGTGCTGATGAGCCAAACAATTGTGGCAGTACTTGTTCACCAGTACTGCTCGGAGACGCTTCTCTGAACTGAGCCTCAGGAATCGGTTGCATTTCCGTAGCGGATGTATACCCTGGCAGACTCGGCAGCGGTAGGATTTTATACCTCGCGAACATCTGCTGACAAGGGTTGGGAAGTGTGTGGGCGAGGACCAGGAGCCATTCTGAACCTTTACTTGGAAGTGAAAGCAAAACAACAAACAAATCAGAAAAGGAGTCGCTTTAGTGATGTTTACGGGGTGGACAGCGGGAACAGAAGGCATTATTGTGGATATTTGGAGGTTGCCTTAGCCTCCATAGGAAGGAGAACTACTTTGTGGACCGGACGTCGGATAGTTTCACGAGAAGTAAGAATATCTACGACGCGTACTCTAGTATCAGCTCCTGGGATAGCAGCTACGATTCTGCCGAGCCGCCAGTCATTTGATGGCAAGTTATCGTCCTTAACGACTACCATTTCGTCGACTTGCAGATTTCTGGATGGCCTTAGCCACTTGTTGCGCTTGTGGAGTTCCTTTAGATACTCTTCTTTCCATCGTGAACTAAATTGTTGATGCTGGGCCTTGAGATGTTGCCATCGATTTATAATCGACTTCGCTTCGCCTTTGATTTCAGGCTCCGCCGTGGAAAGCAACGGAGCCCCGATCAGAAAATGGCCTGGCGTCAGTGCCAGCAAGTCTGTCGTGTCCTCTGACATTGGAGAAAGCGGTCTGGAATTAAGGCAGGCTTCAATCTTGGCAAGAAGCGTGGAAAGCTCTTCGAAGGATTTGTAAAACAGAGTTTTAAAACTCTTTACTCCTGCCTATCACAGGCCTCC
Organism: Drosophila prolongata; assembly: GCA_036346975.1. Lineage (NCBI taxonomy): Eukaryota > Metazoa > Arthropoda > Insecta > Diptera > Drosophilidae > Drosophila > Drosophila prolongata. Next base: position 20,764,757 of record JAYMZC010000387.1, on the reverse strand, counting down.
CATATGAGGAGCTCCTGGGGGTATGAAACGCCACACGAGTCCCTGATGGCTATACGCATCAGTCGCCGACTCCTTTAGAGCTTGTGTAAAGTCACGGGAAAGAAGACTTGAGGCGCCAACAAAGGTTTTGCCGTTGTCGGAATGGACCCGCTGAGGACAACCTCGTCTAGCTACAAAACGTGCAAACGCTGCTATAAACTTCTCAGTTGTAAGGTCGGAGGTGGGTTCCAAATGGATGGCCTTCGTAGAAAAACACACAAACATATCCCTTAGTGATGAGACATGCTCTCCCTGTGTAGTTTTTAACTTCAAAGGGGCCGGCATAATCGACGCCGGTGTAAGTAAATGGCCTGGAAAAAGAGGCTCGATCAGTCGGAAAATCGCCCATCAATTGGGTTTGCAGTCTTTTTTTATAAATGGTGCACACCTTGCATGAATTCACCACTCCCTTTACCAGATTTTTGACTTTAGGAATCCAATATTTGGATCGCACCAAGCGCACTATCAATTGGTTGCCGCCATGAAGTGTAATCTGGTGCATGAATTGGACAAGCAGACGAGATGGCCGACAGCTGTACGGGAGTATAACAGGATGGCGCTCGTCATACTGCAGAACCTTGGAGGCAGTTAAGCGACCACATGCTCTTAAGAGGCCATGTTGGTCTATAAATGGAAATAAATTCGCAATTTGGCTTGATGCGGGTATGGAACTTTTACTTCGCAACAATCGAAGCTCGAGCGCGTACTCTTCACGCTGGGCAAGTATTATGTAGGTTTTCTCAGCTTCCCGGATTATCCGATTACTGAGCTGCCTATCCGGACTTACCGGAGCCTTCCGACAGCGATTTAGGAACCTTTGGACGTAAGCTAGGACTCGTAATGCCTTGTCTAGTCTGGAGAAACGTTCAAGGAAATCATCAGCGGGGAGCTTTACGAAGTGAAACTTCACCGCGCGCTGCTCTAACTCAGTGACTGGGTGTGGATCCGAAGTTTCTGGCCATTGAAGTTTGGGCAGTTGTAACCATTGGGGCCCATGCCACTAGAGGGTGCTATCGCCCAACTCTTGCAGGGACACGCTGCGACTAGCTAGGTCGGCAGAATTGTGTTCTGATCGCACATGTGACCAATTCTCAATCTTTGTAGCTTGAGCAATTTTGGTTACGCGGTTGGCTACGAATGTGGTCCAGGAGCAGGCTGGTTTTTTTAACCATGCCAGGACAATGGTGGAATCTGTCCAGCAGAAAATCTCAGAGCTGTCTGACAACATATTTGGAAGGATGGTGGATGCCATATCTGCCAGCAATAGGGCACCACATAGCTCGAGTCGGGGGAGGGATACGGTTTTCACAGGGGCCACCCGGGTCTTTGCCGTAAGCAGATTAGTCAATATCTGCTGACCGACTTCAACCCTGACATACAGCGCAGCCCCATAGGCCTTTTGGGAAGCGTCACAGAAACCGTGAAGCTCGATTTTTACCTGGGGCTGGTAACCGACACATCTCGGAATACGGATTTGATCGAGATCCGAATAACTTTGCAGGAACATTTGGCTCATTTCGGCGGGAAGGTTGTCATCCCAGCCTAACTCTTGCAGCCAGATCTCCTGCATAAAAATTTTGGCCCGGACGTTGAACGGGGCAAGCTATCCAGCGGGATCGAATAGCTTTGCGATCTGGGAGAGAACTTCTCTTTTTGTATAGGAGGATTTGACGGATATTTCTGGGGGCACGAAGTAGAACTCGTCGGTGGTTGCTCTCCAGCGAACGCCGAGAGTTTTGGCTGTGCTTTCGGCATCAATATTCAGGAACTCAGCATGGAGAAGATGCTCTGGTGGAATGTCCTTTCAAACCCCCTTGTGGTTGGAAGTCCACTTTCTAAGCGGAAAACCGGCAGAATTCAAAGCGGTTACTAACTCCTGGATGGTAAGTTGAGCTTCTTGTTGAGAATTCGATCCTGCTAAAACGTCATCAACATACATAAGTTGCGGATTATGTGACTGGCTTTCGGAAACTGCTGATCTACGTCATCAGCCAGCTGTTGCAGCACTCGGATGGCGAGATAGGGCGCGCAATTGACACCGAATGTTACGGTTTTCAGCTCGTAATCTCGAATGTCACCTTCCTTGTTTCGGAATAGAATCCTTTGAAAGGGCGTGTGCTTTGGATCGACCCAGATCTGCCTATACATTTTAGTGATGTCCGCACTAAAGACATACTTGAAATAGCGCCACTTTAAAATCTGGATCGTTAAGTCAGATTGGAGGATTGGACCAGAATGAAGCACATCGTTCAAGCTAGTCCCATTTGCTGAAGGGCTGGAAGCGTTGAATACCACCCGCAGTTTCGTGGTGGTGCTTTCGGGTTTTATTACCGCATGATGTGGGAGGTAGTAGTTTGGAGAATTGTGAGTGGGCGAAACCTCTCTCATATGGCCTAAATCCAAATATTCTTGGATCACGGAGTTGTACTGCTCATTTAATGGAGTGTCTCTTCGTAAACGATTCTCGTTTCTCAGAAACTGAGCAAGTGCTATAGACCTTGAGTATCCCAACTCAGATCCACAATGATCGGGGTCGCAGAACGGTAACGTCACTACGTACATCCCGCTCGCGTCTCTCGTTGTGGTTCTTAGAAAATTACTTTCACAGACGGAATCGGACTCTTTTACCATTTTTGATGGTAGATTTTCCAACTCCCAAAACTTCGTAAGAAGTTTGTCTAAGGACGCCTCAGTTGGCTTCGTAACTTGAGTCGTAAAGGCTGAGACTCGGTTGCTTGTGGACATGGAGACTGGACCAGTGAGCACCCACCCGAAGATGGTCTCTTGCGCAAAAAGAGATCCGCAAATGTTGGTCTTTGTGCCGCTCAGCAGCACGGATGGAAGGATATCAGCTCCGATAAGAACGTCTATTTGGGAACTCTGGAGAAATGTGGGATCTGCCCATTGAAGGTTTGGCAAATCTCCCAGGACATCTTGCGGAATAGAATGTGAGGGTAATCTGCCTGCTAATTCTGGCAGAACATACGCTGCGGTGTCTAACTGCAGGCCCGGCTTAGTAGGAGACCGAATGGAGAAATGGCAAAGCTGTGTTGACTGGGCAGAAACTGTCTGATTTAAACCAGACACTTGAGCTTGAATGGGGCGGAACGGCAGATTGACCAACTTGAAAAGACGCTCCGTAATAAACGTCGCCTCCGATCCCGAGTCAATCAGAGCGCGTGCTCGGAAGTGGGTACCGAGGTGGCAGATATCAATCATTGCCGTGCCCAAAAGAACTGCCTTTGAGCCTGAGGCAAAACAGACTTGTACATTTGAATGTTAATCTGGAATGTCTGAGCCTCCCGCCGGAGGATAGGCTCTAGGTCTCGCATTCCCAGAGGGACTTGGATTGTTGGAAAAAGGGGTGCCTCGATGCAAAAGCGTGTGATGTCTCCCTCGGCACACGAAACAGCTGTGCGTACTGGAACAATCCCGGAGCTGATGGCCTCTCGCGAAGCAATTCAAACATAACTGCTTCTTTTTTATGTAATTTTCCCGCGCCTCGATTGCCATCTGAATGAAGCGAGGGCACAACCGCACTGGGTGACTCTCTTTAGAGCACAAATCACAGCTCTTTGGTTTGACATTCACTTTGGCTTCAAAGGAGTGAAGCTTTTTCGTAACCTGGGGATTTTTGGAAGTTGACGGACCACCAAGACTCTGCTTCATATCCTCAATGGCTTCTAAGGTTCTACACCTATCGCTAAGGAACGCGTTCATCTCATCCCATGTAGGAATATCGGACTTTGATGTAAGGGATTGTTCCCACAGGGACAGGGTCAACCTGGGCCACGTCCTGGCGCACAGGTATACCAGCAAGCAGTCCCAATTTTCCGTTGATATTTTGGAATGGGCTAATGCTGTCAGGCACCCTTGGATGGTGCTTTGAAGCTCTTTTATGGAGTGGCCAGTTTCGGAATTAACGGAACTCAAGTTAAATAGGAGCTTGAGCTGGCTGTTCACTAAAAGCCGTTTGTTTTCGAAACGGTCTCGAAGCGCCTCCCAAGCGGAAGCGAAACCATCATTAGTGAGCGGGGACTTGGCAACAATTGCCTTTGCCTCACCGCTCGTCTTCGCGTTGAGATGGAATAACTTCTCGACCGGCGTCAACCGTGTGTTGTTGACTTAGACGGCAGTGAAAAGGTCTCTGAACGTTGGCCATTTGAGATAGTCTCCCTCGAATACCTCTGTATCACATGGAGGCAACCGACACCCGGACGGAATGTACGCCGACTGATTGTCGGTGCTCGACATCGGTTGCTGTGAACTGGCTCGGTCAATTAGCTCGCTGAGCTGAACCGCCAGCTCTTCGTACACCGAATAGCAGTATTCGTATTTGCGGTGCAGAGTTGCCAAAATCTCCTCCGCCCCTTCAGTCGGCGCGAGGGCTGCAATTGCAATTTCGTTGCTCATTTTTGCCTGAGAACGAGTTGGTAGCGACTTTATGGACTTGGTCTGGATTTGTGACCTAACTTTAGGCGTGAGCGGACTCAGAGACAATTGTTTCTGATTGCTCGTAGGAATAGACAACTTCTTGTCGCCTTCTTGGGTGGCTAATGAAGTTTCGCCTTTGCCTTCGTTATTGATTTTGGGGCTAGTGGGCTTGAGGTGCGCGCGTGAGAAGATCGCGTTTTATTTGCAGACGGAACTGTTAACTTCGTTATGTCTCCTGGCATTCCAGAAATCAGATCAACTGGGCAAACCTATCTGGTTTTGTAAAAATTAGACCCGCCCGGAAAAGTCTGTCCTGGAATGTGGTCACGCTGTTGCGGATCACCGGGTTGGATTCGAAAAGAAAAAGGACGACGAAATAGAGAACTTCCGGAAGATACAGGTGCGGCCCCAAAATTTCGAAAATCCTAATAGCGGAATGTCAACAATGTCAATGTATGGTGGAGCGACGCGACAAAAATCGTACAGAATTAATTTAATTTTGTTAAAAAAAAACAAAAAAATTAATATATCGCAGTGGTAAGTATCCTTGGTATAGATTGCAAGCGGTCAGCTTGTGTTTTCTATTACCGTTGCGGCTCCGGTCTATTTTTGGAATATGTGGAAACGGAACACTAGTACAAATTTCAAAGTTTTCGAGGAAAATAACGATGATTTGGAAATAATATTCTACAAGATATTTGCAGTTGGATGCTGTGCTGCGAAAATGAGCTGTAGGACTTTGAAAAAATATATATTGCGCACCGTCACGGCTTGCACAAAAAAAAATGTATTTATTTATTTTTTATTTAATGGATGTGAGCCGACGGTGTGTGCGAATTAGCGCTGCTGAAATAAATATCATGCAAATTCTGGCAAGGCGTGTCGTGGTAATGGGTTCGGTGGAATCGAGTTATTTTTGGTAATATGTATAATATAATTATATAATTATTATATAATATATATAATTATTATTATAATTATTATAATATGTATAATATAATTATACATATATTAATATTTGTATCTTAATCAGCATGCATCAGGATTATATGTGTGTATATGGTGCTTCTTATTTTTGGAAATTATAAATTATGTGGACTGTATTGTAAATGTCGACTTCGAAATGTTTGTAGGGTGTACCGCGAAAGAACGTATGTGGGTTATCGTGCTTACGTTGACTTACGTTACGTTACGACTTTTTATGTGCATATGTTGAAATGGATAAATAGATATGTACTTACATTAATAAGCATGCATTTGGGTTATATGTGTGTATGTTTGGGCGTATGGATATGTGTGTTTGTGGGAACTCGGTGATGTATGTGTATAAATTGTAATTTAAAATTATAATTTGTGATAAATTTGCAAATTGGAGATAATGTGGACTGTATGGTAAATGTCGCTGTAGAAATTTTTGTAGGGTGTACCGCGAATGAAGGTACGTGTATGTTTTCTTACGTACATATGTTGAGATGGTCAGGCATATGTACGTACACTAAAGAGTGTGCATCTGGATTATATGTCCGTATGAAAAAGAATATGGAAATGGGAAAATATGAAGAAGGAAGCCGGAAAATGGCGACCGTATGAAGATGGAAATAGCAATACGAAAAAGAAGCCGGAATATGGCAATCGTATGAAGATGGAAATAGCAATACGAAAAAAGAAGCCGGAATATGGCGATCGTATGCACAATGGAATGGCCGATCAGAAAGATATAAGAAATTGGATTTAATTTAAAATTGTAATCTGTAATAAATTTGGAAATTGGAGATAATGTGGACTGTATGGTAATTGTCGCTGTAGAAATTTTTGTAGGGTGTACCGCGAATGAAGGTACTTGTATGTTTCCTTACGTACATATGTTGAGATGGTCAGGCATATGTACGTACATTAAAGAGAGTGCATCTGGATTATATGTCCGTATGAACAAGAATATGGAAATGGGAAAATATGAAGAAAGAAGCCGGAAAATGGCGACCGTATGAAGATGGAAATAGCAATACGAAAAAGAAGCCGGAATATGGCGATCGTATGCACAATGGAATGGCCGATCAGACAGATATAAGAAATTGGATTTAAAAAATTGGAAATATCTGGCTGGTCGGCAGAAATGAGTATAAATAAGAACGGTCGTACTTTTCTTGAATGATGGAAGAGAAATTTCGGAAAATCCGCCGGTTGAACGCTGGTGCTTGGAACTTCTTCTCCTCTTCTGGAATTATCCGGTCGATGGATCATGAATTGACGTAGGGCGGCTCTCCAAATGGTTAGAAAATATAGTCCAGGAAAATTACTCTTTCTTCACTTTACGTAGAATTTATTTCACTTTTTGTTGAACTTCACTCTTTCTTCGTACACTGGTAGATTAGAACTAACTTAATGCTACGGGGTGGAGGTTTTAAGAGGCCGCTTGGAGAGCGGAGTGGAGACACTTAACAGTGCGAGAGAACGAGATGCGAAGATCTGGAAAAAACTGTTCTCTCGACTGTTAGGACTCCAGGGTTCCGGTTCACCCGAAACTGGAAGCGCCGCTTGGGGCGAACACCGTCCAAAAGTCCATATAGTGCACCCATTGTCTTAGTGCGTAAAAAGAATGACGAGTGGCGGATGTGTGTCGACTTTCGACAATTAAACGCGAGGTCAATACCAGACGCGTATCCGACACCTCGTATTAACTATATCCTAGAGAGACTAAGCCAGGCCCGAGTCTTGTCGACATTAGACCTGAAAAGCGGCTACTGGCAAATACCTATGGCATCAGACAGTAAACAGTACACTCTTCCAGTGGCGTGTCATGCCATTCGGGTTACACTCCGCAGCTGCTACTTTCCAACGCGCCCTAAATAGTGTCATCGGACCCGAACTAGATCCGTTCGCGTTTGCGTACTTGGATGACATCGTTGTAATTGGGAGAGACTTAGCAGAACATACACGAAACCTACGAGAGGTATTTCAGAGACTGAGGGCTGCTAATCTATGCATTAATAAGGAGAAATGCTCATTTTTTAAAAGAAAACTGGGCCACATGGTAAGCGAAGATGGTATTCATACAGACCCCGATAAAGTAGCAGCAGTAAGAGAGTTACGACCACCTACCTCTCTGAAAGAACTGAGACGATGTCTAGGTATGGCATCGTGGTACCGTAGATTCGTACCGAACTTTGCGACGATCGTTCAGCCGATGACCAAGCTCCTAAGGAAGAGCGTTAAGTGGCAATGGGATACTGAAGAACAGGCTGCCTTAGACACACTTAAAGAACGTCTCACGAGCGCCCCCACCCTGGCCTGCCCAAACTTTGACCAACGATTCACGGTCCAGACAGATGCGAGTGACGTCGGATTGGGAGCAATATTGACTCAGGAGATGGATGGAACGGAAAGGGTAATCGCCGCTGGAGAAGGCTGAGGAAAATTATACCACGACCGAAAAGGAGTGTTTGGCGATCGTATGGGACATCCGGAAGTGGCGCTGCTATCTCGAAGGATACGAGTTCACCATTATCACGGATCATCTAGCATTAAAATGGCTGAATTGGATTGAAAGTCCATCTGGGCGGGTAGCCCGATGGGCCCTCGAATTACAACAGTTTCGATACTCGGTCAAGTACATGAGGGGCTGTCAAAACGTCGTGGCGGACACTCTGTCCCGCCAACCATTAGCGGTATTACAGTGTACAGAAACAGACAAGGAAGAATGTGAATGGTGGTCAAGGAAAAGGGAGCAGATCTTAGGAAGCCCGGAGAATTTCCCTGATTTTACATATGATAACGGAGAACTATATCGTCGTCTAGGGACCCGAACAGACGACGGCAATTTCGTACCATGGAAGCTGTGCGTACCTCAACACCACCGGAGACGAGTACTGGCAGAGTGCCACGATGCACCAACGGCAGGACACCTTGGCATACGGAAGACGATCCTACGAGTCGCTTCGAAGTACCACTGGCCAGGGATGTATCGAGATGTGAAAAGGTATGTTCAAAACTGTTAAACCGGCGGGACGGATGCTGTCTCGTAGAATAGAGGAACCCTGTTCGACTTGGTATGCCGACTTTGTGGGACCTTTACCGAAATCGAAGTCAGGAAACACAATGTTATTGGTTTTTTTCGGTGCGTTTGCCAAATGGGTTGAGCTCATCCCACTCAAGAGCGGCACCACCGCGACCCTAATCAAAGCATTCCGCGAACGTATTCTTGGACACTTTGGGGTCCCACGCACGTTCGTGTGTGACAACGGTACGCAGTTTACAAGCCGCGCCTTCAAAGAATATATGCGAGAACTAGGATGTGAGTTACAGTATACGGCGTCATACTCGCCACACGAGAATCCTACGGAGCGTGCAAACCGCACTGTCAAAACCATGATCGCGCAATTCATCGAAGGTGAACAGTCAAGCTGGGACAACCTTCTGCCAGAGATGACACTGGCAGTCAACTCTAGTATCTCCGATACTACAAACTTCAGCCCCATTTTCCTGATGCAAGGTCGATAACCAAGGATGCCCAAGGCGCTATACGAGGAGAAGACACGAGGGAACGGGAACACGCCAGAAGATTTCACAATCAAAGCGGCCAAGATGAAGGAAATATTTGAGGTCGTCAAAATTAATGCGGAGCGGGCGAGTGCCGACCAGATGCGCCACTATAACCTGAGAAGACGTGAATGGCGCCCCGCCTTGGGCTCGCTCGTGTTAGCAAAAACAACACCAACTGTCCCCAGGAGTCGACGGCTTCGCGGCGAAATTGGCGCCGAAATATGACGGCCCGTTCCGGGTCCTTAAGTTTATATCGCCGAACATCGTACGGATCCAGAGGCCCGGGGAACGTAAAAGGTAAGTGGCCAACATTGCAGAGCTGAGAGAATTCCGAGACGATGAGACAGGGGAAGGCGAAGAAGGAACGTAAGGTATCACTAACTAATATCAAGTATCTTAAGATTGTAATTAGATATAAGGCTTTTATTGTAAGCTGCACCAGTAGGCAGGGAAATCTTAGGGTCAGTTATATAAAGTAAGTTATCTACCCACTACAGATACTATGGAAGAAGGAGAGTCAGACTCCATTCAAGAGTGGACCGGCGAAGATGGTGAGATGGACGACGGTGGATTCGAATCGGAAGACGTTCCTGTCGACCTCACCCTGGCGGACACAGAAGATAGCGACGAGGAGGCTGCGACGGGATCAGAAAGGGTCAACCCGGGGTACCTAACTTGGGAGTACATCCCCCCGGGGCACGTCCCCACGGTACGCGTCTCCACGGTACGCATCTCCCCGGTATGCGTCCCCACGCTACGCGTCTCCCCAGTATGCGTCACCCCGCTACGCGTCCTGGTACGAATATAACCCACACTTCGCATCGGAAGAATCACCTCCGTCGACGTATAGGCCTTTTCCGACACGACAACTATTCACCTACCAGATGTCGCTCACATGACCCCAGACGAGGGCAAGGCGTATACCAGCGGACAACAGAGACCACGGTGGACCGATACAGCGAATTACAAGAGTCCGAAGAAGAGGAAGATGAAGACAGCGAGTGGACTGCCAGCTTCATTAGGGAACGAGAGGACTACCACTGGGCGACAATCCCTGGTGGATATCGGGTCACCCAAGTCCGGCAGGTGACGATGGACATAATTCCACCACTAGGACAAGGCCCCGCGTTCCGGTTTGAAGCAAACTGCGGCAGAACTCGTGCACCTGGCCGCACGAGCGGCATGGAGTGAAGGATGCCCCAACGAGAACACCCAGGTGGCACGGGAACCTACGCCCCCACCCCAGGAGGTAGACGACGATACCAGGCAGAGTCGCGAAGACAGGCGAAGCACAGGACAGGCGTTAAATGATGAACAAGACGCCGCTGAGGGAACTGGAGCCGGACGACGCCGCCGGATACGCCCGCGGAAGTACTTCACCTGGGACTCCATCCCGTCTGAGGAAGAGCAAGAGGATGATCAACCGCTCCTACGGCGTAAATACGCTGAGTCGTCCGGGGACGAGTGGGAAGATACCAGCTTCCCGACTCTGAGTCTCCGTCTACGCAACTCTAGAGCCGCGACGATTGAGCCCGAGGAACCCCAAGCTATACCGGAGGCAGAACCCGGCACAGAGGCCGGAGTAGAGGTCCTGGACGTGATCGATTTCGGCCTGGGAAGAGGGTTATGGGGTAGAGGAGTTGCTTCAGGACATCGAGGCGCTAGAGCGAGCCGCAACCGAGACCTCTCGACAGACGTTTTTGGAAGCACCAGAGACCTGGAGGGTCTACACGCCCGGGCAGAGCAGAGTTGCTGCTGTTGCCAAAAAGAGAAAAGGGAGTCGCGAAATTGAACTTCACCACTGCGACTGCGTGGTAAGAAAATGGTGAGATCGGAAAGGCCAAGGGCACGAGAACAAAAATTAAAGGAACGCAAGGGACTGACACGCGAACATCGAAGCCGGATAGTCGTACTTGGAGAAAACGAGATAAGTCGCAATTAGGCAGACCACGTATTTTTAGTCGGTAAGCGAAACGGTACATTCGTGCAGAATTTTACTGGTGCAGCGAGAAACGCGATTAGATCGTAAAATTGTAGAACGAAGATTGGTGAATTAATGTGAACAAGATAATAATAATAAAGCCAATAAAGCCAAGTACTCCCCTGGCTTTATTCACCATGATTACAAAACTTAAGGACGCCAAGGTCATAAACATGCGTGATTCTAGACAACGCATCACCCCCAGCGTATACGTGGAATACTGTGGCTTCACCTTTAAAAATGTCATTACTTTACACTTAACGATATTTAAATCTGTTGGGGCGGGTCCGTGCCAAGAACAATTCCAGAGTTTTTCCCAAAAGAATACATATAAATGCGGGGTTGTGTGTCAGCTCCCAAAACAGCCGACACTAAGGAAGGGTGGAACCATCTATCATCAGCCAAAGTGATGTTTCGGAAGGCATCCTGGACCTTCGGATCCAGGGGCTTGGCCGGAGTTCGGGTCTGCATCTGGTCATCAACCAGCATTAGCAGCTGTCGGGTCATCTTCGACGACTTTGAGCGGATTTCGGTGGTGCACACCCGCTCATGCTCACACTCGTGCGCTGCAGGATAGCGGCGCACGATGGGCCCGTAGCAGGGCTTCGGGTCGGGGAGATCTCCTTCGGTGACGATGAGCGCAACGACGTCGTCGACGACGCTCTCGTCTGCTGCCGTCGGTCTTGGGGTCGTGACGAGCGTGGCGACGTGGACTCTTGGAAGTGCAAGAGGGTGTGGTGATTTCCACTGCAGACGAGGCACTTGGCATTACTACGGCAGGATTGACCCGAATGCTCGTGAGCAAGGCAGTTCGCACAGTATTGGTTGATGAGGCAAACTCGGCACCTGTACCCGTTGGTTATGCGTGGCCGAGCGTGCTGGATTGTAGTTGGCGCCATCGTGAACAATCTGTGGAAGCGAGTAAACAAAGGTTATGGATGATGTGAATGATCGTGACATGTATAAGGACTGACGACACAGGATGACATGAGCTAAGAGCTACGAGGTCTGTGGGGTCTTCGGGCATTGCAGAAGTAGGCCTCAAGTTTAAACAGGTCTCAATTTTCGATAGGAGGGTAGCTAACTCTTCAAGCTGTTTGCTTGTAGAAGTGTGTCTTAAAGCTTTTGACACCGGCCTCCCATAGCCCTCCCATATGAGGCGCGCCAGGAGGGTTGAAGTGCCAGGTCACATTTTGAAGACTGTACTTGGACAGGATCAAAGACCTCGTAGCTTCAATGAAATCCTTGGATAAGGACGTGGAGGCTCCAACAAACGTTTTCCCGTTGTCAGAATGTATGTGGTGTGGACAGCCACGTCGTGCGGAAAAACGCGAGAAGGCTGCCAGAAACTTCTCAGTGGTCAAGTCTGATGTAGCTTCTAGATGGATGGCTCGGGTACTAAAACACACAAAAACGCAGACATACCCCTTAGTTATCTTACACCACCGACCGACATAGTTTTTTATATTAAATGGTCCCGCAAAGTCAACGCCCGTGTGGGTAAAAGCCCTGGAAAATGTAGATCTTGCGCAGGGCAAGTCTCCCATCAGCTGAGTTTGCAGCTTCTGTCTGTGAATGGTGCACACTCGACAGGAATGAATGGTGTCTTTTACAAGATTTCTCAGCTTAGGTATCCAATACTTGGAGCGAATCAGTCGAATCATCAATTGATTACCCCCGTGCAAGGATATGCGATGGGTAAAGAGGGCCAAAAGTTTGGCAAAAGTGCACCTTGCCGGAATGATGATTGGATGTTTCTCATCATAGCTTAGCATTTCAGATGCTCGTAGACGACCGCTGGCTCTTAAGACACCGTGGCTGTCGACAAAGGGGTTTAGATTGGAGATCGTGCTGGAGACTGAATATGTTGCTTTTTGCCTAAGGCCTTGCATTCTATTGGATACTCATTGAGTTGGGTGAGCACAATCAGCCTCTCTTGGACATCAGACAACTCTGCGGCAGTGAGTTCTGCCTTTATGTTAACGATTCGCTTGCGACACATTCTTGCAAACCGGAATACGTAAGCGAGAACGCGTAAAGCCCTCTCGAATGCTGAAAAACGCTCCAGAATATCATTTTTCGGGGGCGCTGTAGTGACGTTACACCTTATTGGGCGCTGTTCGAGCTCGGATTCGAGCGGGACCGACGATTTGAGTGGCGACTGCTCCTGGTTGTGACGCAGCCACTCAGGCCCATGCCACCAGAGGTTGCTGTCCTTGAGCTCATGGACTGAGACGCCCCTGCTTGCCAGATCAGCTGGGTTGTCTTCCGTTTTCACATGAAACCACTGTTCTCTGTTGGTGAGCTGATCAACTTTCTCGACTCTGTTGGCAACGAATGTAGTCCAAGTGCATGCTGGCTTGCTTAGCCATCAAGCACTATCTTGGAGTCTGTCCAATAATATGTATCATACTGAGTAGGAGGCATTTCGGAGAAAACTGCTGCGGCGAGTTCGGAGAGAAGCACCGCCCCGCACAGCTCTAATCGCGGTATAGAAAGGGACTTTACTGGAGCAACTCGGGTTTTGGACAAAAGCAAGTGGAGGAAGCAGCCATCAGTCGTTTCGACGCGAACAAAGATGGCAGCACCATAGGCGCCCTGCGATGCATCTCAAAACCAGTGGTACTGCAGTTTTGCTGCTGGATGAAATCTTACCCATCTTCGGATGTGAACTTCTTTCAAAGTTGGATACCCCTCAAGAAAATTACGCCACTTTGTGACAAGATCAGTCGGAAGAGGCTGGTCCCAGTTTAACTCCCGCAGCCAAATTTCTTGCATGAACATTTTTGCCCGAACAATAAATGGCGATAACCATCCTGCTGGGTCAAACAGTTTGGCTATCTGGGATAAAACCTCTCGTTTGGTGTAGGTTGTTTGGAGAGAAATATCCATCGGCAGAAAGAGGAAACTATCCCATGTCGCATGCCAACGGATTCCCAGAGTTTTTGCCAAGTGTTTCTTTGGAATGCCCTGTAAAAGTTTCTTCTCGTTTGAGGTCCACTTGCGCAGTGGAAAGCCCGCGCTCTCTAGGGCACCGCGGAGCTCTTTGATGGCTGCTGCGTGTGGGTGCCGGCTAAAACATCATCGACATACATAAAACTAGAAATTATGTCAGTTGCCAAGGGATATTGGTCACGTACATCGCACTATGGGGCCAACGACCACTTTGGTTGGCCAAAACCCATTTTTGAAAAGTCCTCAAAACCAAAAAAGTTGTTTTAGGATATATTAACAGAAGACCAATCTGCAATGTTACGTTTCAGGAATTCCGATAGAGTGCGCTTCTGTTAAGATAACACCTGTTAAATCAGATGTTTAAGATGCAAGCTACGTGCTTTTGAAATTCGACTTATAAATTGCATTTTTAAAGTATTTAAAAAAGCAGTTTATAAGCGTTCCAAAAAATGTTTGTGATATGAATTCGATGAATGGTGGTGTGTACTAAGTGTTTGTGTGTTTAAATGGTTGAAATCTATCGCGCTGTCGTTGTACTTAAGTGTTAAAGTGAGTTGTCTATAACGCGTTTTTTAATTAGAAAACTAATTTTTAAGTAGAGTAACAAAGTGGGTCCATCGGAGTCCACTTCTGAAACCTATTGAGATTTGTAGAGTATTAAATTCTTTTTAAAATGTATATGGTTAGAATCGCCATTTATTGCCCCTTTTTCCGAAATTTAATTTTTAAGCACATAACCTCAAGTTTAACAGTAGTTGCGTTCAATATTAGAATCCTTTTGATTTTCAATGAAATATTGAACTAGAATCCGAAGAGCATGATGTTTAATAGCAGGTGCCATTTTTTTTACTTATTAATAAAATTTGTTTAATCCGATTTTTGTGCATTTACATTGAACCTTTGTGGAACGAAGAACATTTTGTTTTGCATTTTGAATTTTATTCAGAAGCAGATATAAAAAATATAAAAAAATATAATATAAATGTAATTATAAAGTATATAATAAAAAAAAAAAATTATTCGATTATCTTAAAAAATTACAAAGTTGAGTAAATCGATCGCATGGCAGCTATGGGCTATATTTGTTCGATCATATTCTTTTTAACATATATATGTTGCCTAAGGAACGAAAAACGATTGGTAAAGTTTTATAACGATATCTCTAAAATTGAGCGAGTTATTAATTTTGGCCAACAAAAGTGGTCGTTGGCCCCATAGTGCATCGTGAGCCAGTTGTTGAAGCACGCGTATGGCCAAAAAAAGGGCACAGTTAACGCCGAAAGTGACAGTGTTGAGCTCATAATCACAGAGTTTTCCCTCTTTATCGCGGAACAGGATTCTTGTGTGTATGATCGGAATGGACGAGAATCTGCCGATACATCTTAGTGATGTCAGCATTGAAGACGTATTTAAAGAAACACCATTTGAGGATCTGGGTGGTCAAATCAGATTGCAGTACCGGACCTGTATGAAGAATATCATTTAGGCTGTACCCGTTTGACGATTTATTGGAGGCGTTAAACACCACGCGAACCTTTGTGGTGGTCTGGCTTGTCCTTGGCTCTTGGCCAAGGAGTGTTCCGCAAACATTTAAATGGAAGCAGCCTAAAATAACCGACGGAAGGATATCGGCGCCTATGAGCACATCAATTTGCGAACTCTGGTAGAAATTCGGATCTGCCAATTGGATGGGAGGGAGGTCCCTCAACGAGCCTTCGGGTATCGTATAGGATGGAAGATTTCCGGCTAAATGTGGTAGCACATATGCAGACACTTCGATTTGGATTTGTGGCTTAATGGGGGAGCCTATATGGAATTGGCAGCGTCTACGTGGTTGATTTACTCCCGAAACTTGAGCTTGTATGGATTCATAGGGGAACTTAATTAGGTTGAATAACCGTTCTGAAATAAAGGTCGCCTCGGATCCGGAGTCAATTAAGTACCTAATGCCCAAGTGGCAGATTTCTTTGAGCGCCGTACTCAGGAGGACCCCTTGCGTGGACTGTATTTCTGGCTGGAGGTCAGGTACGGATGCTGAATGGAGTTGTGGAGGGCTGCCGCGATGGAGGAGAGTATTGTGGCGACCTTTGCACGTGTAGCAATTGAGCGTACTCGTGCAGTCTCTCACCATGTGGGTTCTGGCAAAACAGTTCAGACAGAGTTTCTGTTGTTTAATACACTGTTCCCTGCCGGCAACCGACATATTTAAAAACTGAACAGAACAGAAGGATCGGATGGTTCTCCCTTGGACAAAGTTTACACGACTGTGGATTTACGGTGACCCTATTTTCAAAGTTATGGATAATCCGCGGCCCACCTTCAGGACGTGGGGCTCTGGATTGAGTGGTCAAAGTAGGTTTAAATTCTTCAATTGCCTCCAGGGTTCGATGACGACCTTGTAAGAAGGTCTTGAATTCTTCCCACCCTGAAATCTCGGATGGGTTGAGGAGGGACTGTTCCCACAGAGCCAACGTCAGCTTCGGCAGCTTTGAGGAGCACAGGAAGATGAGAAGACAGTCCCAATTTGTTATGTCTACTTTTGCTATTTTCAGGGCTGTCAAACAACCTTGGACAGTGCTCTCCAGGTGCATAAGGGAATTGCCACACTTTTGGGAAACAGCGGGGAGATTAAACAGGATCTTTAGCTGGGTTTTGGCCAACCAAAGTGGTCGTTGGCCCCATAGTGCTATGTGACGGCACACACACCAATATGCAATGTAAATAAGAGAAAAACAGCCACCCAATAATTAAAAAACCTACTGAAATAGCAGCTAAATAATTATTGGGTTGTGGTTTTTATTCGGGATGCCGCGGAGATCAGGAAACCAAAAAAAGCGGGTGCCGCCACCCTTAGATTATGCCAAGTAGGTGGTTCTGCAGCAGTGTTCGTAACCCGGCTTACGTTATTGTTTTGTGTGTTTTAGTTTAAAATAGTGCTGGTACAACTGGATTTTGGATGCTGCAAAGTGTTTAAGTTTAAAGACCAATGTGAAAAAATGGGTCTTTGAACGGTGTATGGATTCTCTGTGTATATGTGTATGCGTATGGATATGTGTGATTTTATTTAATTTTTTTGTGTTTAAAATTTTGTGGAGTTGCACGGAAGGTGCCACTAGTGTTCTGGAGATCAAAGTAGATATATAAATATAAATATTTTCCCATAAATGGAGACCTTAACGGTGGAGCGGGGTTGTGTGAAAAAAAAATATATATATATATGTAAGTTAACTAAGTTAACCGGGCGACGGCAATGACCGAACGTCCGAATAGCTCGCTCCGACTAAATTGCTGACACAGCGTCTGGCCGGAAGCTCGTGCATAGCCCGCAAACTCTACCCATTGGAGTGGCCGCTATGAGTCTCTTTTTTGTTAGCTTTAAGTTTCAGTTTAGATTTGACTTTATATGAATAAAGAGCTGTCGCCCATACAAATTATACTCCGACAACCGTCGTTAAATTCTTATTACTGAAAAACTGTCTGAGTCCCTAGGCCAGCAGGCAAAGAAGGGCTGTCACCCTTCCAACGAAATCTTCGTAATTCATCTTGGAGAATTCTTCGGCCAGCCGGCCAATTACCACAGCGGCGGACCTTGCCACCCGCACCCCCCTGGATAAGCTGCAACTGCGAGGGACGACCCGTGGGATATTTAAATAATTAATTTGTATATATATTGCTACTGGAAAAAACTTTGCAATTACTTAGCTTGCGTAGAACGATGAAAATAAATCCGGCTTCGATTGGATCAAATGTTGGGGCGGGTCCGTGCCAAGAACAATTCCAGAGTTTTTCCCAAGAGAATATATATAAATGCGGGGTTGTGTGGAGCTTCGTTTTCACTAGTGATTCGTTTCACCTTTTATTTCGTAATGACTTCAAATATCGTAAGCTTAGTCTAAGAGGCCACCGATTCGGTTGCCAGTGATGCCGAACCAGCGATCTTTTTCTTGTTCGACATGAACAAAATCCAAAAGATTTAGGTCCGATTGTGAGTCTAAAACGCTGAAAATTTTGTTATATTGCAGGCATAACTTAACGTCATCTGCGTACGTGAGGACACACGTCTTTGTTAAGACTAGAGGGAGATCGTTAATAAATAAAGCAAAAATAAGTGGGCCAAGGTGGCTTCCTTGTGGGACGCCGGAAGTAACTCGGATCAAATTAGAGATAGAGATTTTAAAGAGGACTAGTTGAATCCTTCCACTTAGATAACATAAGATCCATGTTAGAAGATCACATGGAAACCCTAATAAGTCTAGCTTTAATACAAATAACGAGTGATTTACTGAATCAAACGCTTTACTAAAATCAGTGTAAAATACGTCAGTGTGCATGTTCTTTTTAAAGCCATTTATTACAAAAGATGTTAGCTCTAAAAGGCTTGTCGTCGACGATCTTCGCCTTATAAATCCATGTTGACATGGAGATATAATTAATCTACAAAGAGCTTTGGGATGGCGGATAATTTGGATATACCTCTGTAATAGCTTGTCTTCGATTTACTTCCTTTTTATGAAGGGGAATAACGAATGACTCCTTCCAAATAAGGGGGAAGTGAGAAGTTTCCAAAGATAAGGTAAACAATTTGTGCAGAGGTCTACACAGAGTTTCAGCATAGTATCTAAGCACGTAGCCTGGAACTTCTTCAGGACCCGGTGAATATACTGGTTTCACTTTATGGAGATCCAAGAGCTAAGAATAACCGGCCTTAACCAGGTTTCTGTACATACAATAATATTATAATACGTAATATTATATTATTCGAGTACAATTTAGTCAGCTTACTTAGTAAGCATCTTGTATTTTGATAGGAAAGAAGAAGGGAGGAGGCTAGTTTTTGGAGTAGAAGAGGATGTAAAAGGCGCTGGGAATGGTTCATAAATGGGGCTCAGCTAGCATGCGACTAGTGAGCTGAGATTCAAGCGCCACAAGCAGGTCTGTATTTTTACGGCAGTTGCGGATCAATTCCGCAACACTGCTTTTTGTGAGCCGCCCAATATATATTTCCTGGTTCTCATATACGATGCACTCATCGCAGTAGCGTAGGCCGCTCCTCTTATCGATGGCATTGCGAACCAGGCCAAAATAGCCAAGACACTTTGCGTGATACATTTGATCACATGTATGGCAGAAAGCCATTATAACTCAGACCACTGTGCAACTAGAGCGGACAAAAATCGAAAGCGCGACAGAGCGAGAGCAAAACGCCGATTAACTTTGATGTTTGGCACCTCGAAACGAGATAGAACAAAAAGGGAGAGAGCGGCAGCGTAACACCGATTAACTCCAATATTAGACACCTCTGAGCGGGTTAGACAGAGAAAGTGATAGGTCAGGAGCGTAACAACGTTAAGTTTTACCGTTCCAACAACTCTGAAACGATGTTCAACTCCTGAAAGATGTATTCAGATAGAGAGTATGGTTGGCTAACAACCAAGGTACAATCTTGTGTTTAATTGAAATAATAATTTATTTTTGTATTTCGTTAACTTGATGAATATTATAAAGTGTGTCCTCTTTTTTGTGGGCTTTCGTAGCGTCGGTTTTTAGAAGATTTTGGCCAAAATATATTCTTGGATAAATCTTAACCCTCTAAGACGTAAGCCTGCCTGGAAGGCACGTATTACGTTTTTGGCCTTAACAAATAAACTAAAAGCTTTTCAATCGATTAAATAATTTTTGGCGGTTGATAAAAAGCACACTAAATTATGAGTCTCAGCTTTGAAAGCTCTCCGAAGATTCTAACGGGACTTATCTTTCGGTATACACAAACCATATGTTTTTTCGCATATAAATTGTACGAGTCAGGGAAGTTTTTCAGTGATGCCAGATGTCAAAACCTGATCGCCACAAGAGATATTACCGTTGGAGTGCGTGCCGTTCCAACAGCGCACATCGACGAAGAGAGATGCTTAAAAGGGAGGCAATAGAAAATGTTTAAAATTTGTATTTTCTAAACACAAGTTAATCACCATGCACGCGAGTTACAGTCCAGTGACCGAGGGAGTAGAGGTTTTATATGCCAGTAAGATTGTATAATATGCTAGAAGGAAGCTAGTGAACAAAACGACTGTGTTGCGTGGAGAACAAAATAAGACTGACTATTTATTATAAAAAGTATGTACGTGTGTGTATGTATGAGTGTACAAGGATGTGTGTGTTCGTCTGAGTTCCTGTATGTTGGCGATTTTTGTTGTTGTTGCATTAGACTTGCAGTTGCCGGGTATGTTAACTTGCTTGCAGTTACCGGGTATGTTAATTGGCTTGCCGGGTATGTTAACTCCTCCCCCCCCAGTCCGAAGAGAAGGCCATAGAGGGGGAATGGCCGGATCGGAGAAGGGTGGCTCGGCGACGTGTTGTTGGTGTACGCCACGAACTCCGACGATATTTTGAATCCAACAATTTTGTATAAAAATGGGTGTCTTATTGCTAAACATGAGTGTCGTGTTGAAGGTATAACATGTTTTATAAGTGTGTTTATCTAATATTACCGTTACATTTGATTACTTATTAAATAACAATTTGGGGGTGATGTTTAGTTTATTGGCTAAAGAGTTATCAACTACGTGGTCTATTAGTGTGTCGGTGTCGGTGTTTGTTGCTTCTTAACTGCTTTCCTAATTTTTTGTTTGTGTAGCTTTTGACCTCTAGTTGTTAGCAAGGTGACGCCATTGCCTCTATCTACTTTGTGTTGTGAAAATCTTGGTGTCGTCTTGTTTCTACGGTTTTCTTTTCTAAATACTGTATCATTAGGTTCGACCTGGACTGGTGTCTCTCTGTCCTCGTTTAATTTAGCCAATCTTCTGTCTGTGTTCACGTTTAAATGTTCCTGTACTTTTGGGTATATGTCTTTTCTAAATTCGTTTAATTTCTTAAGGTAGTCGTGGTGATTGTCGAATGTTATTGTTTTGTTAAATATGTGAGTTCTGCCGTAGAAAAGCTCGAAAGGGGTATAGGAAGTACTGGAGTGTATTGCATTGTTATATGTTGTAACTGCTTCTGTGAGTATTTGGTCATGCCCGCATTCTAGGCGTGCTTCCTTTCTTTTGGTCATGATTATTCTGTATAGTTCGGTTAAGGTGGAATGCAATCTTTCGACAGAAGCGTTGCCGGTTGATTGTTGGAATGAAGTTGTATGAGCTGTTATTTGGAATTGGGTTAATAGATCGCTGAATAGACTGCCCGAAAATTCCGAGCCCTGGTCGAAAATTATTTCCTTTGGTGCGCCGTAATGACTTATGAATTGTAATAGGGCATCGGCGACTTTTATTGAATTCCTATTGCTAAGGGGGTAGGCTTGCGCTAGCTTCGTGAATTTGTCGATAATGGTGAGGTTACAAGTATTGTTAATGTAATATATGTCTATATGCACGACTGCCAATGGTCCTTCTGGACCATTGCAACAATGGTTTATGGGGGTGTCTATCATACTTGAGGGTTAAGCAGGTATCGCAATTTTTTATAATTTTTGTGATGATTCTTTTAAATGCGGAAAATAAATGTCCCTTTTTAAATGGTTATAAGTTTCATCTATCCCCCTATGATTGGTATTAAAGTGGTATGCACGAATTTTGTTTTCCTGATCGTGGGGATTAGTGATTTCGGTTAGCCATATTTTGCAGCGCAAAATTTTGTATAATTCACTCTCGAAGAAATAGTTATTATAGGACTCTTCTATTATTTTGAAAATATCGTCCGGTGCTAATATTGCGAATATTTTATTCGGTTTCAGGATTGTTTGAAGGGTGTTTGTAACGGAGTCAAAAGTATGCACGGGTTCTGTAATTATGTGTCTTGTTTTATGAACAAATGGTGTTTCTACTTCTCTTGAAGTTATTGATCCGATACTGAATATTATTTGACTGTTAAAGTGATTTAGAGGTTGTGAAGCCATTGGTATAATTTGTGGGTCTTCGTTTATGTTCAAGTTTGGCTCAATTCGGCTGAGTGCGTCAGCGACTACGTTTTGCGACCCTTTTTTATATACGACTTCATAGTCGTAGGCGGCCAGGATAGTTTTCCATCGAAGTAGTTTTGGAATTTGGCCTTTCAGATTTTCTAGCCAGATTAATGGCTTATGGTCCGTAACTATTTTGAATCTTCGCCCGAAGAGGTATGGTCTAAAATGACTTACAGACCAAATGATAGCTAGCATTTCTTTCTCTATCGTAGAATAGCGTATTTCCGTGTCCGATAGTGTCCTGCTAGCGAAGGATATGGGTCTGTCATTAGTGTCTGGGCCTTGTGACAACACAGAGCCTATCGCATAATTACTTGCGTCTGTGGTCAACGTGAACGGTTTGAAATCAGGGTATATGAGTATAGGATCATTACAAAGAAGATCTTTCGACATTTCGACTGCTTGCTTAAATTCATCGTCTATTATTATAGATTTATTTCCTTTTAACTGTCTCGTTATGGGCTTAGTTATTTTTGCAAAGTCTTTTATAAATTTTCTGTAATACCCCAATAGTCCTAAAAATGACTTAAATTCCCTAGTTGTCTTTGGGCAGGGGAAGTCCTTGATGGCTTGAATCTTAAGTGGGTTTGGTTTGACTCCTTCCTGAGTGACGATGTGTCCCAGGAAGTCGATTTCCTTCCTTAAAAAACTACACTTGCTTGGTTGGATTTTTAGATTTGCGTTTTGTAGTCTTGTGAATACGGATTTAATATCTGCTATATGCTTCTGGAGTGAGGGTGAGAATACTATTATGTCGTCGAGATAAACGAGACATACGTTACCGACTAAGTCACCTAAGACGTTGTCCATAACGCGTTGGAACGTGGCAGGAGCGTTTTTAAGACCGAAGGGCATTCTCGTGAACTCATAATGTCCATTTTCAACGGTGAATGCCGTCTTGTTTGCGTCGCGTGGGTTCATTTGAATTTGGTGGAAGCCACTTGCTAAGTCTATTGTTGTGAAATACATGGTCTTTCCTATGCTGTCTAGTATATCTGCAATGTTCGGGATAGGGTATCTATCAGAGAAAGTTTTCTCATTTAGTTTCCGAAAATCGATTACCAAGCGCCACTTTTTTTCGCCTGTGATGTCACTGAAAAATTAGAGAGTTTTCTCATCACCGAAAAAAAAAAACTTGGCGGTGGCTAAAATTATTAACTGCGAGAAAACGAAAACGAAAAGAAAAGGTGTCGACGGCTCAAATCAATTTCAACGAATGCTTATATATTTTTTGACAAAGTACTTAGAGCTGTAATAGCTTGTCTTCTATTTACTTCCTTTTTTATGAAGGAGAATAACGAATGACTTCTTCCAAATAAGGGGGAAGTGAGAAGTTTCCAAAGATAAGGTAAACAATTTGTACAGAGGTCTACACAGAGTTTCAGCATAGTATCTAAGCACGTAGCCTGGAACTTCGTCAGGACCCGGTGAATATACTGGTTTCACTTTATGGAGATCCAAGAGCTAAGAATAACCGGCCTTAACCAGGTTTCTGTACATACAATAATATTATAATACGTAATATTATATTATCCGAGTACAATTTAGTCAGCTTACGTAGTAAGCCTCTTGTATTTTGATAGGAAAGAAGAAGGGAGGAGGCTAGTTTTTGGAGCAGAAGAGGATGTAAAAGGCGCTGGGAATGGTTCATAAATGGGGCTCAGCTAGCATGCGACTAGTGAGCTGAGATTCAAGCGCCACAAGCAGGTCTGTATTTTTACGGCAGTTGCGAATCAATTCCGCAACACTGCTTTTTGTGAGCCGCCCAATATATATTTCCTGGTTCTCATATACGATGCACTCATCGCAGTAGCGTAGGCCGCTCCTCTTATCGATGGCATTGCGAACCAGGCCAAAATAGCCAAGACACTTTGCGTGATAAATTTGATCACATGTATGGCAGAAAGCCATTATAACTCAGACCACTGTGCAACTAGAGCGGACAAAAATCGAAAGCGCGACAGAGCGAGAGCAAAACGCCGATTAACTTTGATGTTTGGCACCTCGAAACGAGATAGAACAAAAAGGGAGAGAGCGGCAGCGTAACACCGATTAACTCCAATATTAGACACCTCTGAGCGGGTTAGACAGAGAAAGTGATAGGTCAGGAGCGTAACAACGTTAAGTTTTACCGTTCCAACAACTCTGAAACGATGTTCAACTCCTGAAAGATGTATTCAGATAGAGAGTATGGTTGGCTAACAACCAAGGTACAATCTTGTGTTTAATTGAAATAATAATTTATTTTTGTATTTCGTTAACTTGATGAATATTATAAAGTGTGTCCTCTTTTTTGTGGGCTTTCGTAGCGTCGGTTTTTAGAAGATTTTGGCCAAAATATATTCTTGGATAAATCTTAACCCTCTAAGACGTAAGCCTGCCTGGAAGGCACGTATTACGTTTTTGGCCTTAACAAATAAACTAAAAGCTTTTCAATCGATTAAATAATTTTTGGCGGTTGATAAAAAGCACACTAAATTATGAGTCTCAGCTTTGAAAGCTCTCCGAAGATTCTAACGGGACTTATCTTTCGGTATACACAAACCATATGTTTTTTCGCATATAAATTGTACGAGTCAGGGAAGTTTTTCAGTGATGCCAGATGTCAAAACCTGATCGCCACAAGAGATATTACCGTTGGAGTGCGTGCCGTTCCAACAGCGCACATCGACGAAGAGAGATGCTTAAAAGGGAGGCAATAGAAAATGTTTAAAATTTGTATTTTCTAAACACAAGTTAATCACCATGCACGCGAGTTACAGTCCAGTGACCGAGGGAGTAGAGGTTTTATATGCCAGTAAGATTGTATAAGATGCTAGAAGGAAGCTAGTGAACAAAACGACTGTGTTGCGTGGAGAACAAAATAAGACTGACTATTTATTATAAAAAGTATGTACGTGTGTGTATGTATGAGTGTACAAGGATGTGTGTGTTCGTCTGAGTTCCTGTATGTTGGCGATTTTTGTTGTTGTTGCATTAGGCTTGCAGTTGCCGGGTATGTTAACTTGCTTGCAGTTACCGGGTATGTTAATTGGCTTGCCGGGTATGTTAACTCCTCCCCCCCCCAGTCCGAAGAGAAGGCCATAGAGGGGGAATGGCCGGATCGGAGAAGGGTGGCTCGGCGACGTGTTGTTGGTGTACGCCACGAACTCCGACGATATTTTGAATCCAACAATTTTGTATAAAAATGGGTGTCTTATTGCTAAACATGAGTGTCGTGTTGAAGGTATAACATGTTTTATAAGTGTGTTTATCTAATATTACCGTTACATTTGATTACTTATTAAATAACAATTTGGGGGTGATGTTTAGTTTATTGGCTAAAGAGTTATCAACTACGTGGTCTATTAGTGTGTCGGTGTCGGTGTTTGTTGCTTCTTAACTGCTTTCCTAATTTTTTGTTTGTGTAGCTTTTGACCTCTAGTTGTTAGCAAGGTGACGCCATTGCCTCTATCTACTTTGTGTTGTGAAAATCTTGGTGTCGTCTTGTTTCTACGGTTTTCTTTTCTAAATACTGTATCATTAGGTTCGACCTGGACTGGTGTCTCTCTGTCCTCGTTTAATTTAGCCAATCTTCTGTCTGTGTTCACGTTTAAATGTTCCTGTACTTTTGGGTATATGTCTTTTCTAAATTCGTTTAATTTCTTAAGGTAGTCGTGGTGATTGTCGAATGTTATTGTTTTGTTAAATATGTGAGTTCTGCCGTGGAAAAACTCGAAAGGGGTATAGGAAGTACTGGAGTGTATTGCATTGTTATATGTTGTAAATGCTTCTGTGAGTATTTGGTCATGCCCGCATTCTAGGCGTGCTTCCTTTCTTTTGGTCATGATTATTCTGTATAGTTCGGTTAAGGTGGAATGCAATCTTTCGACAGAAGCGTTGCCGGTTGATTGTTGGAATGAAGTTGTATGAGCTGTTATTTGGAATTGGGTTAATAGATCGCTGAATAGACTGCCCGAAAATTCCGAGCCCTGGTCGAAAATTATTTCCTTTGGTGCGCCGTAATGACTTATGAATTGTAATAGGGCATCGGCGACTTTTATTGAATTCCTATTGCTAAGGGGGTAGGCTTGCGCTAGCTTCGTGAATTTGTCGATAATGGTGAGGTTACAAGTATTGTTAATGTAATATATGTCTATATGCACGACTGCCAATGGTCCTTCTGGACCATTGCAACAATGGTTTATGGGGGTGTCTATCATACTTGAGGGTTAAGCAGGTATCGCAATTTTTTATAATTTTTGTGATGATTCTTTTAAATGCGGAAAATAAATGTCCCTTTTTAAATGGTTATAAGTTTCATCTATCCCCCTATGATTGGTATTAAAGTGGTATGCACGAATTTTGTTTTCCTGATCGTGGGGATTAGTGATTTCGGTTAGACATATTTTGCAGCGCAAAATTTTGTATAATTCACTCTCGAAGAAATAGTTATTATAGGACTCTTCTATTATTTTGAAAATATCGTCCGGTGCTAATATTGCGAATATTTTATTCGGTTTCAGGATTGTTTGAAGGGTGCTTGTAACGGAGTCAAAAGTATGCACGGGTTCTGTAATTATGTGTCTTATTTTATGAACAAATGGTGTTTCTACTTGTCTTGAAGTTATTTATCCGATACGGAATATTATTTGACTGTTAAAGTGATTTAGAGGTTGTGAAGCCATTGGTATAATTTGTGGGTCTTCGTTTATGTTCAAGTTTGGCTCAATTCGGCTGAGTGCGTCAGCGACTACGTTTTGCGACCCTTTTTTGTATACGACTTCATAGTCGTAGGCGGCCAGGATAGTTTTCCATCGAAGTAGTTTTGGAATTTGGCCTTTCAGATTTTCTAGCCAGATTAATGGCTTATGGTCCGTAACTATTTTGCATCTTCGCCCGAAGAGGTATGGTCTAAAATGACTTACAGACCAAATGATAGCTAGCATTTCTTTCTTTATCGTAGAATAGCGTATTTCCGTGTCCGATAGTGTCCTGCTAGCGAAGGATATGGGTCTGTCATTAGTGTCTGGGCCTTGTGACAACACAGAGCCTATCGCATAATTACTTGCGTCTGTGGTCAACGTGAACGGTTTGTTGAAATCAGGGTATATGAGTATAGGATCATTACAAAGAAGATCTTTCGACATTTCGACTGCTTGCTTAAATTCATCGTCTATTATTATAGATTTATTTCCTTTTAACTGTCTCGTTATGGGCTTAGTTATTTTTGCAAAGTCTTTTATAAATTTTCTGTAATACCCCAATAGTCCTAAAAATGACTTAAATTCCCTAGTTGTCTTTGGGCAGGGGAAGTCCTTGATGGCTTGAATCTTAAGTGGGTTTGGTTTGACTCCTTCCTGAGTGACGATGTGTCCCAGGAAGTCGATTTCCTTCCTTAAAAAACTACACTTGCTTGGTTGGATTTTTAGATTTGCGTTTTGTAGTCTTGTGAATACGGATTTAATATCTGCTATATGCTTCTGGAGTGAGGGTGAGAATACTATTATGTCGTCGAGATAAACGAGACATACGTTACCGACTAAGTCTCCTAAGACGTTGTCCATAACGCGTTGGAACGTGGCAGGAGCGTTTTTAAGACCGAAGGGCATTCTCGTGAACTCATAATGTCCATTTTCAACGGTGAATGCCGTCTTGTTTGCGTCGCGTGGGTTCATTTGAATTTGGTGGAAGCCACTTGCTAAGTCTATTGTTGTGAAATACATGGTCTTTCCTATGCTGTCTAGTATATCTGCAATGTTCGGGATAGGGTATCTATCAGAGAAAGTTTTCTCATTTAGTTTCCGAAAATCGATTACCAAGCGCCACTTTTTTTCGCCTGTGATGTCACTGAAAAATTAGAGAGTTTTCTCATTACCAAAAAAAAAAAAACTTGGCGGTGGCTAAAATTATTAACTGCGAGAAAACGAAAACGAAAAGAAAAGGTGTCGACGGCTCAAATCAATTTCAACGAATGCTTATATATTTTTTGACAAAGTACTTAGAGCCTTGCTTAACGAAGGTAGGCGAAGACGGGGCGACTTCGCCGAGAGCGAGAGAAACTTTATTGTGCTCCCGCCTTCGCCCTAAACTAACTTACACTAAACTTCAATTTTTTATTTTTAACAATTCAATCTAATTCAAATTTGAGCGAACACCGGCCCCGTTGAACACCCATCGGGCTTCAATACAATGGAAGCGGCGCCAACTTATGAATGGCCCGCCGGAAAAGGCCTCCTCCACTAGTCCGCACGTCGACGACCCTGACCATGCCGTCCTCCCCTGCGTGCCTGGCGATTATTCTGCTGAGGAGCCATTGTTGGGGCGGCAGGTTGTCCTCGGCCACGAGGACGAGATCTCCCTCGCTGATGTTGGGCTGCTGCTGGTGCCACTTGCCCCGTATTTGGAGGCCCAGGACATATTCCCGGGACCATCGCCGCCAGAACATTTGCCTGACTGACGAGACAAGCCGCCATCGCCGCAAGCAGTTGAGACCCTCCTGGTCCGGGGTCCGGAGTGCTGGTGTGGCGAGTAGCGGCCCGCCTGTCAGTAGGTGCCCGGGTGTCAGCGCCTCTCCGTCGCTTGGGTCGCTGCTGATTGCTCCGAGCGGCCGGGAGTTCATCACCGCCTCGATTCCCACGAGGACTGTCCCCAGCTCTTCTGCGCTTAGGAGCGCGCTGCCCACCGCCGTAGGAGTAGGTTCTTGACACCTGCCTCCCATAGTCCGCCCATGTGCGGAGCCCGCGGTGGTGTGAAGACAAATTCGCATCCGCTTTTTGATGCGAATTCGCGTATCGCGTCGGCTTCGTCCTCTATCCTCTCTCGAAGGGCCCGGAAGTGGCGACTCGCTCCGACGAAGTTCGTCCCGTTGTCGCAATGGACGACTTGGACGCCCAAAGAACCTTTGAAAAGCCAATAAAAAGGAATCTGTGGTTAAATCTGAAACAACTTCTAGATGAACCGCTTTGGACGCAAAACAAACGAAGAGCGCAATGTAGGACTTATACGGAGGCCTACCACGAATTTTCAATGTCGTATAGACAGGGCCATAAAAATCAACGCCACATATAGCAAATGGGCGGAGAGCACGGAGACGATCTGCGGGTAAATTTCCCATAATTTGTGTCATTAGTCGAGACTTACACTTAAAGCAGCGTATGCATGATCGAACTATCTGTCTGCAGACCTCCTGAGCGTTTACGATCCAAATACGCTGTCGAAGGAGACTCACAAGGGCTCGTGGACCAACATGAAAATTGGAATGGTGAAGATGCCGAACATAGCTCTGCACAAATTGGGAGCGTTTTGTCAACAACAATGGAAACTTGGCATCGTATGATATAGGAGCATTAGCTAGTCGCCCCCCAACTCGCAACAAAGAAAAGTGACACCAAGTCCCCCCCAGCTAATAATTCGAAAAATGATTCTGCTCCTATTAACATATCTATTCTTTGTGGCTTGTAGAAATAGGGGTCTGCTAGTGGTAGGTTCTTTGGAATTTTCCAGTCATTGATGTTGACCGACTGGTCAGGATGATATCCTGATATTGATTTCAAAATCCAAAAATCGAAAGAGAACTCACTACCATTTATACGCGACTTCACCATTGTGTGTACCTTTTTCTTAACTTGAGAATTGGACTCGCCAATACCAAGTAAGTTTATACACGACTCCTCTTTACGGATCTGTAAGCAAGGTCCTCTGTTATAAAATTCGTTTGGGACCCAGAGTCAAGAAGTGCTCGGGCCCAAATATATTCACCGTTTTTAGTTCTTACACTTACGATCGACGTGGCTAAAATCACTCTGTCCAATGATGTCGCATGCATAACATGTGACGTGGAAGGCTGATCTTGATTTAAAGAGGGAGAAAGAATCTCTTGGGGTGGTGGCAACGCTAAACTATTTTCGGACACTGTATATCTATGCAGTAAAACGTGATGCAAGCGGCCACAAACTCGACATTTATTAAATTTGCATTTTGAAACAGTGTGACCCTTTCGCATACAATTTATGCATAAGGAAGCAGATTTTACAAAGTCGAACCTTTGCATTACCGAAAGGCGACCAAACGGACCACAGTTCGCTAGGATATGGTCTCCTGCATTGCAATAGCTACAACTTTGCTGGGATTTACTGTTGGACGACGAACAAGAAAATGAGCTGCGATTATGTGGCTTGCTCGACATAACTTTATCTTGCTTTGGTTTCGTCGATTCTTCAGCGGATAAATGCTGGTATCGGCGGTTTAACATTTTTTCAAAATCGGACCAAAGCGGTAACCTTTCATAATCTAATTGTTCTTCCCATTTTTGTTTGGTCACTGGGTCTACTCTGTTCAAAACAAGATAGATCAACATTGCATTTGAAATCTTGGTGTCGTCTCCTATCGATAACAAAGAACCGTATATAGATGATACGGTGTCGATAAGATTTCTTAAAGACGAAGCTGACTGTTGCGTTATTTTCGGAAGACTAAACAATGTTGAAATATTATTCATAAAAATTAAACATTCGTTATCATACACTTTTTTCAGGCTGATCATAGCCTTTTCATAATTGCTCTCCGTGACTTGGTAGGCCTTAATAGTTCCCAAAGCTTCACCAGAAAGACAAGAAATTAAGTGATTGAATTTTTCTATGACGGGAATGCTGTCGTCTTGATGAACAAGAGTTTCGAAAAGGCTAATGAAATTCTTAAACTCCGAATATTTGCCGCTGAATTTCGGCAATGCCAAATTCAGAAGTCGAGCTCGAGTTGGGGCGACAGAAGCTGATCCAATTATTTTGGTTTCGCTTGCCGTCTTCAAGGCTGAGATAAGCGACATTATTTTTGCCTTGGTTATTATTGAAAGCTCTTCCAACTCTTCTCCGAACTCATCGCCATCATCTAAATCTTCGATCTGTTCTTGTATTTGAGTTGCCTTTATAATAGAAGCATTTAAAATCTCTAGCCGACAAGTTAATTCTACTTCTTGGATCGGAATCTGGCCGGCTTCTATTCGATCATTCAATTAGCGCAGTCACTTTGATCTTCAGCGCGCCAAACCAAAAGTCCAACAACAATTACAACGATGCTAACGGCAGACAAGCGAAGCGAAAAAGGAAAACGAAAAAGTTAACCGCTGCAGCTGCTTGTATATGAGGGCTTATGTATTGGTTATGTATAGCGGCTGGGATGATTTTATCAACTATTAATTTTCGAGTTTCAATAAATAAATTGGGGGCGACAGTGATTGCAATAATATAACACAATTATGTAAATGTTGCGTCCAACGGAGGTTCAAATAGGTTATAATGTGTATGTGTATATGTATGTGTATATAATAAATTTTAATATAATTTTTTATTTTTATTTATTATAAATAAATGCATGCACAACTAGATCTACTATATCGATACGTCTGTGCCAAGAATTGAAAGCGAGATGCAATTTTTCAGCACAAGACAATAAACAATTAAATTGTTTTTCTTATAAACTCAAGCTTTCAATTTTTTGCACAAAAACCTCAGGTTCTGCTTTAGGGTCTTTCAATCCAGCTGCCACTTTCCTTTTGCACATTGAACAATCGCAGGGCATCCCTCTGGCAGCAGTTCCTTTGTGGCGAACAGGGTATTTCGCGACCGGCACGATATTTTAAGCAGGAGCTGCTGTGTATTTTCTGTCCACACCGACACGCCGCGGGCAACAATAAAGCACTATGTATGTATGTCTATAATTGAGTGCTTTGAACTGCACTTGCACTTGCACTTTATATTTTTGGTTTGTGTCACTGTCACTAGTTGCCAAAATAATTAATAATTTTAACGTCCACCCGGGAGCGCCATGAAAAATTAGAGAGTTTTCTAATTACCGAAAAAAAAAAAAACTTGGCGGTGGCTAAAATAAACTTTGATGTCATCCCAACTAAGGAGTACATCGCAGACACTCAGTGCCTCGTCTGCCCTGCCTATGATTTTGTCACGGATAGTTCCGAGTAAGTACTGTCCGCATGTTGCTTGGTCCACTGATCCGGCTAACAAAAGTAGTTGTTCTACTCTACTTATAAATCTATCAAGATTGTCAGATGGACCTTCGTACGTGGGTAGTTGATGTACAAGGGCTATTAGTTGGTGTAGGTTCAGGCTAGTGTTAGTAGAAATTGGTGTACTGTTAATGGTGGGACTTAGTGGCGCTGATGCATTACCGGAATCCATATCGTTGTTGGAATTATTGTTTGTTTCCATCTCTTTCCTGTATTTAGGGCAGTGTTGATGTGTTTCTTTCCACTTTGGTGTTTTAGTGGATATTATCGGCTTCAACTGTAATGTATTAATTTAGTAAATATTCAATAGAGTGTATTTTGAGGTTAGTGAACATGTGACAGCAATAGATGTTAAGTTATTATATTTTGTTTACATTTTTCTTTAATTGATTTTATTGCTTTTTTTTTATTTTTTATTATCTAACGGGACTTTCTAAAAAAATAGGTTTACAAGCATGAAAACGTGTTCATTTTCAATGAGGCTCGGAGCGCTGCAAAATATAGCAAAGCCCACTTCCAATTGTTCTAGAAATTGCTTCAGTTTACAGATTTTAATTATTTTCAATGGATTT
This sequence comes from Drosophila prolongata, assembly GCA_036346975.1. Classification (NCBI taxonomy): domain Eukaryota; kingdom Metazoa; phylum Arthropoda; class Insecta; order Diptera; family Drosophilidae; genus Drosophila; species Drosophila prolongata. The sequence continues at coordinate 20,732,277 of JAYMZC010000387.1, read as the reverse complement.
TAAAGTGAAAGTTATTTATTACATCTTCTCAAATTAAATCAAAATATATTAGCTTTCGGCGGTAGCTAATGCACAGTGACCCAGCAAGATTTTCGCAAGCGAAGGCAACACAAACACATACATATGTATGTACATGTTTACTTGACATTTGCCAAAGGAACAATATCACTGTGTGTAAAATTTTTTTTTTGTTTTGTATAATATTTGTGAAGCTTTAATTTATTCATTTTTTTTTCTTTTTTTTTTGTATTCTTGTTTTTGTGTATTTCATAATAGTAAATTTGCGTTAATGTAAATTGAGAAGTGGAAACGATCCCGGTGCCTTAACAGCGATTGTTGTACACATATACGGTCGTTAATCACACAACTTACATTTATTTTTTGTAAACCACTGTGTACGGATGGTCCCGGTGCTTTGTCGGCGATTGATGTGCACGTTGGTGTATAGGTGGTATTCGAGAGCACGTGGCTATTATTATTTGTTTCTTGCGCAGCGAGTTTTGGTCAAAAGGAAGTTTAATGTTCGACGTCTAACTGCTTACTGTCATTCTCCTGTGAATATGTAACAAACTACATTTTGTGACAGCGACGCCAGGTTATCGCCGCGACAAAACGGTTATTCTCCAAACTACAAAACCACAAGGACTACTTTCCTGTGAATATGTAACAAATCACACTTTGCGACAGCGACGCCAGGTTATCGCCGCGACAAAACGGTTATTCTCAAAACTACAAAACCACAAGGACCACTCGCAATGCTTTTCGACACACACACACACACACACGGTCACCACACACAGTAGTTTCAGGTGCCAAATTTACCATTTTTGTTGGTTTCTTTTTTATGAGTTTCTGTGTATGGATGATCCCGGTGCCTTATCAGCGATTGATGTACACATATACGGTCATCACACACAGTAACTCCTTAGTATAATTGTTGTAAATTGTCCCGCACAAGCGATCCCGGTGCCTTATCAGCGGTCGATGTACACATATACGGTCGCTTGCGTGGTAATTAAAATTTGATTTTGTTTGTTTCGTTTGATTTATTTGCACATTTTTGTGTTTCACCCTTTTTTGCGAACCTCCTGCCACGCTGCTTGTTGTGCCTTCCCTTTTGAACTCCCATTTGCAATTGCACGTCATTATGATATTATTTTTTTTATGTAGTATTTCACTATTTACTACTAAAATTTCCACAAACACCGCCGTCACCTGTTCACTCACCTCAGCCTACAAGGAAATTAGAACGGTAAGCGTAGTGGGCATGGTCAATCCCTTGTTCGAAGTTCGGCTGCGCCAGTTACAGTCCAGTGACCGAGGGAGTAGAGGTTTTATATGCCAGTAAGATTGTAGAAGATGCTAGAAGGAAGCTAGTGAACAAAACGACTGTGTTGCGTGGAGAACAAAATAAGACTGACTATTTATTATAAAAAGTATGTACGTGTGTGTATGTATGAGTGTACAAGGATGTGTGTGTTCGTCTGAGTTCCTGTATGTTGGCGATTTTTGTTGTTGTTGCATTAGGCTTGCAGTTGCCGGGTATGTTAACTTGCTTGCAGTTACCGGGTATGTTAATTGGCTTGCAGTTGCCAGGTATGTTAACTCGCGCAATACAAACGGAAAGTTGTTAAAGACACTTAAAGGTGTAGATATGTTAAAAAGATTTAAGTTAACCCCGGTGTTTTCAAATAGAAAATGAAAATTCGGAGCGACCGTTTACCGAAAAGAGGGATATTGGATAAAGAACATGAAATACTAGTGATGTGCATGTCCTATTCGGTTTGATCGTTTTTTAAGTACGTAGGGACGGCAGCTAATAAGGAACGGTTAACCCGCTCGGCCGCATTACTTAGGGGCGAGTAAAGAGCGGTATAAACGCGTTTACTGCGGGGTAAGGTCCGAGCAGGTCTATATATAGACGTTGAAAGGGTCTGTAAGAAGGACAGTACTCTCCCATTGGGGGACGTGATGTATAGTTAGGTGCTTTGTTCTCCTTACATGCGTCACTATCATAGGAGCAATGTCTAACGCAGATATTTCGTTTTCGCATAGCCTAGATAAGGCATCAGGGACAACATGCGAACGACTTCTTTTTCTTCGACATAAAAACAATGGGCATTTCCTGATCTTTAGACAGTTGAACCAACACTGCCCCAACTCCGAAATCACTGGCATCACAGTGAAGGTAAAACTTTTTATCAAAGTCCGGATTTGTCAAAAGCGGCGCAGAGGTCAGTATAGTTTTTAATTTATCCATAGCCTATTAAGCCTCTGGGGACCCAGTAAAGTTAACCTTTTTAGAAAGTACATCTTGTGTCGCTGCGCGCACAATAGAAGCATTTAATTTCAAATTCAAACCGAGAACGCGCTCGCGCCAACGATCGCGTGTGTAGGGGCACACTAAGCCGAGAGAGATGCTCACACTTAGATCGGCAAATCCCACAGGCGACGGACACACTAGATCTCGCCGAGCCCTATATAAGACGGACCACGGGCCATAGAAAGGCACTTAGCAGCCAACCGTCTAAGGGTGCAGAGGCAACTCCCCAGTGGTGGTAAGAAGCAAAGTCATTTTTGGTGGACTAGATCATTCGATCCAAGTCCGCTTAGAGAGTTTTCTAATTATTATTAACCGAAATAAACTTGGCGGTGGCTAAAATTATTAATATCGAGAAAACGAAAAGAAAAGGTGTCGACGGCTCAAATCAATTTCAACGAATGCTTATATATTTTTTGACAAAGTACTTAGAGCCTAGCTTAACGAAGGTTGGCGAAGACGGGGCGACTTCGCCGAGAGCGAGAGAAACTTTATTGTGCTCCCGCCTTCGCCCTAAACTAACTTACACTAAACTTCAAGTTTTAATTTTTAACAATTCAATCTAATTCAAATTTGAGCGAACACCGGCCCCGTTGAACACCCATCGGGCTTCAACACAATGGAAGCGGCGCCAACTTATAAATGGCCCGCCGGAAAAGGCCTCCTCCACTAGTCCGCACGTCGACGACCCTGACCATGCCGTCCTCCCCTGCGTGCCTGGCGATTATTCTGCCGAGGAGCCATCGTTGGGGCGGCAGGTTGTCCTCGGCCACGAGGACGAGATCTCCCTCGCTGATGTTGGGCTGCTGCTGGTGCCACTTGCCCCGTATTTGGAGGCCCAGGACATATTCCCGGGACCATCGCCGCCAGAACATTTGCCTGACTGACGAGATAAGCCGCCATCGCCGCAAGCAGTTGAGACCCTCCTGGTCCGGGGTCCGGAGTGCTGGTGTGGCGAGTAGCGGCCCGCCTGTCAGTAGGTGCCCGGGTGTCAGCGCCTCTCCGTCGCTTGGGTCGCTGCTGATTGCTCCGAGCGGCCGGGAGTTCATCACCGCCTCGATTCCCACGAGGACTGTCCCCAGCTCTTCTGCGCTTAGGAGCGCGCTGCCCACCGCCGTAGGTGTAGGTTCTTGACACCTGCCTCCCATAGTCCGCCCATGTGCGGAGCCCGCGGTGGTATGAAGACAAATTCGCATCCGCTTTTTGATGCGAATTCGCGTATCGCGTCGGCTTCGTCCTCTATCCTCTCTCGAAGGGCCCGGAAGTGGCGACTCGCTCCGACGAAGTTCGTCCCGTTGTCGCAATGGACGACTTGGACGCCCAAAGAACCTTTGAAAAGCCAATAAAAAGGAATCTGTGGTTAAATCTGAAACAACTTCTAGATGAACCGCTTTGGACGCAAAACAAACGAAGAGCGCAATGTAGGACTTATACGGAGGCCTACCACGAATTTTCAATGTCGTATAGACAGGGCCACAAAAATCAACGCCACATATAGCAAATGGGCGGAGAGCACGGAGACGATCTGCGGGTAAATTTCCCATAATTTGTGTCATTAGTCGAGGCTTACACTTAAAGCAGCGTATGCATGATCGAACTATCTGACTGCAGACCTCCTGAGCGTTTACGATCCAAATACGCTGTCGAAGGAGACTCACAAGGGCTCGTGGACCAACATGAAAATTGGAATGGTGAAGATGACGAACATAGCTCTGCACAAATTGGGAGCGTTTTGTCAACAACAATGGAAACTTGGCATCGTATGATATAGGAGCATTAGCTAGTCGCCCCCCAACTCGCAACAAAGAAAAGTGACACCAAGTCCCCTTGTCTTCATGGATGAATGGATTCAATCTCTGAAGAATTGGGCCAACTCTGGATCCTTTACGAACTTTTTCTCTTTCTTCATGATACTCGTGCTTCTGTAATATCTCGACAATTTTTAGAAAAGCTTCATTATATTCAGTCGGCGACAAAGTTTTTTCAAATACCATACTTTTGTCTTTGCATTTTCTTATGAAGCGGAACATATAAACGAATATCCGAAGCAGTTTAAGGTGTGACGAAAATCCCTCGATGACATCTACCAAATCCAAATTTCTTACAGCAGCGGTCAGTCCGACCGCAGTCTTCCTTGATTCTTGTAGTAGGACTTCTTCATCTAGTTCAAAGTGTGCATTCTGGGGCCAGTTTGCATCTTCCTCTTTTAAAAACGCAGGTCCAGTAAACCATATTGACTGTATAATTTCGTCGACGTCACAACCTCTTGATACAATATCTGCTGGGTTTTGTTTCGTTGGAACATGCCGCCACGTAGCTTCACCTGACCACTCTTGAATCTCCGCTACTCTATTCGATACGAATGTGGATAATGAAGATGGATAAGACCGGATCCAATGAAGCCTAACTTCAGAATCCGACCAATAAACAATCCGTTCGATAGGTACCTTTAATAGGGCTTGATTCTGTGGCAGAGATCTGCGAGAAGGTGAGCGGCACATAACTCAAGCCTTGGGAGTGTTTTAGTCTTGAGCGGCGCTACTTTAGACTTTGAAGTCAACAGCGATATTTTATAACCTTCTGCAGTTTTGCTACAAATGTAGACGCAAGCTCCATAAGCTCTTAAGGATGCGTCAGCAAAGGCATGTAATTGGACCGGTGACATCGGATCGGTATGCACAAACCGGGGAATAGATATTTCCTCTAATTTGGACAATGTAATTTTTATCATATTCCAAGCTGTTTCCAAATGAATAGGAATCGACTCATCCCAATCTAACTTATTAAGCCAAAGTTCCTGCAATAGGATCTTTCCTCTAATTACAATCGGACTTAATAAGCCGAGGGGGTCAAACAGCTTCGATGTCACCGATAGTATGTTCCGTTTTGTCGCTCGGAGACCCATGACAGCAGTGTCAATTTGAAATTTGAAGGCATCTTCGTTAGGCAACCACGATATTCCTAACGCCTTAGTTGACTCTGAGTCCAGATGCGGTAACGTCAGGTGAGTTTGAAAACCACTTTGTCAATTCAAAACCTGCAGTTTGAAGAACCTGAGATACTTCAGACTTAATAGTCTTTAACTCCTCTACGCATGTTGAAACTGCCTATCTGCTTCATTCACCATCACTTGGCGATACATTTTCTTTACAGCCGCGGTCAGGGTAAACCTATGCAGCCGGAAGCGCAGTAACGTTGAGTACAACTCATCTTGGATTGTCGGCCCAACCATCAAAATGTCATTTAGAGACTTCTGAGTTGACGATTTACAAGACGCATCGAAAACGACACGTAACTTGGTTGACGTACTTTGGGGTCTCGGAACACATTGATGTGGGATAACATAATGTGGGGCAGAAGGAAGTTTATCTGTCAGAGACATATGACCTAAGGAAAGGTACTCCTCCATAAATTCTAGGTACATTTCCTTCATCTCAGGGTCTCGGGACAACCTTCTTTCAAGCGACAAAAACCGCCGTTTTGCAACTTCAAAAGAGTTGCCTAACTCATTTGGATCCGATTTAAACGGCAGTCTTACTTCAAACCGACCTGATGGCAAAACCTGAGTAGTCTTCCGGTAGTGTTCTTCACATAACTTTTGCTCAGGTGACAGAATTTTCTTAAGAGATGGCATTTCTTCCAGTGACCAAAACTTCTGTAGTGTGCTGTCAATAGACACTAAAATCTCTTCACTACAACTGAAACTTTTCACAACTTCTGTAGGGGAAGATGCCTTATATCTACCCGATACTACCCAGCCGAAGAGGGTTTTCTGCAGAGTTGGAAAGTCAGGACCTTGTCTAATTTGTCCAACAGCTAATAATTCGAAAAATGATTCTGCTCCTATTAACATATCTATTCTTTGTGGCTTGTAGAAATAGGGGTCTGCTAGTGGTAGGTTCTTTGGAATTTTCCAGTCATTGATGTTGACCGACTGGTCAGGATGATATCCTGATATTGATTTCAAAATCCAAAAATCGAAAGAGAACTCACTACCATTTATACGCGACTTCACCATTGTGTGTACCTTTTTCTTAACTTGAGAATTGGACTCGCCAATACCAAGTAAGTTTATACACGACTCCTCTTTACGGATCTGTAAGCGGTGAGCAAGGTCCTCTGTTATAAAATTCGTTTGGGACCCAGAGTCAAGAAGTGCTCGGGCCCAAATATATTCACCGTTTTTAGTTCTTACACTTACGATCGACGTGGCTAAAATCACTCTGTCCAATGATGTCGCATGCATAACATGTGACGTGGAAGGCTGATCTTGATTTAAAGAGGGAGAAAGAATCTCTTGGGGTGGTGGCAACGCTAAACTATTTTCGGACACTGTATATCTATGCAGTAAAACGTGATGCAAGCGGCCACAAGCTCGACATTTATTAAATTTGCATTTTGAAACAGTGTGACCCTTTCGCATACAATTTATGCATAAGGAAGCAGATTTTACAAAGTCGAACCTTTGCATTACCGAAAGGCGACCAAACGGACCACAGTTCGCTAGGATATGGTCTCCTGCATTGCAATAGCTACAACTTTGCTGGGATTTACTGTTGGACGACGAACAAGAAAATGAGCTGCGATTATGTGGCTTGCTCGACATAACTTTATCTTGCTTTGGTTTCGTCGATTCTTCAGCGGATAAATGCTGGTATCGGCGGTTTAACATTTTTTCAAAATCGGACCAAAGCGGTAACCTTTCATAATCTAATTGTTCTTCCCATTTTTGTTTGGTCACTGGGTCTACTCTGTTCAAAACAAGATAGATCAACATTGCATTTGAAATCTTGGTGTCGTCTCCTATCGATAACAAAGAACCGTATATAGAGGCTGAGATAAGCGACATTATTTTTGCCTTGGTTATTATTGAAAGCTCTTCCAACTCTTCTCCGAACTCATCGCCATCATCTAAATCTTCGATCTGTTCTTGTATTTGAGTTGCCTTTATAATAGAAGCATTTAAAATCTCTAGCCGACAAGTTAGTTCTACTTCTTGGATCGGAATCTGGCCGGCTTCTATTCGATCATTTAATCGGCGGATGCTCATCACTGGTTTTTTGAGCTTATTTTTAAGATCCGCAACAAGTTCAAGAGATTTTGGCTTATCTGGACTCATTTTAATTTATTTTTTATTTTTATATATAAACCACGAAAATAAATAAATATATATATGTATATATAAATAAATTATTTATCCAAGAAAAATAATTAATAAAATAAATAAGTTTTAAAAGAGGAAAATTGTTCAATTAGAACGACGACAAAATGTTAAATAAATTTTTGAAACAAAATACTAAGAGTAAATAACAATTTAATTTAATTATTAAATTTGTTCGAAAAAATTATTTTAATAATTATCCACAACGAAAACGACGAAAAAAAATATTAAATTGAATATCGAGCCACGAGGTATCAAAATTAACAGTGGTTGCAAATGACGGCAAAAATCAGTATACCCGTCCGAATGCAGGGTAGCGCGTCACTTTGATCTTCAGCGCGCCAAACCAAAAGTCCAACAACAATTACAACGATGCTAACGGCAGACAAGCGAAGCGAAAAAGGAAAACGAAAAAGTTAACCGCTGCAGCTGCTTGTATATGAGGGCTTATGTATTGGTTATGTATAGCGGCTGGGATGATTTTATCAACTATTAATTTTCGAGTTTCAATAAATAAATTGGGGGCGACAGTGATTGCAATAATATAACACAATTATGTAAATGTTGCGTCCAACGGAGGTTCAAATAGGTTATAATGTGTATGTGTATATGTATGTGTATATAATAAATTTTAATATAATTTTTTATTTTTATTTATTATAAATAAATGCATGCACAACTAGATCTACTATATCGATACGTCTGTGCCAAGAATTGAAAGCGAGATGCAATTTTTCAGCACAAGACAATAAACAATTAAATTGTTTTTCTTATAAACTCAAGCTTTCAATTTTTTGCACAAAAACCTCAGGTTCTGCTTTAGGGTCTTTCAATCCAGCTGCCACTTTCCTTTTGCACATTGAACAATCGCAGGGCATCCCTCTGGCAGCAGACCGGCACGATATTTTAAGCCGGAGCTGCTGTGTATTTTCTGTCCACACCGACACGCCGCGGGCAACAATAAAGCACTATGTATGTATGTAATTGAGTGCTTTGAACTGCACTTGCACTTGCACTTTATATTTTTGGTTTATGTGTCACTGTCACTAGTTGCCAAAATAAATTAATAATTTTAACGTCCACCCGGGGGCGCCATGGAAAATTAGAGAGTTTTCTAATTATTATTAACCGAAAAAAACTTGGCGGTGGCTAAAATTATTAATATCGAGAAAACGAAAACGAAAAGAAAAGGTGTCGACGGCTCAAATCAATTTCAACGAATGCTTATATATTTTTAGACAAAAGTACTTAGAGCCTAGCTTAACGAAGGTTGGCGAAGACGGGGCGACTTCGCCGAGAGCGAGAGAAACTTTATTGTGCTCCCGCCTTCGCCCTAAACTAACTTACACTAAACTTCAAGTTTTTATTTTTAACAAATTCAATATAATTCAAATTTGAGCGAACACTCTAACCTTCCCGGCTTGCCGATCTGAAGGTATCCCTAGGAGACGTCTGATTTTAGGATCACACCTCCTTCCGGCACGGTTCACCGGCTGACTTCTCTCTCTTGCGGCTGACCTCAGGGTCCCCAAGCACCAACTTCTCTCTCTTGCGGCTGACCTCAGGGTCCCCAAGCACCAACTTCTCTCTCTTGTGGCTGACCTCAGGGTCCCCAAGCACCAACTTCTCTCTCTTGCGGCTGACTTCAGGGTCCCCAAGCAACAAATTCTCTCTCTCTTGCGGCTGACTTCCGGGTCCCCAAGCAACCAATTCTCTCTCTTGTGGCTGACTTCAGGGTCCCCAAGCCGAAACATTCTCTCTCTCTTGTGATCGACTTTCGGGTCCCCAAGCAAAACATTCTCTCTCTCTTGTGGCTGACTTCAGGGTCCCCAAGCAACATTCTCTCTCTTGCGGTCGACTTTCGGGTCCCCAAGCACTAAATAGATCTCTCTCGCTCGTGGCCGACTTCAGGGTCCCCAGGCACCCCATTCTCATTTCAGGTAGCCCAACCCGTGCTGGTCCTATCGAGCAGCTGGACGGCTCCCGATACCAGGTATTCTAAGCGTAAGAAGGAAGCGAAGGCTGCAAGGGCGGCACCCCGCCAATCCGGAGAATTCGTTAGTTGTTAATCAATTGTCAAGATACTTACTGAAATAAAACCTAGTTCTAATCAATTACTAAGTAATTCCCCACGACTTCTACTCTGGGCTGGGTCGGAACTCTCTTTCAGTAACCACGCCTGACACAAACAAATTCTTGTGACGAACCCTGGCCATCCCTGAGCCACCCAACAACGACAAACCGTCACAATCTGTTATTGGACAGGTTAGATCAGAGAAGTTATGTATAAATCGTCGATACCATTCGCAAACACCTAGAAATCCTCGCACTTGTTTAAGATTTTTGGGAGATTGCCAATTTAAAATACACGACATTTTTGCCAGATCGGTACATATACCTCCACTACCAATTACATACCCTTAGTAATTGATACTTGTTTACGAAGTTTCTCGGCCAATTAAACCAATACTGACAAATGGGAGGCGAAGTCTTAAGAAACAACGAAAAGGTCATCTAATTAGCCAAAGACACAATGACGAAGATCTGGTTGTATGATCTGATCCATTAAGCGGCACATCGTGGACGGTTCATTACACAAACTAAATGGCTTTACCTTGAACTGATATAACGGTCGCCCAGGCACCATGAATACAGTTAAATGCTTGGATTCTGCGCTTAGCTGAATTTGCCAGTAGGCATTCTTTAAGTGATGTTAGCTTTTGGCAATCGCAATGACTTTTTGGCACCTTCGATGTCAAGAAATACAATCATTGCCTCATTTTCCCCGCCTGCTGTTTTCGCAAGCGATTTTAAAAAATCTGGCTGTGCTAATGCTCGCACTCGTCCCCAAAAGACCAAGTTCTGTGTGCTCGTGAATTACACTTCTGCAGAGCTTCGTAAGTCCTTAGCGTTATTAAAAATAGTTGAAATTTGTAGTTTTCTATTTCTCTTAGCCCCAGCATAATATGATTTTACTCTAGTAATGGGTTTACACCTTACTTCTAAATAGTTTTACTTCCGCTATTCGGACGGACGCAATCGCATTGGTACAAAATTATATTTTTCGTAATTTTTAAATGTAGTGTTTTGAATTAAGTGTTCGGGGCATTCAGTTTTTATTGAGTGCACCCGTTCGTCGGTTTTCCGACCGCTGTGGAGGCAGTATTGACACATTTGGCCGTATCAGAAAATACGACGTTCAGCTAAACAATTCTCCCAGATGTGTCCTAACTCTTAACAATTCCAACACTTTATCTTTTCATGAGAGAAACGTAAGGCAGCAAGTACAGCATCCGCCTGTTTATTCTCCTCTATCTCAGAATTATTTTCTTCTAGAGGATATACTTATCGACGACTAGGTACTTGTTTTGTCCTACCGAAATCTAACCGACAGCTTATCTCATGTGATAAGTTTTCACTAATCTGAACTAGGCGACGTAAGTGCCCTACCGAATGGACTGGCTGGTACAGCAACCTTTGCCTGGTATCTTGCAACACATTTTCTTTAATATTTCGATAAGCTCCTCTTCTCCAATTTTAAAGAAGCCTTATCAATTAGGGATGCCACATCCTCATAGAAAGCTGAAAACGGCTCACCCTGCTTTAGCTTACGCGCTCTGATCAATTCCATGCTCATAAAGTCTGATCGATAATCTTTATATGGTTGACGGAGTGAAGCGCAAATGTTTGACCAAACAATTCCATCTACTTGTTTATGGTATCTCCAATACCATGATCAAGCTTTTTTGTGAACAAGACATGATAATTTCGTCAGTAAGCACTTTTATTCTATAAATAAACTTTTTGACTCCTAATCCCTCAGTTGATCCATCAAAATGAACTCCCCATTTTTGCATGATGTCCACTGCCTGCCTTATATGTATAGATGAAGTGAAAGATGGTGATTCTGGAATTTCTGACATCTGAAAATGTTTAGGTTGTGAGAGATCAGGTATATTTAAAGACGTTATAACTCTATGGACCGTTTGTTCTATCATGTTTTAAATGGTAATATAATCCACCACTTGATTTCGGCGCTAGGCCTACCCCGAGTAGGTCTATTAGCAATGCCTCCAACATGGATGGTACTCTGGCTGGCCTCCAAAGCCGAAGATTGAGCTCCACTTGCGTTTAAAGGGACAGGTTCGGGTAGATTGGCCGAACTACCATCTTCTAATTGAGCTAACGCTCTGGCTAACTGTCTGGTTGTGACTCCTCGCTGACCTGGTTCGAAAGGAGGTAAGGAGGTTTTTTTGAGGGAAGATCGTTAATAAATAATGTAAAAAGTAACGGACCCAGATGGCTCCCTTGTGGGACATAAAAAGTCCCAACTCCCTAACTTTAAAAACACCAAAGTTATGACATTTCCAATCGTTCCGTTATATGGCAGCTATATGATATAGTCGGCCGATCCCTATGAAATTTGGTAGATCGGATTGATTGAATAAAACCCATAGAAAATCCCAACTTCCTAACTTTAAAAACACCAAAGTTATGGCTTTTCCGATCGTTCAGTTATATGGCAGGTATATGATATAGTCGCCCGATCCGGCTCGTTCCGACTTATATACTACCTACAATAGAAAGACAACTTTTGGGAAATTTTCAAGCAGATAGCTTTAAAACTGAGGGACTAGTTTGCGTAGAAACGGACGGACGGACAGACGGACGGACAGACGGACATGGCTAGATCGACTCTCCTGGTGATGCTGATCAAGAATATATATACTTTATAGGGTCGAAAATGTCTCCTTCACTGCGTTGCAAACTTTTGACTGAATTTATAATACCCTCTGCAAGGGTATAAAAAGGACTCTTTGTGACCTGCCACTCAGATAACTTGAGATCCATCTAAGAAGATCAACTGGAAAACCTAACCAGTCAAGTTTTTGAACTAGAAGTAAGTGATTTACAGAGTCAAATGCTTCACTAAAGTTAGTGTAAATGACGTCTGTTTGAAAACTACTATTGAAGCCCTTTATAACAAATGTAGTAAGCTCTAGAAGGTTTGTGATTGTGGATCTACGTTTAATAAACGTTTAATGATTTTTTTAAAAGCTTAGGAATAGCTGACAACTTAGAAATGACTCTGTAGTTACTGGCTTCTAACTTGTTACCTTTTTTGAAAAGAGGAATAACAAAAGATTCCTTCCAAATAATTGGGAATTGGGAATTTTCTAGAGATAAGGTAAACAACTTGTGAAGAGGTTTGCACAGGGCCTTAGCGCAATACATAAGCACGCACCCTGGAATACCATCGGGCTCTGGGGAATTAACAGGCCTAATACGAAGAACATCCAAAAGAAGAGAACTTTCTGTTAAAGTGGGACAGAATTTGAGGTTTGACTTGGATATGGTGTAAGAATAAGGCAGAGATGAATAATATAAAGTAGAGTATGTCGCTTGAAAGAATCGGCTATTGCCTGATCTGTGGTTGCCGTCATGTTTTCGAACGACAGCGAGGAAGGATATGAATTAGATTTACGCTTGGTGTTTAACGGTTTAAGTAAGCATTAAGCACGGTAAATCTTGACCGAGCACTTAAATATCTAGTTAAAACAGATTGAGAACCCGTATTTTTATATTTCCTAAAAAGTCTGGCCTTTACATTTCTTAAGTGTGTCAACTCTTTGCTAAACCAAGGTGATTTATTGGAAATTGACGGATAGTACCACGGAACACAGGAATTAAAAAATTGCAGTGTAAAAAACATTAACTGCATCGGACATATTATTGAAAAAGTTAAGATCAGACCAATTAAAGCCAGAAATAAAATTATTTAGCCTCAGAAAGTCTGCCTTGCGAAAACAATGTATTCGTTTGGTTGATTTTTCTGATTTTTCTTTTATAACTCTACCCGTGACAAATGTAAGTTCAATTGTAGGGTGATATGGATCTTCCGGTTGCGTGAGTGGTGTTACTCTGGATAGAAACACACCTTCAGGATTTCATACAAAACACAAATCAAGTAGGCGACCTAGTGAATTTCGAACATGGTTTACTTGAGATAAGGATATGTCAAGCAGGCCGTCAATAAAATCATGCTGTGCTATAGGTAGTAAGACATTCGATCCATCCTCAGTGGACCAGGTAACTCCAGGTATATTAAAATCACCTAAACCCCAAACTGTTCCCCTTCGGAAAGCTGATTTGCAAAAGACTTAATAACGGAAAGGTGATTTAAATAATCGGGAAGTTCAGACAACGGCGGAATATATGAGCAAGTTATGTTTATAGAGCTACCAGGAAGCGATAACTTTACACAAATAAATTCAATGGTATTAAATTCCTCAAAAAATAACTCCTCTGACGGGAGGTTTGAATCAACTCCCCGTCTAGAGGGACGGTCATACCTGTATATTGTGTACTTACCTGGAAAAACTTCGGAGCTAAAGAGCTCCGGCTTTAACCAGGTTTCTGTAAACACAATAATATGAGATGCAAAGAAAAGGCTATCAGAATACAATTTAGTGAGCTTGCTACGCAAGCCTCTGCATTCTGATAGGAAAGAAGGAGGTTAGAAGTTAGTTTTTTGAAATTGGTACACTGGTTTGGCCTCGACTAGGAAGTTTGACGCCCACGGGCCCCTTCTTCTTTATCTTAGCCTCGAACTCTTTTACAACCATATTATCCGGCCAAATGTCGCCCGAGCATATGACTACAAAGAGCTCGTTAGGGACAGTTATCTTGAAAGGTGAAATGCCTCAAGCATAAGAAAACTTAAACTTTTCCACCTTTACACTATTACAACCGACTTTAGTTTTGTCTTGTATATAAGACAATACATCAGAAGATGTTTGACCAGGGAAAAGCCGAGAAACGAAAATTTGTTTCTTTAGTGGAACCACTGAAAGGGATTTTGGTGGAGCAGACATTGTTTCTGCAAAACCAACTTGAGCCGGTTGTCCGGACTTAGTAGTCCCTTGTGGTGGTGGTGCTACTCTCTGAGAGGTAGGTGGATCCACTAATTGTGAAACCACTACGGACAAATAGGAATTCATAGCAGTCCCTGGTTGCTTTCATTCTGTTACGGATTGTTCGGATACCGAATCTTTTTTAGCTGCTGATCTTAGCAACATTTGAGGGTTTGCTGAAATCAGCTGCTGATCCGCCGGAATGCTCTGTTGTTCTTTTGATTTCGGTTGCGGGGTGTTCCCCTTTTGCTCCTTACCACCAGCGGCCTTTTTGCTTCTAATAGCTTACGACTATTAAACTGCGAGTCCAGCGCAGAGAGGAGATCATCAGCTCGGCGAAAACTATCTCTAGCAACTCCGAAACAGCTAATCAGCCTCATCAGGCCGCCTTTAGTTTGGCGCATGAACGATTTTATCTCGTTCGCAACCTAAACACTAGCATCACAACAGAACTGCGAAGGTCATCACTTGTCCGGTTAGTGAAACCGGCGCACTTGGTGTGCACCAAGTTTTCACAGAGCCAGCAAGTTATATTAGATTGGTCAGCCCTGATTATGAGGCTGCATTTTTTGCAGAAGCAGACTAAATTATTGCTGCTTATTTTAACTATTGAAACCACTGTACCAAGAAAACGAATTGAAATTTATGATCGACCAGTTATTACTACCGCAAGAGCACAGAAACTGCACGCTTAGAACTTTCAAAACAAAGAGAGCGAGAGAGCGGGAGCGTAATTTAGTTCAAGTGCATGCAAAAGCAACACTAAAAACAGCACTACGACTTACGACGAACAACGCACAAAAGAGAAACGACGGGGTTACAAGAAAGAAAACACAGAACAGAATTACGAAAGTAAAACAATTTTATATCATTATTAGTGCACAAAGATTCAAAGATCACTCGCGAAGTGTACGGAAATTAAATGTAAATTTAAAGATCTGAATGAAAATTGTTGTGATTAAGCGAAAACCAAATACAAAATCGGTTCGCAGAAAAGAAACACGACCGTTCACTTTGAAAGTCAAAAACGAATGTTAACCATGCATCTACACAATTTTTGTGAAAGACATGTTTGCACGCAAATAAATAACAAGGATTGGTATTATCCATAACAGTCGCACATTATGCGCAATTGTTTTCCATATTATCCACAGAAGTGGGGTTTGGAGGCGTGTTAATAACTGACATGTTGATTAGTTGTTTTCTTCTTAATCTATTAAATTTAATAATTCCTGAACCTGACATACATATGTATAATAAATCGGATAAGCCTGTAGGGTCTAACTTATAAAAATTACTGGACTATTGAAACTAAAACTGTATTATTTTGAACTGTCAGATTAATAACATCATTGAAACGCATTTTAATAAGTTCCAGACAACAGCTACCCTCAGGTCGAATATTTACTTTTTTTTTATGGTTTTGGTTTTGTTGAAGTAAAGAATTGCAAGAAAATAGTAGCGATACTGAAGTATTGGTATCCGATCTCAGTATTCTGTCATTATACACGGAAGACAGTTTGCTTACAAAAAGGTATACTAAAACAAACATCTAAAACTAACATCAAAACAAACGATCATTTGTTGTGAATAAGAACAAATTTTTTCTATAGCTGATGTTGTTTCTATATTATATCTTTCTTTAGGTGTAGGTTAAGCCTCATAGGTTTCTCGGTCTGTTATCCTTTCTGAATAACAGCTTCGAAGGGCTAGTAAGACCTACCTAGTTTAAACTATTTCTGCACTAATGATATAAGCATTAGGTGACCTAAACATTAATCTATGTTTGTACCACTAAAAGTGTTGATCCTTGAAGTGGCCTCACCGGTTGGGCGCCAAAAGTTATCTAATGGTTATGTAATGGCCCCACGTTGACTAAGGATGAGATTCCGAGATATCGAGCAAAGGATTAAAGGGTAAACGATAAACCAGGCCACTGACCTCAGTTAGGAGGAAAGACGAGTGGAATCCTCTGGTGGCTTAGCTCTTTCGGCGGCGGGGTGGGTCTAATTGCCTTCTCTAACTGTCCACACATACTTTAATTTTTAGGATTCCTACAAAAACTACTTATTAAAATTTACTACTCTTTACAATTGGATAATTTAGACTTGGGAAAACGGGTAAAATATAATGAGGTTTAAATCAGACGGTTACAGGCATAAATTTGCCTGTGTGGCAAATGCCTATTTGGCATGCTGTCTCTACCCAACCCAACCATAATCTTCATGATAATATTTAAGAAGATACCCTAGAGATACTTTCGATTTAGATTAAGTAGCCATGTCAGTTCAGAAAAAAAACACTTCTAGCCGTTCATATTTTCTTTCAAATAATTAATTTCAATTGTTTTATTAACCAAAAAGGGTTGCAGCACGAGTATTAATGTTGTAATTAATTATAATTTTTGTTTTGGATCTTATTCACAAATAGCGTTTTAGATTAATGAAATAAGCCTAAACATAATTTGAGAAATATAGATATTCTTAGGAATTTATTACTTTTTCATATTTCAAGATTAGAAAATCGGGCTAAGTTCATGAAAGCTAATCTTATTCTTGTTGGGTGTGGTTGTTGCTAGACAAAATTGGTCGGTATAGCTATGACTTTATTTTGATTCTTTTACTTTACTTATTTATTTTTTTCGGTTCATAATTAAATTAATTTTCCTTTTTTTTATTTTCTTTACTTCGAATTCATTCTAAATGTACAAACAGTCACCAAACTCTCAATACAAGAACATTTTATTTATTTTTTTTGTACAACTCTTTTTGAGAAACACATGAGAGATTGGATCGGCTTAAAATAAAATACAAGATATGTATGCAAATTCGCATAGGTATCACTCACATGTTTACAGCTCCAGCGTTGAAAGGCCTTCCAGCGTAGAGATGGGTTACATGTTGTTGTTGTTGCAGACTGTTAAATTCTGTACATGGGCTTGGACGGGCTCACTGAATGCCATCCAGGGTATGGAAAACCACGAACTACGTTATCAGGTATGTTGATCCGGACCAAGGGCTAGTGTTAGCCGTGGGGCGTCTGCGAATGGGGCTTTTTGCCAGGTATACACTTGAAACTGGGATATAATGCTTCTGTTACCTGTGATAGAATATACTTTCTGGGAGTTTTAACTGAAACGGATCCCACCTGAAGTGTTTCCGAAAACCAGCACGTACAAGTGGCAACTAGTTTTGCCAACCACTAATGTAATGCACTTGGGGACACAAATTTGGTTTCGTTCTTTATTCACAAGATCAGCGCGAGGGTAAAATTTAATTTACTGCGCTTTGCACTTAACCTCTGGCGTTGTGCAGAGTACTTATACGTGAGATAAATATGACTTTGGCTGGTTGAAAAGAAGACCGAAAATTTCCGGGCAATACGCTTTTTCTCTGAGAAGGAAATAACTTCACCGACTTAAGTTGGCTACGCTTAACAAAGCAGCTGATAAGCTGAGAAAGTCCTGCCTGGGAGGAAGCCAAAGGCGCGAACGGGTTCGTGCGGATCCGGCTGGTTCAACTGGCCTCGTCAGGGAAGCTTAAGGAGCTGGCGCCGATCAGGTCTGCAATTGCGCTTTGATCTGCGTGGGTCTAACCTATCATGTGTGATATTTATCTAAGACTTTTTAAATATATTTAGATTTTAGGAATTTATATTGTCATACAATTAAGGTGTGATATAGCCACGCACAAAGAGCGACGTTGACGTTATTGTAAAATATTTTGTTTTTCCAGGTTAGTTTTCGCTACAGCAACGGTTAATGTTTTTTCTCTCTTCATTTACTTCGAAAAGCCCTCTTGGAGCAAAAACACTTGTAGCTGGGTGACGACATCATCAAGGCCGTTTCGCTTACTTGTCAAATTTTAATTAGTGCTAGCAGTTTAAATTCCATTCGTAATAATATTTTCATGCTAGTGTGGACATTTGCTATGAAAATGTTCTATCTTTTCTTTCTATTATTAGTAGTAGGAATGATAAAAAATACAAAGTTTTTACAGACCACCCTGGTAGGAAAGTGGATTAAAGATACATATATAAGAATCTCAGAAATCAGAAATCTCAGATTTTTATCGGTACTCATTATTATTTATTGCAGGCGTGGAAACGTAAATTACTCACTTATCCTAAATTATCAGATGCAAAATCAGTTAGTATAACTACTAGTGCGAAATGTGGTAATATATACTACCTAGAAGATGTATGGCTGATCAATGATTTAAAGCTTCTATCGCAAGAAGTTGTAAGGATGTTTTCCCAGCCAGGATATGCTCACGTGTTGGCTAGGGCCTCCACAAATTATTTATAAATTTACAGTGGACGATGTGGGTTAATCGAGTGAGTTTTAGGCGTGGGCTTTATAATTAGGAGAAGAAACCGCACCAAAAGGTACGTGACTGGACCTAAGACTGGTTACTGAGCTCGGGAAGACCCTGGACTTAGTAAACAGTTATCGTAGGAACCCCAACAAGGCAGTCGGATTCAGCGTCGGGCATACGCCCGAGTCATCCGCCTTTACGCCGCGTGTTTATAGAATACGATCAGCAACTGCAAATCCGTAGCGTCGTTGGACTATACGGATTAGAGCAGAGCTGCCGAAGAAAGGGGAGAGACGGCACAGCAGAGCTGCACCGTAGGTCCCGATGCGATGCGAGTAATTAAAAAAAAAAAATAATAATAATACATAAGGAAATAAAAATATGAAATTTATTAACATAAAAAAAGGAAACCCTGGCACAGGGAACACAGAAACCACGGGCACAGCAAACATAACAAACGCGCACAATACAAACAAATAAATAACACAAAAAAAAAAGGGTACAGGCGGCATTGGTCTTCCCGTATACGACATCGAGGCTCTACGGCCAAGGGCGACTGGAGGGCGAAAGGCTAAAAGAATGAGTAAAAAGTGGGAAGGGTGAAAGTGGAGAAAGAAAGGAAAAAACTTACCATTGAAATTTTCTTGTAAAGTCGCTCATCTAAAGGGATGGGGGCGCTTCGATTAATAAGCGATCGATTGGCACTGGACGATAGTGTCGATCGATGGGCACAGAACACTGGAGATGTCGGCACAGGAAGGGTCACACTAAAAAATATCGCCACCACCGGGTGGCAACGCTGCACTAATTCAAATCATCGAGATCGGCTGGAAAACCGATCGGGAAAGCGGTAGTGTGACCAGACAACGAAGGAAAGGAGATGCTTAGAACGCGAAGCAAAAGGGGGAAACATCTGGGGCGGGACATTCAAAGGAGATACGAAGAAGGAAAAAGAAGAAGTCTATGGGGGAAACATCTTGGGCGGGAAAAGGAATGGAGCATCGGCGCTGTGGAACTCAGGTACGAGCTGTGAGCGTCGAGGGAACCATTTGAAGGAGCAAGAGGACTCGAAGGCTACAAGGCTTTACAAGGAAGACAGCCGGAGAGAAGAAAATCAAGTCTATGGGGGAAACATCTTGGGGCGGGAACTGCATAGAATGAGAAGTAGCGACGTCGAGGGAAGGAGGACCAACATCAGCGATCCCGAACAGCGGAACTCCCAGATAACAGCCGGAGAAGAGGTGCAAGTCTCATTTCGTTCCCAAAGAAAGAGGGAGAATGTGAGGAGTAACTCCTCACTAATAAAATTCAGAATACGGCTGGTGAGAGTTCGGAGAATACAGCTGGTGAGAGTTTGGGGAATACAGCTGGAGAGAGTTTGGAGAGAAACGAGAAGAGAGTTTGGAGAATATGGCTGGAGAGAGTTTGGAGAGAACGTGTAACGGTAGAAGGCGGCGGACTTTGGACCGAGTATGGTGCCGTGCGCCAAACCGAAAAAGGAGAAGCCGAGAATTAACGGGATACGCCGGCCTATATAAGCCGGCCGAGCGCAGGAAGCGGGATCAGTCGATAACAAAGAGTCAATCCAGCAAGATCAGTAGACAAGCAGCACATCAGTGAACAACACAAATCAAGTCAACATCAGGAGGAAGCAGAGCCCCGCCGAGTCAACAGGAGCAAGATCGCGACTTAGAGTTGAAGTCTCCGAGCTGAGAAAGAGGTAGCTGAGGTCCTTAAGGCATCACGCGGCCAAGTCCAGGCGCTTTGTTCTAATTCTTGTCGCGATTTCAGCTTGGCGTATTGCTCGGCGAGTCCGACAGAAGTGAATAAAAAGAGTCCTTCGACAAAGAACCGTGGGCTCGGAAGGGAAGTTGTCCAGAACCAGCCGCCGTGCGAAAACAATTGCGACTAGCCAAGAAGGACGCGCGTCCGAACCACGGGTGCTCGAGAGGCGTATGCGTCGAGAGCACGGTAGTTCACCTCCAGAGTCCTAGAAAGGCAGCTGACCAAATCCCGAGAGCTAAAGACCCTCTGCACCTAGTCTCACAAGAGCACACAGACTACGGAGCCAGGACATCGCGCCGTGAGCAGAGCAAGGACATCGAGGACGCAAGGAACGACAAGCAACGGCTAAGAGGCGAGAGCGGAAGCGTTCGTCTTGAACCTAGCGTCCTGGCACAGGGACTGCATTGGCGGCCTTCCGGCGTATGCTTGAACCGTCAGGTGGAAACTGTGTCGGCGTCTGGTGTGACCGGCCGGGACAGATCCAGGAACAGGAGGCTGTGGCTGCGAAAGGCGTACGCTTTGAGAGCCCAGTGCCTGTTCACCCTAGTCTGGGAACGGTGTGGCATCCCTAGACCCTCATAGCCCCGAGGCCAAAGACAACGGAGGCGTTCCGGACCAGCCCGAGGCGAGGCAGCGGAGAGCGACGGTGGATCAGCCACAAATCCATCAGGAAGGCGTTGACACAACCATCTGTCACCACTAGTCCCAGGCCGAGGGACAAGTCGGCGTATAAATATCCTAACATTCTGTGCGTTCTCACTAGACAATCGGGCGGTCACGTTTATATAAAATTTGGTGGGACGAACAGCACACATCTTCGGAGGTAGCCGCACGATACTCGTAGCGAGCAGACCGTAAAAATCAGTTCGTTACAGAACCTATGTCAGTTATGGGCTTTATCTGTGACTACAATAAATCTGGTTGAGGCAGGGTTCGGCTACAGTAAAACTCGGGTAGGCCCCTGGATTTTACAACTAAATACGGTACTTTCGAGCGGGCTAGGTGGGTATTAATGACTACAGTAAAACTCGGGCGGACCCTGGGTTTTAATAATAACTACGATATAACTCGGGCAGACCCTGGGTTTTAATAATAACTACGGTAAAACTCGGGCGTACCCAGGGTTTTATTACTAATTACGACCAAACTCGGGCGGACCCAGGGTTTTGTTAATACTAACTACGATAAAACTCGGGCGGACCCAGGGTTTCGTTAATACTAACTACGATAAAACTCGGGCGGACCCAGGGTTTTATTACTAATTACGATAAAACTCGGGCGGACCCAGGGTTTTATTAATAACTACGATACCACTCTATTACCGGCCGATATGTTAGTCAATTACGCGTCGGGGTTACGGTTCCGTTACGTTTGATCGATTCTCAGGTTAGGGTTATTATCACTTGTTATAA
Organism: Drosophila prolongata; assembly: GCA_036346975.1. Classification (NCBI taxonomy): domain Eukaryota; kingdom Metazoa; phylum Arthropoda; class Insecta; order Diptera; family Drosophilidae; genus Drosophila; species Drosophila prolongata. Next base: position 20,710,369 of record JAYMZC010000387.1, on the reverse strand, counting down.
TTAATTTATTTATTCAACGGGCTTGATTGAGACGGGTCGAAGGTCAGGGAAAAAGGAATACGCACTCGTTGTCGAAATTATAAATCATTATTTCAGTCTTTCGTCTTGTTCACATGAATTCACCAATCTCCGTTCTACAATTTTACGATCTAATCGCGTTTCTCGCTGCACCAGTAAAATTTTGTACGACTGTACCGTTTCGCTTACCGACTAAAAACATGTGGACTGCCTAATTGCGACTTTTCCAAGCACTACCATCCGACTCCGATGTTCGCGTGTCAGTCCCTTGCGTTCCTTCAATTTCTGTTCTCGTGCTCTTGGCCCTTCCGATCTCACCATTTTCTCACCACGCAGTCGCGACCCTCTTTTCTCCTTTTGGCAACAGCAACTACTCTGCTCTGCCAAGCTCGCTTTTTGATATTCCCTCTCGCTCTCCGTTGTCGTTGACCGCGCAGTCGCTGAGGTGGGCTTTGCACTCCGTTCAGGTCGTTCGGTTTACTGCTCTCTCATGCTCTTTTGGGGTGAATTTCTTAGGCAACTACGTAGGAGTTGTTCCCGGTCTCGCCTCTCTTCCCCGCTCTCCTCTCTTCCCCGCTCTTCTATCTCCTTTCTACTTATTGAATAATGTATTTATGTTTGTTTTCGCCTAGGCTTATTATACTAATTTTCAATCCATTGTTTTTCTCTTAAAGCTAATAAAATCAAAAGGGATAACAATATTAATAATAACGAAATACGCATATTTCCTTCTCCCATCCGTGAGGATCGGGAATAATTGTGGCGGCGTCGGAATCGCCGTCACAAAGTTAATTACAACAAATTAAAAGAACTCGTTCCCAAAAATCTGGTAGATCTCAATAATCTTCAGGACAAGCAACCCATGCTTCTGATTGGTCAATGACATGCTAATTTGATCAGTACTAGAGGTATTATCAACGGAGACGGTATTCGCCCGATGTTATCTAAAACCAAGCTGGGTTGGGTAATACATGGACCAGTCCAAATTGAATCAAAAGGAGCGAATTTTACTTGCTGCCAAATAAGCGATGAAAACATTCAGCAGATGATCAAACAGCAGTTTAGCATTGAAAATTTCGGAGTGTGTGTTTTTAAGTCAGACAAGACAATTTCAGCAAACAAAAAGTTAATGATAGATAAGGCGGAGTCATTAATTAATCAAATTGGTAACAATTATGAATTGGGCCTAACCTGGAAAAATTAACAAGTCAAACTCCCTGATAGTAAGCCGATGGCTATCTCAAATGTATTGAACGCAAACTATTAAGAGACAAAGATTTTGCAAAAACTTCCAAGATAAAATACACAAACTGTTGGAAAAAGGTTATTCTATTCAGCTAACAGATATGGATGTCTTAAAACCCCCAAAGTTATGGTATTTACCTCATTTTGCAGTTGTTAACCCCAGTGAACTTGGTAAGGTCAGATTCGTCTCTGATGCTGCGGCTGAATGCAATGGAACTTCTATTAACAAGAATCTTTTTAATGGCCCATTCTGGGCCATTCGGTCAAAATCGATCGTGGGCATACTGAAGCGCTTTCGATTACATTAGGACGCTGTTGTTTCCGATATTCGGGAAATGTTTTATCAGGTGCGTATTAAAGACAACAGTACAGCTGCACAATGCTTTCTTTGGAGGGATTTAAAACAGAACAGTCCGATGAAAATTTACCAGATGAAAGCCATGCTTTTCGGCACAACTTCTTCACCATTTTAAGCTCAATTTGTAAAGAATTTCAGTGCCAAGAAATATCAAGAAGAATATCCAGAAGCGGTAAAGGCTATTATTACAAATCATTGTGTTGATGATTATTTGGATTCCAAGCCAAACGCCAGCCTACTTATCAACATACTAATTTCTGTAGTAGACGTCCATTCAAAAGCAGGATTTGAACTGCGACAATTTCTGTCAAACAGTAAGGAAGTTATGAGTAACATTCCTGAACATTTAAGATCAGCAAAAGAGATTACAATGATCAGGGATAAGGAGGATGTTCAACAAAAGGTACTGGGTATGGTGTGGAATGCCAATGACGACATTTTTACATACTCCACAAAAACCATGCACCGGCTGAAAAATGAACTTTTAAATGGAAATGCTATACCAACGAAAATAAGCGTTTTGTCAGCTGGCAACTCTTTGTATGACCCTTTAGGCCTCATGACCCCGGCAGCCATCAAAGGGCGAATATTGATGAGTGACGTGTGGCCGCCTGGAATCAACTGGAGCGATAAATAATGATAAACGCATGGAAGTATTTGTAGCTAACCGAGTTGGTGAAATATGTGAAAAAACGGAACGAAATGAGTGGAATTGGTTATCAACCAATGAAAACATTGCTGATGTTATAACTCGCGACAACATATCATCCCATAAGCAGGAAAATGGTCCTCTCAATGGGAAATAAATCAGCCGGTATTTAAAAATGACGACCACCCAAAGATAGTCATGGTTATTCAAGAAGCTGAACACCCCTTTAACCAATTACTTTCGAAAATATCCACTTATAAAAAATTAATACGAAGCACTGCCTGCATTCGAAGATTTTGGAACAATGTCAAGAGTAACTCAGGAAATCGTAAGCTTGGAAATTTGTTTTTTTTTTTTGTTATACTTTATTCTTATTTATTGGATCTTCTCTATTACTTAAGAGACTAACAATAAGTTTTCAAATCATAATCTATGTTACGTTAATTTATGTTATATAAAAGGGATGGGAAATCATTCCGCTGTAGACGGGAATGATAGCTTAGCCGGTTGAGTTGTCTGGCTAGCAGGTTTGGGTGATTTGATAATCTGGCTTCATATTTAATTTTTCTGGAAACAATTTCTTCTTTTACGGGATTTATATCCAGGTCTCTCTGGATGTTTGCGTTGCGGATGTACCAGGGGGCTCCAGTTATTGTTCGTAGGGTCTTTGATTGTACTCTTTGAATAATTTCTATATTGCTGCTGCTTGCGTTTCCCCAGAACTCGGAACCGTAGGTCCAGATCGCCTTTAAGCACGAGTTATACAGTAGTACTTTATATTCGAGTGGAAGGGGAGAGCGGTAGTTTATGAGCCAGTGAAGGCTGCTGGCCTTTAGTTTTAAATGGGTCTTCTTTGCTTCTATATGCTTTCTCCAGGTAAGCCTCCTGTCTAAGTGCATGCCGAGATGGGTGACTTCGTCTGCTTGTGGAACCGGCTTGTTGTTTAGCGCCAGTGGTGGGCATTTCGACAAGTTTAGTGTAAATGTAATGTGCTTACACTTTTGCTCGTTGACTTTGATACGCCAGTCTCCGAGCCATTTTTCTACAGCTACCAGGTGTTCTTTTTAATGGGCTGTAGCTGTTTTTGGGCATTTCGAGCGGCTGACAATGGCAGTGTCGTCAGCAAAGGTTGAGATGAGGGTCTGGCGGCTTGTTGGAATGTCTGCCGTGTAAAGGATGTACAAGATTGGTCCAAGCACACTTCCTTGGGGTACTCCAGCTTCGATGTTACGGATGGTTGAAGTAAAGGTTTTACATCTCACGGTGAAAACTCTGTTTCTGAGGTAAGACTCAAGCAACTTGTGAGTGTTTTCCGGTAGGAGGGTTTTGATTTTGTATACCAGACCGTCGATCCAGACGCGATCAAATGCCTGTGATACGTCCAGAAATAAGGCACTGCAATATTGCTTGTGTTCGAAAGCCGTGCGAATTTCAGATGTTAAGCGGTTTACCTGTTCGATAGTTCCATGCTTTTCCCTAAATCCGAATTGGTGCAGAGTGATCGTTCTGTTGTTTTGAAGATGTGTTACTAGATGAACAAGAAGCAGTTTTTCAAATAGCTTTGATAGACATGGGAGCAGACTGATGGGCCGGTACGAGGAAGGCTGGGATTTGTCTTTTCCTGGCTTCTGGATCATTGTAATGACAGACTTTTTCCATTGGTCAGGAAAGTAGCCCCATTTCAATATTGAGTTGAATATAAATGCGATGCATCTGACTGCGCATGCAGGTAATTCAATTATCATTTTTGGAGAAATAAAATCGTGACCAGAAGCTTTTTTGGGTTTATGTGTTCTTTAATAGCCTTAAGTATTGTGCTGGTTTCAAGGGTAACTGGGGAGGACGGCGACGCTAGCGAGACATTCGGTAGAGTGAATTGGTTGGATGGCGGGTGAGGCTTGAAAACGTTTTCCAAGTGATGGGCAAAGGTGTTAGCTCTTTCTTCGTCACTGCGCGCACAGGCACCTGTTTGTGATCGAATTGGCCAATCGGGATTTATTGGTGGTTGCATGTTTGGGTGAGCTCTCCATAGTGGGAATTTATTACCCGTCGGGGATAGTTTCGCAATGTAGGTCCGTTGGGCCTGGTTCTTTTCGGTAGAGAGGGCCTTCGACAATTTTCGAGATGCTTCATTAAGTCTTTTATTAGTGGCTGGCGACCGATGAGTCTGCCAGTCTCCGCGAAGTCTACGTTTTCCAAGTAGGAGAGACTCGATTGGATACTTGAGCCTCCAGTTCTTAGCGGGTTTGTGGCTGAGGGTTCTGGCGTAGAATGTTTGGCGGCAGAGGACATTACGTCCGTGAGGTGTTTAAGGGACTTGTCAATGTCAGATTCAGAGGAAATTTCAGGATCAAGTTCGATGTGTGCACTTACATATTTTTTGTACTTCAGCCAGTTTGTTTTGTTTGATGTTAGATGTTGGGGGCGTTCCAGAAGCTGCGGCTGTTCGGATAGACAGAGGAGAACTGGCGAATGGTTCGATGTAAGCTCTTCTAAGGTTTTTACGTTTATCAGCCTGTGCGAGATTCTTCTAATAACAGCGAAATCGATAATGTCAGGTTGTTTATTTGGATCAGTGGGCCAGTATGTAGGCCTAGCTGGTGAGACAAAGTCAAGCGTATTACCAGGAGTGATGATAGCGTTGTATAATTGGCGGCCTTTGGGGTTGATAAGACGCGTTATCACCGGCAGCTATAAAGCAGCGTCCTAGTGAGTTGTAGAAATTCATAAACTCATTTTCTGCAATACTGAAGCGTGGGGGGCAATATATGGCGGATAGGGTAAGTGGGCCGCCAATTAGGTTTATACGTAGGGATGTGGCCTGCAGGTAGTTAGTAGCGAATGTCTCCAAGGGATGATGTTTTATGCGTTGTCTTATGAGTATACCGGTACCTCCGTGTGCTTTACCGTCCGGGTGGTTGGTCGCGTGGAATAGATGATACGGAAGTAGTTTTTATTAGTTAGATGGGTTTCAGAAAGTAGCATGATATCGATATTGTGGCTGTTTAGGAACTGTAGGAGTTCTTTTTTGTGCCGGGAAACGCCATTTGTGTTCCAGAAGCATATTCTTAAGGAGTCCATTTATACAGACTTTTGTTTGATCAGCAGTTCCATTAGAAGGCTCTGGTTGCGCAGTAGTTCTTGAAGGGAACTTTGAATCGTCATCATGACGTTTGCAAGAGTAGCTAGTGTAGATTCTAGACCGCTAAGTGTTTGCGGGGGCAGAGTTTGGTTTTGCTGCGTAGAAGGTTCAGTTGTTGTTTGGCCATTTTGGCTTAAGAGCGGAAAATCATTTAGGTTTGGTATGGGTGGCTGTGGACGCAATGCTGCAGGCTGGGTAGATGTTTGTGAGATTCCAGGGTAGCGGAGTGCGTTGGCAAAGGAGACACCAGGAGTGGTTGTTGATGGGGTGAAGATGTTTGGTTGGGCCGAGTGTTGAGCGGCGAATGGATTACTGCGTCTCTGATTTAGGCGGCTCTTGAGTTCTTTGTAGACGGGACAGCCCCGGTAGTTGGCAGTATGATTTCTCCCACAGTTACTGCATTTCCTCAGAGTAGGGTCTTCTTTGTTTCCCAGGCATGCTTCAATGCAATGCAAATCTCCACAGGCGACACAAACTGGTCGCAGGGTGCAGTAGGTTCTTGTATGCCCGAACTCCAGGCAGTTTGTACACGTTCCGCTTATGCGGTTCCTCTACATTGATTCTTCGGTGAAGGAGAAATTGCAGATTGTAAATAGGATGCACTGCATCTTTCTTTAGAGGTTTCGTCTCTGGGGCCAGCTCAATCTTAAACAGTGGTTGAGGAATTTTATCCCTGTTTACTATGTTCACGATGTGCCTTCAGCTATTTCTGCTACCGCAACAGTCGGTTCTATACCTTTACGTACAACTTGTAGGCCTTTCTTACTTTTTAGTTGGTAAGTGTAGTAATTTATAAGCTCATTGTCGAGATATCTTGTTACAGAACGGAAGTTGTCTTCATTGTTAACCTGGAGTTTTGCTTCTAATATGTTTCCTCTTTTTAGGGTGTTGATATAGAAGTGGTTAGGCCCGATTACTTGTTTAAGCTTATTGATCAGATCGACAATGTTGTGTTTCCTAATATATATTGGCGGTGGCTTTACAGCTCTCTTGACTTGAGGCGCCTGACCCTTGTCTTCTTCGGTCTCGCCAAGTATGGCAAATCTGTTTTCGGATGTTCGTGTGTTGCCCAAAGTTTTCGGTACTTTTGGCAAATTTGAGTTTACGTTTTTTTGTGGACTAAGCTTTCTTTTTATTTGTACATACCGATCGATCCCCGTCTGTACGAGAGTATTATTCGTAAGAGGGTCAGTAGAGCTAAGTTTTACTTGTGGTGTTGAGATAGGCCACTGGGTAGCCGCAGTCGTTAAAGTTGTTGTTGTCATTGACTTTAAGAGAGGGTACAGTGCTGGTGGGCGCACAAGCCGAAGTAGTTGGTGCATCGATAAGATAGAGAGAGGTGACGGGCATTGTGAACTCCACGACTGAGTAACGGCAGCGCTGCTTGAGCATAAAATCGCTGGTGACAGTGAGCGGGCTCTTTTGGTAGCGGTCAGTGACTTTGATTTTGTTGTTGCCTCCGATGAGTCAATTAAAATGTAAGCATTGTTCCGTGCAGAAGACAGCCGTCGTTCGTCTAGTTGTATTTGTTGCCGATCGCGACATGGCGTCGTGACTTTACCGGTTGCACTTGTTAATATTTTATTTGCGTTCGACATTTTTAATTGTTTTTGATTAGCTAGATCGGTTTTAAATTTAGTTTTAATCGCAAGGAGATGTTGACCTTGGGATATGGCATTGCTGCCATGCGTCTTTTCGCTATTTTTCTTATTTTTGGTAGTCACTTTGTGAAATTTGTGCACGGTAGAAATTGAATGGGCAGTAAACGTATGGAGCAAGTTTGTGCAACAAGAATCCTATCCCAACGATTTGTCTGTACTAAAAACTGGTAAGCGTTCTCCAAAAGCTCGAGATAATGTGTGTGGATATCAGAATCGGCCAATCATTTTAGATGGCAGACATAAATTTACTCAAATGCTGATTCGAAAACTTCATCTTGATGCTCAACATGTTGGTATGCAAGAGCTGGTTCACAATTTTAGAAGTGCATATTGGATGTCAAAGCTAAATCGATTCATAAAAAAGACAATTATCGATTGCAAACGTAAAAGGGTAGAAACAGAGACTCCAAAAATGGGATGGCTTCCGCGGGAACGATTTCTAACTCATGAAAAACCATTCACAGCAACAGGCGTGGATTTTTACGTAAAAGCAAACAGTTGAACCCGCGCAACTAAAAGTTTTCACAAACGATACGGAGTTATTTTTACATGTATAACTACTCGAGCAATTAATGTTGAAATAGCACATTCGTTAGACACTGATCCCTGTATACAAGCAGTCCGAAGAATGATGGCTCGACTAGGCCCAGTAAAAATTATTTGGTCTGATAATGGTACACACTTTCGAGGTGAAGCAAGGGAGCTACTAGAGGCTCTTGAAGAACTCGACGAAGCTTACATCAAAACATATTTGGCAAGTAATAAAATAACGTGGAATTTCATTCTAGCTAACGCACTAAATTTTGGTGGATGCTGGGAGAGGTTTGTCGGATGTTTTAAGAGGACAATTGAAGCAGTTATTTCAACAAATGCACATCCGACTAATGAAACCCTGCAAACTATATTGTTGGAAGCAGAATAGTAAATAGTCGACCGTGCATACTGGAGTCAGATGATGCCGATGACGAAATCGGATTATGCCCAAACGATATTTGTATACCCCAAAGTTATGCCCTTCATTGCTCAGGAGAATTCTCAAGCGGAGGATGGGAAAAACGTGCATGGAGAGTATCCCAATTCTTAGTCATTTCATTCTGGAAGCGCTTCATCAAGGAATATCTTTCAACTCTAATACATCGGTCTAAATGGATTCAAGACCTAAACAACATACAAGTGGGAGATATTGTCGTAATGAAAGATAACACCCCTCGCGGCGAATGGCCCCTTGGTCGTGAACTGAAGGTGTTCCCTGGAGAAGATGGAGTTGTACGTGTGGTCGACCTAAAGACAACGATAAATACATACCGACGTCCAGTAAATCGTCTTTGTAAGATCGGAGTCAATCGCAACGACAGTGGGGATCGTGTTGGGAATAGGAGTCCGCACTAGGGGCAGCTATATATCATTGCTAAATGTTATAATTTAAATTTAAGTTTCTTTATTTTATATTTGTATGAATACCTCTGTCAAAAGATTTAATTTAAATGTATTTCGAACCAAAAAGAAGTTTGTCACTCTTAGAAAAAAAGCGAAGCCAAGCCGTCACACATATAAATAAAAAGAAAAGTTTATAAAGAGTTAAAACGCCTAGAATATTATTTAACATTTACCGTGTTTAATGCTCAGTGTTATAATAGTCACATAAACCGTTGTAAGGTCCAGTTCTCTCAGAACCCGAGTTTTATAGTTTTAAACCATCGTTAACACCAAGCGTAAATCTAATTCTTATCCTTGTTATTTCTCTTTACAAAAAAGGTTACAAGTTTTTTAAAAAAAGTTTGTACTCCTCATTTGCAGCACCTTTGTAAATCAATTAGTTCTCCGTTTCAACACGGATTTATTAAACATAGATCCACATTCCCTAACCTTTTGTACATTTGTGATCAAGGGTAGTAGGGTTTAAAAGTATTTTTCAAACAGACGTTATTTACACTGACTTTAGTAAAGCATTTGACTCTGTAAATCATTTATTTCTTGTTCGGAAACTCGACCTGTCAGGTTTTCCAGTTGATCTTATATGTATCTTAAGTTATCTGAATGGCAGGTCACAAAGGGTCCTTTTTAAAAATTATATATCTAAAATTCTCAGTGCTACCACCGGTGTTCCACAAGGGAGCCATCTTGGTCCGCTTCTTTTTACATTATTTGTTAACGATCTTCCGTCAATTATAAGTCATTCTCGCGTACTTATGTACGCAGATTATGTTAAATTATGGCTTCAGTATAAGGACATTTCCTGCCATTCAGACTTACAATCCGATCTAGATAACCTTGATAACTGGTGCCTAGATAATTTACTAAATTTAAACGGTTATAAGTGCAAGCTGATGACTTTTTATCGTATCAATCCGAAATACGCATCTTACACGTTAAGTGGCAGCTTTTTGGATAAAATAAATATTGTAAACGATCTTGGCTTTCTTTTTACCCCTTATTTAAAGTTTTATAATTATATTTCGTTCATGGTTAATAAAGATAGTCCGTCCGATTCTTGAGTTTGGGTCTCCCGTCTGGAGTCCACAATACTGAATACACATTGGACGCATTGAATCACTACAAAAACAAATTTCTTCTTTTTGCTTTACGGCGCCTAAACTGCGATGCAAATCTTAATTAATAGAACAAAAAAATTTTCTAATTTTTGCTTTACGGCGCCTTATCTGGGATGCAAATATTATCTTACTTTCTTATTTTAGTACACTACTGTTTATTAATTTGCCCTCATACCCGTAGAACGATGCTCGGTATTGTCTTCATTTATAACCTTATTCATGATGAAATTTACAGTCCCGACCGGGAAAAGTTGAAGAAAGTTGATCTCTTTGCGAAAAGACGCTCTGGGTAGGCATGGGTACAAGTGCTAGTGTTGCCCATGAATAATTTTAAGATTACTGCAGTGATTTTGCAGTCCTATTCTTGTCAAAATCGTATTATTTCTCGTTGTGAATTTTCGCCGTTTCGTCGTTACCGAACCGGTGTCGAAATGGTACTTAGATGCCTGCTGCAGCAAAATATTTAGCTTATAGCTTATAGTACCAATGGCTATCCTTGTCGTTGGTTAGGTTATGGTCAGACTAAGCGAATGTGAGATTATTTCCGAATCTGTGATCAATTTCTGCCCAAATCGCGCACGAGTTGCCATTTGAACTTAAGCGCCTTCCGGCACGTGGCTTCGAGAACGAACCGGGTCCTTGCATGATTAGGGGCTGAGCCGGAGAAGTACCAAGGTACATGAAAAAGTAGGGTTACACATAAACTTCCCATGACAGGGCAAGGCGATACATACCCTAAAATGGCAATTTGCTTAACCAGAAATTCAAACTTTCTTTTGGTCAAGGTGGTGTTTGTGTTTCAGCTGTGCAAGGTGCTTCTCGGGTCGATAGTTATGGAGAATTGTGATCGCAACTTCAGTCAGGCAACCTACCGAGAATTGCCGAGTCTGTACCTTTGCATTGTGTCGAACTTATTCGGATCGAGAGATGCTAAGCACGCGTTTGCTCGCTTTGTCTGATCATAATATAACGACTTCAGGCGAGCGGAAATTCGAATTGCCAAAATACAAATCGTGTTACAATCAGTGTATTCAGATCTCTGATCACGATAAATTTCGCTATCAATGTTAACAGTACTGTTAAGAGCGGCCTGAGGACTGTTTAGTTTAAATTTATGGTAGCTGAAACTCGTAACCTCCCACTACAGTTTTTTGGATCTTTCGTGAAAAAATCTTTAATTCCTTTTCGACGCTGTCTCTGAGCATATATTCTCTTTCTAGTTTCGTATAATATAACGAAGATAGATAGGGCTTAAAATGTTGATTAATTAAAATGCCGTATAATTTATTTTAAATATCCGGGATGGTTGAAAATTCTGGTTTGTTAGATATTTATACTTCCGAGTCCGCGTTTGGGCTTCCGTCCTCGGACTTGTAGAGATAGAAAAATAGAAAATACTAATTTGTGTTGTCTATGCTTACATATAAGGCTGGTAATAGCGAGAGCGCGAGTAAAGCTGTATTTTCATGCATCTCCATTGTGTGCGGCCAGGACATGTGTAAGAAGTGACACTTGCAGTTCAGATTTGTTACGCTCTAAGGCATATTCGGATGATCGTATATCCTTGACCCCATGAGTTTAATGGCCGGACATTATGTTTACTTAAGTACACTGTAACATTATGTTGGCCTTGGTACAGTGGGAACTCTCTGCAGAGATATACACTTGGCCCTCGCTTAACACGGACTCTTTTAGCACGAAGTCGGTGTTACACGTTTACAAATTGGCTCCCATCCCCCTTTTAACATGCTAAAATATATGCTATATATATTTTTTTGCTTTAAAGCCACCAAACAATCGAAAATGACTGATTTTTTTTTATAAGAAGCCACCAAAAAAGAAAACACGTTAAAACAAACTGGCTTAAACTATTAATGGCACCAAATGCATTTCAATTTTGATATGAATAGAAACATATGATCTCTTTACTTTTTAACATTTTTAAGTTTCTATAAAGTTTAACCTATTAATTATATGAAGCAACCTTTATAATTTAATACCAACGTTTTAACATTTTTAAGTTTCTATAAAGTTAAACCTGTTAACTAATTATTTGAAGCAACTTTTTTAATTTAATACCAACTTTTAATTTTTAAAATTTATTAAAGGCATATACATAGTAAATTTTGGTTACTTTTGAACAAATGTTTGAAGCTTTAATGAAAACAGACCAAATTTGAACAATAAAAATTTGTTTTTGCTGCCAATTTGAGTTTTGAGAACGTAACACCTGTTTTTGTGTTGAATCCATGTTTCGCTTAACACGATTTCTTTTAACACGAGGATTTCTAGGAACGTAACCACCGTGTTAAGCGAGGGCCAAGTGTATATATATATGCACAATACAGACTGACGCGGTTGTACGATTTTTGGGATAGAATCAAGAAAATCGTCGCAACATTCATTAATTCCCTGTTTTCTCCTATAAAGAATAAGGTTGAGAATAAAGTTGATACCATTTTATTTGCCCAGAGACCCTATGGCATCGCCAATAAAAAGTTAAAGCTGGGCCTTCAAACACCAGAATTTGGTACAATTAAAATTTCCATTCAAATACAGACGTGTAGAGAAATTTACACGATGCATAAAATCTTCAACAAAATATACTTATACTTATACCGAATTTCGTACCTTGAAATAGCAACTTGCGTAACTTGCCGAAACCTGCACTGATGGCAAGATCTTTCAAACGTGTGCCGCACGCCAGTTGTTCCGGTCCACAACGAGTGGGTTCGGTTACAAACGCGGTGTCTGTATCGAATTTGGTTGGACTAAGCGATGGTTGGCACGCGTTGCTCACTTTGTCGGTCTGCTCGTAATAGAACAATTTGGGACGAGAGGAAACTTCTAATTGCCAAAGTACAGTGTTGCCGGATCATGTTCTCTGATCAAGATAACTGTCGCTGTCAATGTTAACAGTACTCAACGTGCTCTTAAGGCCAGATTTAAGACGACTGTTTAGTTTAAATTTCTTGTAGCCAAAACTCGTATAAAAACACATGCACCCCTGTATGAGAATGCATGAACACGCATATATAAGTTAACACCTAAAATTATATGAAGACCCAGACATAAGTAAGAGTAAGCATTGGTTGCACAACAAATGCCCCCAATAAGTTCACACGAACTAAGCCACGTGCGCTGAGCTTGCACCTTTCGGTCAGCGATCGTGGGAATGCAGAAAGCCAATTTCCAAGTTGATCGAACAGCAGCAACCAATAATAACAAAGAACGTTAGCAGAAGCAGCAACAGCGGCAGAGACGGCGGCAGCGATGGAACGACGCGTAGTCATAATGAATAATTGTTTAGCTTAAGTAAAGTTAGTTCTTAATCCAACTCAATAAAGAAAAGTTTGATTTTTTTTAAATAAAATTATAATCAATCTTTTAACTGGCGCCCGAACAGGGACCTGATTAAAAGCCGCGAAAGGATAACAAGTTCCGCGCCTCGTGAAGTTCGGGAAAGTAAAATACTCTCGCGTTTCGTTTAAACCTCCGCCTAATCCGCGAGAAGTGGAAAAGAAAAATCCGAGACCCGGAAGTGCGAAAGTGCCTTTTAAAAAAAGCTACTATATTGTCACTCCTGGAAAAACAGGACTTGAGCCTAGCGGACTAATCATGCCAAACTTATCGCCGTGATCCCTTTAGTATCCGTTCGGAGGGAACGTAAGGTACAGAGGAGGCCCCTTAGTAAATCACACTCAGGAGAGATCGCTGCAGCGTGGGATAAACCGGAATCTGTCGATCCTGTCGTCACGAGAGCACGCCGAGATATGCTATTACTGTAAGAATAGTTTAAAGCAACCTATCAAAGGAAACAAATTTAAATTAAAAAATATTAAAAATACTATACAAAAAAAATTAAGAAATTAAGCTTAAAGAAAAAATCCACAGACAAAAAGTCAAAAATTTACACAATAATCAAAGACCCACACTATATTTCTTTAATTAATAACCTTCCGAATTCTGAGTAATCAAAATTTAAAGTTAAGCTCAACCTCGTATTGCTCATATATCCCAAATGACTGAACAAGATTTAGCAGACAGAAACAAAAGCGAATATTCTTCATGGAAAACAGTGTAGAAAGGGTGTTAAAAATCTACGAAATGAGAATCGGCTCACCAAAATATTATGGAATTCTTTTAGCAATCCGAAACAAAATCATCGGACAAGCAGACGCAGTACTAGAATCCTATAATACCCCCTTAGATTGGGCAGCTATCTCAAAATGTCTAACAGCGCATTTTGCTGACAAACGTGACCTAAAGACTCTCGAATATCAGCTTTATGCTCTTAATCAAGGTAGCGATAGTATAGTCGATTAGTGTACCAACAGCTATCACTAATCCTAAACCAAATTGGCAACTTAGATGCCTCACAAGAAACTGTGCAATCTCTGACAGCCATGTACAGAGAAAAAGCCTTAGACACCTTTGTCAGAGGCCTCAACGGCAACTTAGTACAGCTACTGGCCATTAAAGAGCCACATGACTTAGGACACGCCCTACATCTGTGCAGTCTACTTGAGAATCACTAGGAATAGTCAAACACCGAAAATTTCATATTTAGGGAAAGCACCTTTACTACCTCCAAAGCTCCAACAGCCATATAGGATGGCAGCCGTCAAACAAAACTTCCATCCACAACTCTATCGTAACCCGAACCAAATGCAATGGGGACCAGTAACTGGAGCAACCCCAATTACCCAGCCTAACCAATATAAACCTTATAAACAGCCCTATACAAATCAGGCCGGTGCAGTAGCATCCTACAGCACCCCAAAACCTCCCCCACGACCCCAACCGAAACCGGTACCTATGGAGGTCGATCAGTCAGTTAGCTCGCGCCATATAAATTACATGAACAGGCCGGCAAATAACGATTATGCAGGGAAAAGACCTCTTAGTGCTTCCAACGTTACAAACAATAACAAAATGCCACGGCAATTCCATATTCAGCCAGAGACAGAAAGTACCGCACAACAAAATTCAGAAGAAACTACACCAAGCCCAGAGCAAGAATATTATCAGTTGGTAGAAGAAAATAATGTAAACGTGCTTCAGGAAGAATATGTATGGCAAAACGATACTGAGCAGCAGGAATACATAGATATGTCCGAGCTTTATTTTTAAGAATAAATCGTTCCTCATTACCTTACTTTAAAGTAACCACGGGGAACGGAAAAATCCTAAAATTTTTAATAGACACGGGCTCAAACCAAAATTATATTCAAAACCAATTAGTACCAAACCCAAAACAAAATGAGAAAAATTTTTCCGTTAGCTCAGTCGGAGGTACAACTAAAATAACACAACATGCAATACTTAAGCTCCCTAAAATTTCAGATTCACCCATGAAATTTTTTTTTGCTAGAAACATTAAAAACCTTTTACGGTATACTGGGCAATGACACAATGAAAAGCCTAGGAGCCATTATAGATGTGAAGAACGATACATTAATTCTCGGAAATAAACGCAAAATTAAAATTCACCAATTAGCAACACAAGCAGTAAATACCATTGGACCGCAAATCAGTCATATGACCGAGTCTCAAAAATCAATTATAAATCTCCTCGTACAAAGTCACAAAACCCTCTTTGCAGATCCTGATACAAAGTTAGCGTACACAACTAAAGTAGTAGGTGAGATCAGAACTTCGTCCGATTCCCCAGTTTATGGAAAACATTACCCATACCCAATATCTTTAAAACAGGAAGTAGAAAAACAAATAAACGAGATGCTAAAAGATGGCATTATAAGACCTTCAAGATCGCCATATAATGCACCAGTATGGGTAGTTCCGAAAAAGTCCGGTCAGTCCGAAGAAAAAAAGTACAGATTAGTAATTAATTATAGGAAACTTAATGAAGTTACTATCTCAGATCGGTATCCGATCCCTGAGATGGGCGAAATTATTGCACAACTTGGGGACAACAAGTATTTTTCGGTATTGGACCTCAAGAGTGGTTTTCACCAAATACCATTGAAAGACACGGACATAGAGAAAACAGCATTCGCTGTAAACGGCGGAAAATATGAATTTACGAGACTTCCAAAGCCCCAACAGCCATATAGGATGGCAGCCGTCAAACAAAACTTCCATCCACAACTCTATCATAACCCGAACCAAATGCAATGGGTACCAGTAACTTGAGCAACCCCAATTACCTAGCCTAACCAATTTAAACCTTATAAACAGCCCTATACAAATCAGGCCGGTGCAATAGCATCCTACAGCGCCCCAAAACCTCCCCCACGACCCCAACCGAAACCGGTACCTATGGAGGTCGATCAGTCAGTTCGCTCGCGTCATATAAATTACATTAAAAGGCCGGCAAATAACGATTATGCAGGGAAAAGACCTCTTAGTGCTTCCAACGTTACAAACACTAACAAAATGCCAAGCCAATTCCATATTCAGACAGAGACAGAAAGCACCGCACAACAAAATTCAGAAGAAACTACACCAAGCCCAGAGCAAGAGTATTATCGGTTGGTAGAAGAAAATAATGTAAACGAGCTTTAGGAAGAATATGTATGGCAAAACGATATTGAGCAGCAGGAATACATAGATATGTCCGAGCTTCATTTTTTTTTAGAATAAATCGTTCGTCATTACCTTACTTTAAAGTAACCACGGGGAACGGAAAAATCCTAAAATTTTTAATAGACACGGGCTCAAACCAAAACAAGAAAGGAAAGCTAACTTCGGGCGGAGCCGAAGTTGATATACCCTTGCAGAATACTCTGTAAATTATATTCTCCAAAATGATTTATATGATGCATTCTTAATACTCATAAAAAATCCCAACTTCCCAACTTTAAAAACACCAAAGTTATGGCATTTCCGATCAATCAGTTATATGGCAGCAATAGGATATAGTCGGCCGATCCTTATGAAATTTGGTAGGTCGGATTGATTGTAAAACATAGAAAATCCCAACTTCCTAACTTAACAAACACGAAAGTTATGGCATTTCCGATCAATCAGTTATATGGCAGCTATAGGATATAGTCGGCCGATCCCGGCCGTTCCGACATATATACTGCGTGCAAAGGAAAGAAGGGTGTGTGCAAAGCTTCAATTTGCTATCATTAAAACTGAGAGACTAGTTTGCGTAGAAACAGACAGACGGACATGCTTATATCAACTCAGGAGGCGATCCTGATTAAGAATATATATACTTTATAGGGTCGGAGATGTCTCCTTCACTACGTTGCACACTTTTGACCAAAATTATAATACCCTCTGCAAGGGTATAAAAAAATGGTTCAGGGATCGGCAAAGGACTTAGACTTTCACGACATCATCATGGTTTGCATCAACATTTTTTGCAATTGCCCGGCAAAGATTACTCCTTTCAAAGAAAGCTATTCGCTATACCCGTTACTCGTGTTGTGCAAACATTTAGACTTTAATATACATAATACTGTTTAAGAATGTATGTGTTTAGCCAATATAAGTATGTATGTTTAATATTTCTAGTCAATTTATTGTACGCAGGAGAAAAGCTGCCTGCGCTAAAGCAGCGCTGGCGCTAATGCTCGTGCTGTAAAGCTGCCAGCACTAAGAGATCGCCGAATTCAAATTGATAATTTAAACTTTTTGTCCTTTTTTCCTGTGGTCACTATAATTCACATTATGTTAAAAAAAAAAAAAACAACAAAAAAACACAAGAAGGCATATTTATATTAAGTTGTTTAGCTGAGTAACGGGTATCTAATAGTATCTAATAGGCACTCGACTATAGCGTTCTCTCTTGTTTTTAATGATTTCGTATTTTATTGTCGTCTGGCAAGATTCTTTTGTCTGTGCATTTGTGTCCCAAAAATGTAATTTATGATTGTAAGTTCTACATTTCTCAAAAACATCAGTTAAATTTTAAAGCATATGATTTTCAGAACAACCAATGAATATAAGGTCATCCATGTAAAGGAAAGTTTGCGAAGGTTCTAGTCCGGAGAATGCTATACATAGTCATCATTCCAGAGAATGAGTTTGGCGCTATTTTTAAGACGATTAATTGTTGAACGTCGGCGAGTGCAGACGTGTATTTATTTCTCTTGCGCTCCGGAAGACAATCGTTGAAAAAAAAACCAGATATAAAATAAAAATAAACTGCGAAAAGACGCTTAGTGCTATTATTTTGTGTTTTTAATTAGTGCTTCTAAGACTAAAATACAAATAAAAGCAAAAAGAAACAAACAAATAAGGTGATGAACCCAATCGAATTTCGGGCGCAGCGCCAAAAGCGCAAAAGAGCAAGGCATACTTCTCTTTTGTATCGACAAACGCAGCTCAAGCAGCAGCAACAACAAATGCTGTTGCAGTAGTCGATCTACTGCGATCGTTAACCCCAACACCGTCCAACGAACTCAAGCCTATTCACAACGAAAGGGCGCGCTCTCTCTCTCCGTCTATGTCAGCGACGGTGCAAGGTGGGGTAAGCGATAATTGCGTTCATTGCTTTGCCCCGCACCAACTGCCCAACTGGCTGGACACGGTTACCAGCACAGTGACGACACTAGCAACTGTAAATGCAATGACAGCAACATCAGTTTCGTCTGTATGCCCGATACAGTCGAGCGTTCTACCTGCTGTGACAGCGGATTTACCAACTGCAGCTAGCGCAGCACCGACAAACGCTCCAATTAAAAAGCAAGGTCCGACCATACAGACTGGCATGGATCCCTACGTAAACATTAAAAGAAAACAAAGGTACATGAAACAAAGGTTCAAGTCAAAAGTGAAGAAAGCTTTAGAAAACTGACGGAGCTCCTAGGCGCCAAGAAAAAGAACTACTATACCTACCAGCTAAAAAGTTGTAAAGGTCAACAAGGATAAAAGGAATCGAACCAGACGTAAGCACTGCTGAAGTCGAACAGGCACTAAAAGATAAAGGTTTTAACGTTAAAACCGTTTAAAATATACGTAACCGAAACAAGCAACCGCAACCGCTCTTTAAAGTGGAATTTGTGCCTGACTCTTAGGCCCTCAAGAAAAACGAAGTCCATCCCATCTACAAACTCCAGTTTCTATTGCATCGCAGATTCACGGTTGAAGAGCCGCATAAACGCAATGGCCCAGACCAGTGCGATAATTGCCAGGAATAGTAGTAACTGCGGAGGAGACCACACAGCAAACTACAGAGGCTGTCCAGTATACAAGGAGTTAAAAAGTCGGATCAAACAAAGGGTGTCAACAGCACGATCTCACCACACACCATTGATACCCTTCAAGTCCACACCTGAAGTTTTCTTTTCGTCAGCAGCCCGATCTTCACTCGGCAGTTCCACTATAACTAAAAACGTATGCTTTGCAAGCGTTATAAAATCGGATCAGGCGAGCCCTGCCTACAATGTCCAATCACCTCCTACAGTCTCTTACTAACCTGCAGAGCACACAGAAAATAAAACGAAAACGATTATACTCAGATTGCAACAAAGTATGAATGAATTCATTTCTTTGCGATCGACTATGCAAAGTATGTTGAGAAATCAAAATATTTTGATTCAGATGCTCCAAAACACCTTATCAAAATAATCAATTGCTCCCCTGCGCATTGCACTGTGGAATGCCAACGGCGTTTCACGGCACAAACTTGAGCTAGCACAATTTATGAATGACAATAGAATCAACGTAATGTTACTTGCAGAAACCCACCTTACCAACAAATACAATTTCCAAATCCAAGTGTATATGTTTTACAATACTAATCATCCTGATGGAAAGACCCATGGAGGCACTGGAATCCTGATTAAAAACCGCATCAAGCACCACTTCCACAACACGTTTGCTACAAACTACCTGCAAGGCACATCTATCAGTATACAGTTGGGTTGTCACAATCTAGCTCTAGCAGCGGTATACTGTCCTCCTCGATTCACGATATCCGAAGCTTAATTTATCAACTCACTAGGCAAATACTTTATAGCAGCAGGAGACTATATCGCCAAGCATTCGCACTGGGGATCTCGCCTCGTGACGCCGAAAGGTAGACAAATGTATTACGCAATTATAAAACCTAGCAATAAACTTGACTGCATATTCCCTGAAAAACACCACTTGCTCTCCTCCTCATACAGACCAATAAGTTTACTTTCGTGTCTATCAAAAATCTTTGAAAAATGCCTTCTAACCCGTATCATACCATACTTCAGAAGACATAATGGTATTCCAGCACATCAATTCGGCTTTCGCGAAAACCATGGAACTATCGAACAGGTGAACCGCATAACATCAGAAATTCGAAGTGCATTTGAAAATACTGAATACTGCACTGTGGTATTTTTGGACGTCTCTCAAGAATTCGACAGAGTTGACGGCCTAATGCATAAAATAAAAAAATTGATCCCTAATAACACAGCTGAACATAACATCGAAGCTGGAGTTCTTCAAGGCAGCGTTCTCGGGCCAACCTTATACCTACTCTACACTTCTGATATCTGACGGCCTAATGCATAAAATAAAAAAATTGCTCCCTAATAACACAGCTGAACATAACATCGAAGCTGGAGTTCTTCAAGGCAGCGTTCTCGGGCCAACCTTATACCTACTCTACACTTCTGATATCCCTACGAGCAGACAACTGACAACAAGCTTCAGCGCAACTTGATTAACTTTTGACCGGCTATGACCACACCTGATTTGCTCAAGAATGGAGCACCCGCTACCCGCTTTTTTTGGGATCTTTAGAAATAATTCGTCAATGCACGAAAACAAGGTACATCCTTGTGTGGCGTGTTCAACAATCTATAAAAAAAAAAGCGACCCATCTAGATGCAGTAGCGAAATGGCTCTCAGACTGGCGTATAAAAGTAAACGAACAAAATAGACGAAATTGCACAAACCTTACACTAAACAACACCGTGCTTCCTCAGTCAGATGAAGAAACGTATCTTGGAGTACATCCCGACAGACGGCTTACCTGGCGCACTCATATTAAAGCTAAACAAACTCACCTAAGTCTGAAGACAAACAGTCTGCATTGGCTTATGAACTCCCGCTCCCGCCTCAGTCTGGACTACAGGGTCCTTCTCTACAACTCCGTTTTGAAACCAATCTTTATGGCTCCCAGTTGTGGGGGAGCGCCAGCAACAGCAAAGATCCTGACAACTATCACCGGGGCACCGTGGTACGTTCGGAGTGGAAATATTCAGAGAGATTTGAAAATACTCCCCGTCCGAGATGTAATAGCGCAACACATGTAGTGGTCAGTTTAAATAGAAATTACAAATACCTATTCTCTTAATGTTCTCTTTATAATTTGCATTGAGTGAAACTTCTGAAGTATAAGACATTTTATGGTTCATATGCAGAAAGCTTCGGCTTGCAAGAGTGCATAGGGAAAAAACGCTCATATATGATAGATAAGCAATATTCGGATAACATGCAAGTAGAAAATCGTATGGTTCCTCCGTTATCGCCCCGGCTTGAGTAATTCGGTGTCGGCAGCTCTGCACGAGCTCTCAAAAGCTCGGTTGTGAGCCCAAAACTTCTTTAAGCGACTAAAGACAATTTCATTACCGTCGATCGAGTCATTGTGAACACGAGTGCAAATACAAGTTGTCCAACATCTATTCCTTAACGTAAATAAATTCTTCATGAGCGGAAATTAAGTTCAAAACCGTTCGCAGATCTTTTCTACTCGGGAGTTGCCGGTTAAGGCCGTGTACTCGTCTGGCCCTTTTGAGGGCCTGATACTTTTCGACGAGGGAGTTTTATTTGGAAATAACTAATCCAGGTTTTATTGGTTAGTGGAACCGAGGAGCCCAAGCTATCGGAGAGGCTTATTCTCCACGCCGGATCAATGCCCACATCAAAGGTCGTAAGCTGCACGTGGTCATGATTACATAAACCGTCAGAGCAACCCCACCAACAAGAAGAAATAGTGCTCCAATGACCCCTTAATTGTGACCTGTACCACTCCTGAGCGGACAGTTAGAGATTTTTCGGGAAACAAAAGCGAATATTCTTCATGGAAAAAAAGTGTAGAAAGGGTGTTAAAAATCTAAGAAATGAGAATCGGCTCACCAAAATATTATGGAATTCTTTTAGCAATCCGAAACAAAATCATCGGAAGCAGACGCAGTACTAGAATCCTAAAATACCCCCTTAGATTGGACAGCTATCTCAAAATGTCTAACAGCGCATTTTGCTGACAAACGTGACCTAAAGACTCTCGAATATCAGCTTTATGCTCTTAATCAAGGTAGCGATAGTATAGTCGATTAGTGTACCAACAGCTATCACTAATCCTAAACCAAATTGGCAACTTAGATGCCTCACAAGAAACTGTGCAATCTCTGACAGCCTTAGACACCTTTGTCAGAGGCCTCAACGGCATCTTAGTACAACTACTGGCCATTAAAGAGCCACATGACTTAGGACACGCCCTACATCTGTGCAGTTTACTTGAGAATCAGAACACTAGGAATAGTCAAACACCGAAAATTTCATATTTAGGGAAAGCAAATTTATTACCTCCAAAACCCCAACAGCCATATAGGATGGCAGCCGTCAAACAAAACTTCCATCCACAACTCTATCATAACCCGAACCAAATGCAATGGGTACCAGTAACTGGAGCAACCCCAATTACCCAGCCTAACCAATTTAAACCTTATAAACAGCCCTATTCAAATCAGGCCGGTGCAGTAGCATCCTACAGCGCCCCAAAACCTCCCCCACGACCCCAACCGAAACCGGTACCTATGGAGGTCGATCAGTCAGTTCGCTCGCGTCATATAAATTACATGAACAGGCCGGCAAATAACGATTATGCGGGGAAAAGACCTCTTAGTGCTTCCAACGTTACAAACAATAACAAAATGCCACGGCAATTCCATATTCAGCCAGAGACAGAAAGCACCGCACAACAAAATTCAGAAGAAACTACACCAAGCCCAGAGCAAGAATATTATCAGTTGGTAGAAGAAAATAATGTAAACGAGCTTCAGGAAGAATATGTATGGCAAAACGATACTGAGCAGCAGGAATACATAGATATGTCCGAGCTTTATTTTTATACCCGTTACTCGTAGAGTAAAAGGGTATATTGTATTCGTGCAAAAGTATGTAACAGCTAGAAGGAATCGTTTCCGACCCTATAAAGTATATATATTCTTGATCAGGATCACTAGCCGAGTTGATCTAGCCATGTCCGTCTGTCCGTCTGTCCGTCTGTCCGTCTGTCTGTCCGTCTGTCTGTCTGTCTGTCTGTCTGTCTGTCTGTCTGTCTGTCCGTATGAACGCTGAGATCTCGGAAACTATAAAAGCTAGAAGATTGGCATTTTGCATGTAGATTTTAGAAGTTACTACGCAGCGCAAGTTTGTTTCAAAATGGTGCCACGCCCCCTTTAACGCCCACAATCGCTTGTATACGATTTTAAAAATTTAAATATTTCGGAAAAGTAAAAATGCAGTTTTATTGTGTTTATCAATACCTATCGAAATGTAGAAGAAATTTTTCAAATCGGACCATTCGTTAAAAAGTTATGCGTGATCAAAGTTTCTATCTCCATCTCCCTCGCACTCCCTTTACCTTAGTAACGGGTATCTGATAGTCGGGGCAACCGACTATAGCGTTCTCTCTTGTTTAGAATAAATCGTTCCTCATTACCTTACATTAAAGTAACCACGGGGAACGGAAAAATCGTAAAATTTTTAATAGACCCGGGCTCAAACCAAAATTATATTCAAAACCAATTAGTACCAAACCCAAAACAAAATGAGAAAAATTTTTGCCGTTAGCTCAGTCGGAGCAAAGACCAATATAAACACCAAGATGCGTAACGCCATACGATTTTTTTGCACACGAATTTTTTGTGCTGGCTTTTCAACTGGCTTTTCGCTCTCTGCCCAAAAGCCAGCGAGAGAGCGCTCAAAAGCCAGCCGCTCTTTGCACGCATACTGCGACAGTCGACGAATGTATGTGTGCACATGTATTCACAAGCGAAGAAATTCGCTGCAGCGCGCTGTCGAAATATACTCTTTATTTTAAAATTATAACATTATTAAAAATACTTATTTTGTATGGCCTTTATATTTACTTTATTTACTAATTATTCGAATGTATAATATTTTTTAGTAATGACCAAATATATCTAAGTATAAAAAAATAACATAATTTATTTCATACATGACTTCACATTGGAATAATTGTCATTAGGGTATTCAGCATGCGACTTGTGAACGATTTTTAGGAGCCTCAGAAATTTTGCGATTGAACAGGATTTATTTAATGTATTTTAAATATATGGATTTAAAAATATGTGGTATTTTTATATTATACGTGTTATAATAACATTATATAAAATTATAATCATAATATAAATTAAATTTATATAAGTATTTGTATATTAACTATTTGAATTATTTAGGAAAAGAAAAACCAAAAGGGTAAACAAAAACGGCTTGCGCGCTTTTCTTTTCAAACATAAGCGCGCGTTTTTCAAATCAAATTTAAAAGGCACAGAATCATTAAACCAAATTTATTTTCTAACGAAATACTAAAATGGATAACTTACATAAAATTTATCTGTATTATATTTAAATATACTTCTATACCTGTAAAAATAAATAATAAATATTTGTATATGTATTTGTATATTAACGATTTTATTTATTAAATTTAAAATATTTAAAATAGTTAATATATTAAATATTCTATTAAATTAATTAAATAATTTAAATAGTCAATATATTAAATATACTTTCAATAATTAAAATAAAACATTTAACTTTTTTAAATATGAAAATATTTATATGCAGGTTGATAATATTAGATATGATGTTATTCGTATGTACTTTAAATATTTTAAATCATTAAATCAAAGTTTAATATAGTTGAATTAAAATTAAATTTAATATTTCCATAAATCATTAAATCAAAGTTTAATATATTTGAATTAAAATTAAATTTAATATTTCCATAAATCATTAAATCAAAGTTTAATATATTTGAATGAAAATTAAATTTAATATTTCCATTTTAAAGTTAATAAAAAACAGACATGGATAATATCCTTTATCCTTGAAATATATTTAATTTAAATAAACTTCGCTTTGTTTTTGTTTAACAATCATATTCAAATATATTAAACTTTATTGAAATATTTTTAAATTTAGTCAAAAAAAAGAAAAACGATGGATAAATAAAAATGAATATCTGCATATTAAATTACATTTTTCGTTTTATATATTTAAATTAATTATAAAAACATACCTCTTAACTCAAAACATATAAAACTGCTTGAGTAAATAAAAATAGATTTAAGTGCAGGTTGATAATATTAGATATGATGTTATTCGTCTTTACTTTAAATATTTTAAGACTAGATCAAAGTTTAATATATTTTAATAAAAATTAAATTTAATATTTCCATTTTAAAGTTAATAAAAACAGCCATGGATAAAAAATAAAGCGACATATATTTAAATAAATAATATATATTCAGCAATTAAACAATCTTCAACTATTTGTTGTATTTACCAGTCTGCATATCGAAAAAACCGAGGGTTTTTCAACAGACAAAACACTGAAAACTTTCACACACTGATAGAAGCTTTAACGACAGAACTCCACCTATGTTAAAACCAATGAACTTTGGCAACTCACAATTGCCAAAAAGCTTCTCTGATCGTAACATTGGGGAGTTTCTGACGCTCTGCTTCCATCCCCGTAGATAGCTGATGAGTCTGAGGTGACGTGCAGACGAAACTAGCTAGTCCTATCATAGTCGGGTTCACTCCCCAGGGAGTGTAAGTGTGATGAAAGTTAAGTGGAATACATCGTTGTGTTATAGAAGAAATTAAAATATAACCAACGTATGACCTCGAGTAATTCAATAACACTATAATTAAATATCCTTTAAATATATTCAATTTAAATAAACTTCGCTTTGTTTTTGTTTAACAAACATAGTATATTCAAATATATTAAACTTTATTGAAATATTTTTAAATTTAATCAAGCATTTTTTTATGTTTTGTATTAAAAGTTATGTTTTTAGCTTTAATTTAAATATGTAAAACGAAACTATGAATTAATATTTAAGGTACATATATAAAAAAGTTTTACTTCAAGCTTTATTGCCTTATATATGTACATAAATGCAATTTAAATAAACATCCTATTCAAACATAGAAGTTCTTTTGACACACAATTAGTTTCTAAGTTCAGAAATGATTTCTGGACGAAAATCGTCTTCTCGAACAAATACGCACACATACGCACTTCCTTATTCGTGCAATTCTATTTTTAGATTTTTACGCTCTCAACTTTGTGCGAGCGGAGAGAGCGGAATTTTCGTCGCCACCAAAAAACGAGCTGCATATTGCAAAACCAATTTATGGGCGTTACGCATCTTAGTGATTATATTGTCTTTGGTCGGAGGTACAACTAAAATAACACAACATGCAATACTTAAGCTCCCTAAAATTTCAGATTCACCCATGAAATTTTTTTTGCTAGAAACATTAAAAACCTTTCACGGTATTCTGGGCAATGACACAATGAAAAGCCTAGTAGCCATTATAGATGTGAAGAACGATGCATTAATTCTCGGAAATAAACGCAAAATTAAAATTCACCAATTAGCAACACAAGCAGTAAATACCATTGGACCGCAAATCAGCCATATGACCGAGTCTCAAAAATCAATTATAAATCTCCTCGTACAAAGTCACAAAACCCTCTTTGCAGATCCTTATACAAAGTTAGCGTACACAACTAAAGTAGTAGGTGAGATCAGAACTTCGTCCGATTCCCCAGTTTATGGAAAACATTACCCATACCCAATATCTTTAAAACAGGAAGTTGAAAAACAAATAAACGAGATGCAAAAAGATGGCATTATAAGACCTTCAAGATCGCCATATAATGCACTAGTATGGGTAGTTCCGAAAAAGTCCGGTCAGTCCGAAGAAAAAAAGTACAGATTAGTAATCGATTATAGGAAACTTAATGAAGTTACTATCTCAGATCGGTATCCGATCCCTGAGATAGGCGAAATTATTGCACAACTTGGGGACAACAAGTATTTTTCGGTATTGGACCTCAAGAGTGGTTTTCACCAAATACCATTGAAAGACACGGACATAGAGAAAACAGCATTCGCTGTAAACGGCGGAAAATACGAATTTACGAGACTTCCGTTCGGTCTAAAAAATTCCCCATCCATTTTTCAAAGAGCTTTAGATGACATTCTGAGAGAGTACATAGGGAAAATTTGCTATGTATACGTAGACGACATCATAGTCTTTAGCAAAAATGAAGTAGATCACGGTCAAAATCTCGAAAAGGTATTTTCAACCCTACAAAATGCAAACATGAGAGTCCAAATAGATAAATGCCATTTTTTCAAAAACGAAGTAGATTTCTTGGGGTATACAATATCAGAAAATGGAGTTAAAACAAATACAGAAAAAATAAAAGCGATTACAAAACTTCCGGTCCCGAAAACATTATAAGATCTTCGTTCTTTCCTGGGTATGACAGGTTATTATAGGCGGTTTATAAAGGATTATGCAAAAATAGCAAAGCCCTTAACCATTCTCCTAAGAGGCGAAGAAGGCCGTATATCTAAGACCAAGTCAAGCAAAACTACTATTAACCTAAGCAAAGATGCGATTACAGCGTTCGAAAAACTTAAAAATACCCTCGTCTCCAGGGATGTAACCCTTTCATACCCAGATTTCGGAAAGAATTCCAGTTGACTACCGATGCTTCAAGCTACGCAATAGGCGCAGTATTGGAACAAAATCATAGGCCAATAACGTTCATTTCACGCACCCTGTCAAAAACCGAAGAAAACTATGCAACCAATGAAAGAGAGATGCTTGCTATAGTTTGGGCTTAAGACATTACCTTTACGGGTATTCGAAGGTGGTAATATACACGGATCATCAACCCTTGAGTTTTTCAAATAAAAATTTTAGAATCAAGGGCATCTGAAGATATTAAAAATCCGTTGAGGGAAATGTTGATTGCTTTCGGTATGCCGAAATGGATAATAATGGACAACGAACGCTCATTAGGCTCAGCAGCAATCAAGTTTATGTTAGAAGATGAACTCAAAATATCAGTACACACGACTGCTCCGTATGCATCGACAAGTAACGGACAAATAGAGAGATTTTATTCAACCCTATCAGAAATCATGCGGTGCCTCAAAAAAGACAACGGGAGCATAACATTTGAGGACTTAATTTTTAAAGCAGTTCAAGAATATAATAAATCGATCCATTCTGTAACAAAAGAAAGCCCCATAAATATATTTTTTAGAAGCACAATCTCCAGTTCAGTAGAAGACATAGAAAAAAAACGAGAAGAAATTAAACAGAAAATCCAGAAGAAACAAACAGCCGACCTCGAATATCACAATCGAGGCAAAATACAACCAAAACTTTTTAAACCTGGTGATGTAGTCCACGTAAAAATAGATAAAAGGTTAGTAACTAAACTTACACCTAGATACAAATCTGAGAAAGTGGCAGAAAACAAAATGACCACTATTAAAACACAAACCGGAAAAATCATACATAAAAATAATATAAGAACATAATTTTTCAGGCTATTTCTACCAACATGCCTGGGGATAACCACAGTGCTCGACTACTCCAACTCACAAATCATCTCACTCGAAACCGGATTAGCGGCTAAGCAAGACGGAACATTTAAAATCATCCACATCTTTAACTTACACAGCTATGAAGAAACTCTGGCGAAGTTAGAAGATTCATTTCATTCACTCACCTCATCTCATCCATTACACCCCTATCTTTCATACGAATTAAAACAGATTCATACTGATTTACGCATTCTCCACACACAAAAAAGACAAAAAAGGGCAATAGAAGCAATAGGTACTGCATGGAAATGGCTGGCGGGATCACCAGACCACCACGATTATGAGATCTTAGAAAATAAGATAAATGAGCAAATGAACAATAAACAAGTAGTAATTAACAGATTAATTAACCAAAAAATTAACCAACTTACTAATGCAACTAAAGCAATATTAAAAGTTACCCAGAGCTCGGAAGAAATCGTAAATCAGAAAGCAAATATTTTAAAGTATAAAATTCAATTAATAAAAGAAGAAATAACCAATATAATATACGCAATTACATGGGCCAAATCTAACACAATAAACTCTTTTGTATTCACAAGCACAGAAACCACAGTACTGGAAGATATCTTTAAAAAGGAAAACGACTTATTTTTTAACATAGAAGAATTATTGGAATTTGCTAAAGTTAAATTAGCCTCAAATGGCAACGACCTCATCTATATTATTAGCCTCCCAACTATTAAAACAGATAATTGTAGAACTTTAAAAATTAAAGCAATAAAAAAAGCTCAAATAATCAATGATATAAAATACGAAAATTTGTTAGAGTGTAAGTGACAATTATTTGCAATTAAAAAACCTTGCGAATCCCATAATGATAAGACAATTTGTAATTCAGAAAATTTGTTAGATTTAAGCAATGACACTTGTGTAAATGCTCTCCTGAACCTTCAAGAACCTGAATGTAAGATGATCAACAATCAACACATCCCAGATTTCGAGGAAATACTGCCAGGCACCATACTACTGAACGACTTTAATGGGCCAGTCTCGCTAGACGAAAAACTTCTACAACTGCAAGGCTCCTTTATAATACAATACCGTAATTCAACAGTAACTATTGGCGAAACTACTTACAAATCAAAAGAAGTCAACTTAGTCGAACCAGAACCACCGTTATTCCAACTAATGGGAGAAAAGACGAAGTTAGAGGAAGTTCTCTCACTACAAATGGTAAAGGAACTCAATATAAACAACACAAAAGCGCTGGAAAAACTAAGAAGCAAAACAACTATAGAATCTTCCGTTAGCTACGGATCGGCCATCATTCTACTTCTACTAGTAATAGGATCGATCACGGAACTCCTTCGAAGACGTAAATCAACGGAAAGTACATCAGCTTCCGTGCCAGAAACGCAAGAAAAGCCCCCACATTCTGGACCTATTCTCTACGTCGTTGCGACCGAGGACAGTCGCGTTTAAGGAGGGAAGAGTTAACACCTAAAATTATATGAAGACCCAGACATAAGTAAGAGTAAGCATTGGTTGCACAACAAATGCCCCCAATAAGTTCACACGAACTGAGCCACGTGCGCTGAGCGTGCACCTTTCGGTCAGCGATCGTGGGAATGCAGAATAGCTAATTTCCAAAGTTGATCGAACTTGGCCAAGTGCATACAACAAAAGCTATAACTTGAATGCATTGGCCAATGACAATTAAAATCGTCCAACAGCGACAGCGAAGAATAGCAGCAACCAATAATAACAAAGAACGTTAGCAGAAACAGCAGCAGCGGCAGAGACGTTGGCAGCGATGGAACGACGCGTAGTCATAATGAATGATTGTTTAGCTTAATTAAAGTTAGTTCTTAATCCAACTCAATAAAGAAATGTTTGATTTTTTTTAAATAAAATTATAATCAATCTTTTAACTTATATAAAGACCAATTCAAGCGCAGGCGCAACCTTCTTCAAAATGCGCGTCTCTGCGACTGAACGACCGAACTCGTGAAATGAGTGCGCGAGCATCAAAATGAGAATAAGAATGAGAGCGCAAAAAACCCAGCTAGGTTATTACCGGTAATATATGATATATTATATGACAACCGGTCAGTCCGGTGGGTCATATGAAGTAGGCTTTCACGCCAGTCGCTACAGGAACCTTTACAGAAGTTTAGACCAAACTTCGGGAGCCTGCGTTAATGGTGGCGATAAGGCGTTACATAGTTCTACCTGCTAGGCGATACACCTTGCCGGCCCCATGTTCGCATAACATCCAATGGGTTGATGGGACCGTCACGATCTCAGTCAACAAGGAAAGTAACCGCAGAGTAGAGCGACAAGGAGCAGTAGCAGCAAAGCATTGAAGTAGCAATAGTTATGGAGACAAATAAGCCAACACGATAGAAACTAACCCTTGCATTATCCTTCAGTCCCGGGCAAGCATACAATATTAATTCTTTGGAACGAAAGCCCAACTTTTCTTACCACCCGCAAGAATACATAGCGAGAAAGAAACAGTAAAAGAAGTTCCGTATATCTGGACGCAATCATCAACTGCTTCTCCTGGCTGTTGCTGAGCTGATGTCGCCTTTCGTGCTCCGTTTGATGGCCTTGGTTTAGTGGTCTTTACAGGCAGTGAACGCATTGAAAGAGCGGATTAGCTGTGTGCCTGGCTGCAGAAAGCGATCGCGGGATGAGAGAAGAAATTATTTAAGGGAATTATAAAAGAAAGTCAGTAAGAGAACTGAAAGCGAATCTTAGGTTTTGGGTGCTCAAGGTAAGTGAACCCTGAAGAAAACTAACGAATTATTTGCATAATTGGGTTATCCTCTAGATCATGGATGCTCAGCCCATAAGCACGCTGGTCACGTTTGTTTTTGTAAAGTCACAAAGCATGCCTGAGGTCACTCGCCCATTTTGCATTGGGCACACGCACTCCAACAACAATTCCATTGAACTTTTTTTTTCATCTTAACTCACAATGTTGTTGTTTTCTCGACTGTACATTGACACTTTTTTTGTTACGTTTTTAATAGAAGTTTTGATTGTAGTTTATTGTGGATCTGCGGCGCGCGCATTTAGTTTGATTAGTGTCGGTAAAATAAATAATACATTGGAGAACTCCGCAAAAAATTTTAAATTTGAAAAGCAATGATAAATGACAATGGCAAGTAGCCACAAGGTTTTGTTGGCGGAAAATAAATATTTTAGGGACATGCATTTTAGGTCATTATTATCATCATTCATCACTACAAAAATGCATCGCCCTTTCGTCAGCAGCAAACTGCGACGCCGGCAGAGCCAAAGCCAAAGTCGGCAGAGCCGAATGCGACGCAGGCAGAGCCGAAACTCTCAGTCGCTGATCGTAGGAAACCCTCTCTTACTCTGTCTCTCTCCCCATAAGATGAACTGGGTGGTGGAGGAGAACCTATAAAAATCACATCGTCTGCTGCACACCCTTGAAATTAAAATAACTTAATTTTTGTTTTTGTAATAAATATTTAAGTCGATACATATTAATTATATTATTTTATAGATATACGTTTTAAAATAACAAACGTTATGATAGTTTTGAAAGAAATGGATTTATTTATTAGGTAAATTTAAATAATGTAATTATTTTGAATAGTCGGACATTATTTCATATACCCTGCATTGACGCGAAGGGAAACATGTAAAGACAAATTAGGCAAAGGAAAGAACAATAGGATTAACGGTGCCCCTGTTCTCAACCGAAGTTGTTTTCGCTGTTTTGAGAGAACGGAGAGAACAGATCGAAGCTGAGATTTTTTGTGAAATGTTATAACTAAATTTATCAGAAATTTAGGTGAGTGTTATTTATTTTTTAATATTTTAAACTGTACCTACATATATTGTTAATATATTTATTTATTATTTAAGGTGAAGCTTATAATAAATCCGTAGGGCCAGCATAAAGTAAGCTGGACTTGGCCGGCGGCAAAACAAGAACCGCAGTAATTTTTTATATATTTTATAATAATTTTTCTATTTTAGATATACTTGGTCAGGAAGAGCCAGTACATAAAGCACAAAGTCAAAAAAAGGTGCCCAAAAGCACCGAAACCTCAATAATCCTTAACACCTCCGAGACTTTTCAGTTGTCTATTGAATTAAGATTAATACTTAGAATTAAAATAATTGATAATAATGCCAATTGTTTAATATTATTTAAACGAGTAGTTTTTGAAAAGTTACTTACCTTGATGCAAGAATAGTATTTGCTTGCGTGTCCATTATAACGTGACAAAAGTAATATGAACGAAAAATTCTATGTTGAAGAACAACAAAAGAAAAAATAATTGCATGCCAGACTAAAGTATTCTTAAAGATAAGATTTTTTGGTCCATAGTAATATTTGTCATAGTTTTTGGTTAACTCATTTATTTCTGTGACTTTTGTTGCTTGAACCTTTTTAAATGATGCTTTCTGATGTAGAATATCGAAAACCGTAGCTAACATAGGTTCTTTATCAATAATTATTGAGTCTTCAAGTACAATAATAGCGACTTTTACAATAATATTAAAAATATTAAAAGCAATTAAGCAGTTCCAACGGCAGATTATGTAATGAATATTTTGCAAGTACACTTCAGAGCCCTGCAATAAAAAGACCAGCGCAAATATTATATAGCCTAAAGAAAGTATATCCATGCTGCAAACGCCACCCATAAAGACTACTGCAAGGGTGATCCAAAAAAAACTGCAAAATATAGCAGTTTTAAAAACATCCGCGTAGTTGCGTACATAAGAACAGAAATCATGAGTAGGATTCTCAAAAAAGACGTGCCCAAGCTTAGCTATATTATGAACAACGTTAATGTTATCGCCACCACGGTAGGTTAAATCTTTTACATGCCACATTTCTGCCCTGAAAGATTTTCGCTGCCGTGAAATTAGCAAAAGAATGATATACTCCATCATAAGATTTGACTTATATGTATTTTTTTTTGAATCATCCAACATACTCCAGAGAGACTTATGCGGAACCTCTTTTGTTGTTGCTATAACTAATATAATAGAATATTTTATAATTCCCTACATTTTAATACTTACCATCGCAAAGATTGGGAGGAAAATTTAATAAATAGAAATATTGCACAAAAATGGCTAAAACAAAATATAGTTGAAAAATTTCCCAAATTCGAGCACATTGTACTCGGTTAAGGCACAGCAATAGTATTAGCCATGTAACATACGACAACGCAAGAAGATCCCGTCTATGAGCTATTATTGACACCACCCCAATTAGAGTAATTTCCAATCCAAATTTAAAATAGCCGTAATTTAGCAAATATTTTAATAATCCTGGGAAATCCCGTTCCGCATCCTGCCTTATAATATCTGGAAATAACACTTTTCTGTCCTTTTGTTTATACATAGTGTATCTTATTAAATGTTCTCGAAGTTTAACCACTGCATGCAATGAAGTCACAATCATATAAACAATATAAGGTGATATGTAGCGCAAATGAACACCAAACACTTTTCCAGTTTTTTGCAAGCCCATCCATTCAGCAAAATTAACAGTAACGTTTTTCTACAAATATGTTATTAATTTACCGTTTAAATATTCAATTTTTATTGTTTTACGCATTTGTAATTGTAGTTGGTTTGATCCAGATACTTTATTTGATATATCATTTTCATAAGCACCAAAACCGAAATCCAAAATGTTACACCTCTAAAAATCACCCGCCTTAGAAATCGATTTACACAAACGCTTAATAAAGATAAAAGCACCAAAAATAAATTAAATAAACAGATTTCAGAAACAGCGCAATAAAAACAAGATATTATAACTGCTTTTATCATATGTGTTTCCAAAAAACCCCATGCGATGAGTTTCCCTGGCCTAAACAATCGACGACCCCTTGAGCGTAATTTTTCATAGGCAACACAAAAGAATACTTTCCAGGACTGCTTATGAATATCCGATAATTTTGGTTGAGTTCCAGTTTCCGCAGTAAATGCCAAATTTGAACCAAACTTTCTTAGCTCAGTGGGTTTTGGCCGACGTACAGACTCCATAAAACGTTGGTGAAAATAATGAAGCTGAACCACAGTGAAAATAACCGTCAGTGTGGGTATAAGGAGATTTAAAAATAGATCCTTTGTTTGGTAGCGCCGTAAGCCAATATCACTTTGCCTGGATTGTAAATATATATAAAAAAAAGTATATTAATATAAAACAAGAATCGAAGCGAACTTCGGCTTGCCGAACGTTGCAGTAATTACAAAAATTAAATATTTTAAATTTCGATTTTTATGCTTAAAAACGATGTTTTGTCGAAACATTTTTCGGAAGTTACGTTTTCGCTAAACGATTTGGTAGATTTTTATAAAACTGAAACCGTAATTTTGAAATCATTAGAAGCGAATATATATCTTAAGAAAAGATGAACCTATAATTTTTTCCCTTAGTCCCCATTCCTATTCCCCATACATATTTAGTGCCGTCTAACGACGTACTTTAAAAATTGCTAAAAAAGTTATATACCTTGGAGTATATGGATATATATTAAGAAACGACGAAGTTATAATTGTTGTACCCTTTTTTTCCGCTTATTGCAATAGGAGCTTTATGATATAGAAGGCCGATTCTGTCCGTTTCGACTCATATACTACCTGCAAGAGAATGAATACTTTTTGCAAAGATTCATCCCAATAGCTTCAAAACTGAGGGACTAGCTTGCGTAGAAACAGGCAGACAAACTGAAAGACGTACTATCATACGGACATGGCTAGATCTACCCACCTGGTGATGCTGGGCTCCAATATGGAAATAAAGGGTATAATTACGATAAATAGTAACAATAATTTTAATTAATAATTATAGTATAAATAATTATTGTAGCAATAATGCAATTTTAACAATTAATATTGATGCATGACGTATCTTTGATTTATAAAGCTTGTTAATGCGCTTCGGCATTAATAAGAACTTTATTATATCATGCTAAAAAATAAATGAAGAATATCACACTTGTTGCCAAGATGGTCAAGCAGCCGGACCGTCAGTCAGCCGTAACGACAGCACTCTGCCAACACAGCAAAATAAGCTGACACCAAAATTCGTTTTTAGGGCAATAGCTAGTGTAATCCAAAACAGTTACCCGTTAACAATAATGCATAACAATATTAAAAGCATTTCCTCTTTTTACCTATTCTATTAACCTAAGTTAACAACGACTATTAAAGCCGAACGAATATTATAAAAAGAACAATAATGATAGACGGTCATGATTCCAAGCAAACGTCTGCTAAAAATTGAACTCGAAAAAAGTTCAAGGGAGGTAACGTCTTTTTCGACAAGCAATGTTTCATATCTCTTCAAGCGACTACCATTCGGCTTAAATTTTTATTTGTTTTTTAGACTTTATTTTTTTTTTAGATCTCCTACGAGGCTAACAAAATGTGTTAAAACCTTAAAGTACTATATTATTCTAACAGTTTGTTAAACTGTATTTATGTTTGACGGTCCTAATAATTGTCGCAGGATAAGACGGTTGTTACGACGAAGGCGTGCTGTGCCGGGTTGTCGTGGGGTCTTTCTACTCTCCTATATGCCAATCGATCCCATTAGCATAATATTTTAGGTACACGTATGACTCCGAGTTTATGGCTATTAAAAGTTGTGGGCCTGGCAAATAAAATAACTGTAATAGGCTAACGACTATAGCCAAGTGGTGTTTCGTTCTTCAGACTGGGAGTTAGATGTTAGTTATCCCATTTCTTTACCCTCCCTTCCTTTATCATATTAAATATTAATATGACCCTTATAAAAGTTTTAGTTTTAATTCATATTAACACTGACCTGCACATGCTCTACTCGGAAAAAAATCATTCTTTTCTTTATTGAGTTGGATTAAGAACCAACTTTAATTAAGCTGCTATTCTTCGCTGTCGCTGTTGGCCAATTTTAATTGTCATTGGCCAATGCATTCAAGTTATAGTTTTTGTTGTATGCACTTGGCCATTCCCACGATCGCTGAGCGAAAGGTGCAAGCTCAGCGCACGTGGCTTAGCTCGTGTGAACTTATTGGGGGCATTTGTTGTGCAATCAATGCTTACTCTTACTTATGTCTGGGTCTTTATATAATTTTAGGTGTTAACTTATATATAATTTGGGGGGGTTCAATTCATTTAATTATTCTTACTGAAAACTCACTCTTTACTTTTTATATCATTTTCCAAGCGTGATCGTTGAGCTCAATCGAAAGGGAATCGAAAAGATTTATAAGTAAACAAGGCCTAATATTGACTAGAAATATACTCCATTATTTTGTTTTCATACCCGTATTCAACGTACCATCCTCGACACCATATTTAAGTTCAAAATTAACGTAAAGGCTAACAATCTAAATATTATGTATAAAAGAAAAAAGGTCTCGAACAGCAGTCCATCTCTAGCAGCAACAGTTTTTGAGTAACGGCCTTGCGCATACAGATTCGATTTTAAAGCCACTCCCGTGTTGGCCAAAACTGATTTTAGCGAAGAGTGATTGTCATCCGAGCTCCCTGAAGACGATCAGGATTGGTACAGGTCACAATTATGGGGTCATTGGAGCACTATTTCTTCTTGTTGGTGGGGTTGTTCTGACGGTTTATGTAATCATGACCACGTGCAGCTTACGACCTTTGATGTGGGCATTGATCCGGCGTGGAGAATAAGCCTCTCCGATAGCTTGGGCTCCTCGGTTCCACGAACCAATAAAACCTGGATTAGTTATTTCCAAATAAAACTCCCTCGTCGAAAAGTATCAGGCCCTCAAAAGGGCCAGACGAGTACACGGCCTTAACCGGCAACTCCCGAGTAGAAAAGATCTGCGAACGGTTTTGATCTTAATTTCCGCTCACGAAGAATTTATTTGCGTTAAGTAATAGATTTTGGACAACTTGTATTTGCACTCGTGTTCACAATGAGTCGATCGACGGTAATGAAATTGTCTTTAGTCGCTTAAAGAAGTTTTGGGCTCACAACCGAGCTTTTGAGAGCTCGTGCAGAGCTGCCGACACCGAATTACTCAAGCCGGGGCGATAACGGAGGAACCATACGATTTTCTACTTGCATGTTATCCGAATATTGCTTATCTATCATATATGAGCGTTTTTTCCCTATGCACTCTTGCAAGCCGAAGCTTTCTGCATATGAACCATAAAATGTCTTATACTTCAGAAGTTTCACTCAATGCAAATTATAAAGAGAACATTAAGAGAATAGGTATTTGTAATTTCTATTTAAACTGACCACTACATGTGTTGCGCTATTACATCTCGGACGGGGAGTATTTTCAAATCTCTCTGAATATTTCCACTCCGAACGTACCACGGTGCCCCGGTGATAGTTGTCAGGATCTTTGCTGTTGCTGGCGCTCCCCCACAACTGGGAGCCATAAAGATTGGTTTCAAAACGGAGTTGTAGAGAAGGACCCTGTAGTCCAGACTGAGGCGGGAGCGGGAGTTCATAAGCCAATGCAGACTGTTTGTCTTCAGACTTAGGTGAGTTTGTTTAGCTTTAATATGAGTGCGCCAGGTAAGCCGTCTGTCGGGATGTACTCCAAGATACGTTTCTTCATCTGACTGAGGAAGCACGGTGTTGTTTAGTGTAAGGTTTGTGCAATTTCGTCTATTTTGTTCGTTTACTTTTATACGCCAGTCTGAGAGCCATTTCGCTACTGCATCTAGATGGGTCGCTTTTTTTTTTATAGATTGTTGAACACGCCACACAAGGATGGACCTTGTTTTCGTGCATTGACGAATTATTTCTAAAGATCCCAAAAAAAGCGGGTAGCGGGTGCTCCATTCTTGAGCAAATCAGGTGTGGTCATAGCCGGTCAAAAGTTAATCAAGTTGCGCTGAAGCTTGTTGTCAGTTGTCTGCTCGTAGGGATATCAGAAGTGTAGAGTAGGTATAAGGTTGGCCCGAGAACGCTGCCTTGAAGAACTCCAGCTTCGATGT
This sequence comes from Drosophila prolongata, assembly GCA_036346975.1. NCBI lineage: Eukaryota > Metazoa > Arthropoda > Insecta > Diptera > Drosophilidae > Drosophila > Drosophila prolongata. The sequence continues at coordinate 20,672,185 of JAYMZC010000387.1, read as the reverse complement.
TATGTTCAGCTGTGTTATTAGGGATCAATTTTTTTATTTTATGCATTAGGCCGTCAACTCTGTCGAATTCTTGAGAGACGTCCAAAAATACCACAGTGCAGTATTCAGTATTTTCAAATGCACTTCGAATTTCTGATGTTATGCGGTTCACCTGTTCGATAGTTCCATGGTTTTCGCGAAAGCCGAATTGATGTGCTGGAATACCATTATGTCTTCTGAAGTATGGTATGATACGGGTTAGAAGGCATTTTTCAAAGATTTTTGATAGACACGAAAGTAAACTTATTGGTCTGTATGAGGAGGAGAGCAAGTGGTGTTTTTCAGGGAATATGCAGTCAAGTTTATTGCTAGGTTTTATAATTGCGTAATACATTTGTCTACCTTTCGGCGTCACGAGGCGAGATCCCCAGTGCGAATGCTTGGCGATATAGTCTCCTGCTGCTATAAAGTATTTGCCTAGTGAGTTGATAAATTAAGCTTCGGATATCGTGAATCGAGGAGGACAGTATACCGCTGCTAGAGCTAGATTGTGACAACCCAACTGTATACTGATAGATGTGCCTTGCAGGTAGTTTGTAACAAACGTGTTGTGGAAGTGGTGCTTGATGCGGTTTTTAATCAGGATTCCAGTGCCTCCATGGGCCTTTCCATCAGGATGATTAGTATTGTAAAACATATACACTTGGATTTGGAAATTGTATTTGTTGGTAAGGTGGGTTTCTGCAAGTAACATTACGTTGATTCTATTGTCATTCATAAATTGTGCTAGCTCAAGTTTGTGCCGTGAAACGCCGTTGGCATTCCACAGTGCAATGCGCAGGGGAGCAATTGATTATTTTGATAAGGTGTTTTGGAGCATCTGAATCAAAATATTTTGATTTCTCAACATACTTTGCATGGTCGATCGCAAAGAAATGAATTCATTCATACTTTGTTGCAATCTGAGTATAATCGTTTTCGTTTTATTTTCTGTGTGCTCTGCAGGTTAGTAAGAGACTGTAGGAGGTGATTGGACATTGTAGGCAGGGCTCGCCTGATCCGATTTTATAACGCTTGCAAAGCATACGTTTTTAGTTATAGTGGAACTGCCGAGTGAAGATCGGGCTGCTGACGAAAAGAAAACTTCAGGTGTGGACTTGAAGGGTATCAATGGTGTGTGGTGAGATCGTGCTGTTGACACCCTTTGTTTGATCCGACTTTTTAACTCCTTGTATACTGGACAGCCTCTGTAGTTTGCTGTGTGGTCTCCTCCGCAGTTACTACTATTCCTGGCAATTATCGCACTGGTCTGGGCCATTGCGTTTATGCGGCTCTTCAACCGTGAATCTGCGATGCAATAGAAACTGGAGTTTGTAGATGGGATGGACTTCGTTTTTCTTGAGGGCCTAAGAGTCAGGCACAAATTCCACTTTAAAGAGCGGTTGCGGTTGCTTGTTTCGGTTACGTATATTTTAAACGGTTTTAACGTTAAAACCTTTATCTTTTAGTGCCTGTTCGACTTCAGCAGTGCTTACGTCTGGTTCGATTCCTTTTATCCTTGTTGACCTTTACAACTTTTTAGCTGGTAGGTATAGTAGTTCTTTTTCTTGGCGCCTAGGAGCTCCGTCAGTTTTCTAAAGCTTTCTTCACTTTTGACTTGAACCTTTGTTTCATGTACCTTTGTTTTCTTTTAATGTTTACGTAGGGATCCATGCCAGTCTGTATGGTCGGACCTTGCTTTTTAATTGGAGCGTTTGTCGGTGCTGCGCTAGCTGCAGTTGGTAAATCCGCTGTCACAGCAGGTAGAACGCTCGACTGCATTTACAGTTGCTAGTGTCGTCACTGTGCTGGTAACCGTGTCCAGCCAGTTGGGCAGTTGGGGCGGGGCAAAGCAATGAACGCAATTATCGCTTACCCCACCTTGCACCGTCGCTGACATAGACGGAGAGAGAGAGCGCGCCCTTTCGTTGTGAATAGGCTTAAGTTCGTTGGACGGTGTTGGGGTTAACGATCGCGGTAGATCGACTACTGCAACAGCTTTTGTTGTTGCTGCTGCTTGAGCTGCGTTTGTCGATACAAAAGAGAAGTATGCCTTGCTCTTTTGCGCTTTTGGCGCTGCGCCCGAAATTCGATTGGGTTCATCACCTTATTTGTTTGTTTCTTTTTGCTTTTATTTGTATTTTAGTCTTAGAAGCACTAATTAAAAACACAAAATAATAGCACTAAGCGTCTTTTCGCAGTTTATTTTTATTTTATATCTGGTTTTTTTTTCAACGATTGTCTTCCGGAGCGCAAGAGAAATAAATACACGTCTGCACTCGCCGACGTTCAACAATTAATCGTCTTAAAAATAGCGCCAAACTCATTCTCTGGAATGATGACTATGTATAGCATTCTCCGGACTAGAACCTTCGAAAACTTTCCTTTACATGGATGACCTTATATTCATTGGTTGTTCTGAAAATCATATGCTTTAAAATTTAACTGATGTTTTTGAGAAATGTAGAACTTACAATCATAAATTACATTTTTGGGACACAAATGCACAGACAAAAGAATCTTGCCAGACGACAATAAAATACGAAATCATTAAAAACAAGAGAGAACGCTATAGTCGAGTGCCTCGACTATTAGATACCCGTTACTCAGCTAAACAACTTAATATAAATATGCCTTCTTGTGTTTTTTTGTTGTTTTTTTTTTTTTAACATAATGTGAATTATAGTGACCACAGGAAAAAAGGACAAAAAGTTTAAATTATCAATTTGAATTCGGCGATCTCTTAGTGCTGGCAGCTTTACAGCACGAGCATTAGCGCCAGCGCTGCTTTAGCGCAGGCAGCTTTTCTCCTGCGTACAATAAATTGACTAGAAATATTAAACATACATACTTATATTGGCTAAACACATACATTCTTAAACAGTATTATGTATATTAAAGTCTAAATGTTTGCACAACACGAGTAACGGGTATAGCGAATAGCTTTCTTTGAAAGGAGTTATTTTTGCCGGTCAATTGCAACTGTGTACAATGTAAATTCATACATATGTATATGCTTACATACATACACACATACGCCATTTTTTGACTCAGACCTCTAATTTGGCTAACTACATTTGATTTGTATAGTTCTTAGGATATAGTTCGGTATTGACAAATGAAAACCATCGCAATTTCCTTTAATAGAAATCCTTATCGAGAATTAACGTTGACTCTGTGGAGCACCTTGGCCAGCTGTTCCAAAGTCATCCGTTAGATGGCGCCATGAAAGGCGGAAATGTAGGCGCTAGCCAGGCTTAAGCGTTTAATGGGTTTTTGGGCGTTAGAGTGGGCGTGGCAAACTTTTAGGCCAATCGATATTTATTGACGAAACAAATACATATCAATTAAAATTTTCATAAAATAATGAAAACTGTGGCCACAGCTTGTGGCTTGTGGGCGTCAGAGGGGGCGTGGCATCCATTTTGAAACAAACTTGCGCTGCGTAGGAACTCCTTAAATCTACATGCAAAATGCCAATCTTCTAGCTTTTATAGTTTCCGAGATCTCAGCGTTCATACGGACAGACAGACGGACAGACAGACGCACAGACGGACAGACGGACATGGCTAGATCGACTCGGCTAGTGATCCTGAACAAGAATATATATACTTTATAGGGTCGGAAACGCTTCCTTCTACCTGTTACATACTTTTGCACGAATACAATATACCCTTTTACTCTACGAGTAACGGGTATAATTACCCAGTCCCACATGATGCAGACAGCGCTAGACGATTCATTGCTTTTTGCAATTATTAAAGTCGTTGTATCCAAAATTTTGACGAATATTCTCGTCACATAACAAGATTTGCACTCGTGTTCACAATGAGTCGATCGACGGTAATGAAATTGTCTTTAGTCGCTTAAAGAAGTTTTGGGCTCACAACCGAGCTTTTGAGAGCTCGTGCAGAGCTGCCGACACCGAATTACTCAAGCCGGGGCGATAACGGAGGAACCATACGATTTTCTACTTGCATGTTATCCGAATATTGCTTATCTATCATATATGAGCGTTTTTTCCCTATGCACTCTTGCAAGCCGAAGCTTTCTGCATATGAACCATAAAATGTCTTATACTTCAGAAGTTTCACTCAATGCAAATTATAAAGAGAACATTAAGAGAATAGGTATTTGTAATTTCTATTTAAACTGACCACTACATGTGTTGCGCTATTACATCTCGGACGGGGAGTATTTTCAAATCTCTCTGAATATTTCCACTCCGAACGTACCACGGTGCCCCGGTGATAGTTGTCAGGATCTTTGCTGTTGCTGGCGCTCCCCCACAACTGGGAGCCATAAAGATTGGTTTCAAAACGGAGTTGTAGAGAAGGACCCTGTAGTCCAGACTGAGGCGGGAGCGGGAGTTCATAAGCCAATGCAGACTGTTTGTCTTCAGACTTAGGTGAGTTTGTTTAGCTTTAATATGAGTGCGCCAGGTAAGCCGTCTGTCGGGATGTACTCCAAGATACGTTTCTTCATCTGACTGAGGAAGCACGGTGTTGTTTAGTGTAAGGTTTGTGCAATTTCGTCTATTTTGTTCGTTTACTTTTATACGCCAGTCTGAGAGCCATTTCGCTACTGCATCTAGATGGGTCGCTTTTTTTTTTATAGATTGTTGAACACGCCACACAAGGATGGACCTTGTTTTCGTGCATTGACGAATTATTTCTAAAGATCCCAAAAAAAGCGGGTAGCGGGTGCTCCATTCTTGAGCAAATCAGGTGTGGTCATAGCCGGTCAAAAGTTAATCAAGTTGCGCTGAAGCTTGTTGTCAGTTGTCTGCTCGTAGGGATATCAGAAGTGTAGAGTAGGTATAAGGTTGGCCCGAGAACGCTGCCTTGAAGAACTCCAGCTTCGATGTTATGTTCAGCTGTGTTATTAGGGAGCAATTTTTTTATTTTATGCATTAGGCCGTCAGATATCAGAAGTGTAGAGTAGGTATAAGGTTGGCCCGAGAACGCTGCCTTGAAGAACTCCAGCTTCGATGTTATGTTCAGCTGTGTTATTAGGGATCAATTTTTTTATTTTATGCATTAGGCCGTCAACTCTGTCGAATTCTTGAGAGACGTCCAAAAATACCACAGTGCAGTATTCAGTATTTTCAAATGCACTTCGAATTTCTGATGTTATGCGGTTCACCTGTTCGATAGTTCCATGGTTTTCGCGAAAGCCGAATTGATGTGCTGGAATACCATTATGTCTTCTGAAGTATGGTATGATACGGGTTAGAAGGCATTTTTCAAAGATTTTTGATAGACACGAAAGTAAACTTATTGGTCTGTATGAGGAGGAGAGCAAGTGGTGTTTTTCAGGGAATATGCAGTCAAGTTTATTGCTAGGTTTTATAATTGCGTAATACATTTGTCTACCTTTCGGCGTCACGAGGCGAGATCCCCAGTGCGAATGCTTGGCGATATAGTCTCCTGCTGCTATAAAGTATTTGCCTAGTGAGTTGATAAATTAAGCTTCGGATATCGTGAATCGAGGAGGACAGTATACCGCTGCTAGAGCTAGATTGTGACAACCCAACTGTATACTGATAGATGTGCCTTGCAGGTAGTTTGTAACAAACGTGTTGTGGAAGTGGTGCTTGATGCGGTTTTTAATCAGGATTCCAGTGCCTCCATGGGCCTTTCCATCAGGATGATTAGTATTGTAAAACATATACACTTGGATTTGGAAATTGTATTTGTTGGTAAGGTGGGTTTCTGCAAGTAACATTACGTTGATTCTATTGTCATTCATAAATTGTGCTAGCTCAAGTTTGTGCCGTGAAACGCCGTTGGCATTCCACAGTGCAATGCGCAGGGGAGCAATTGATTATTTTGATAAGGTGTTTTGGAGCATCTGAATCAAAATATTTTGATTTCTCAACATACTTTGCATGGTCGATCGCAAAGAAATGAATTCATTCATACTTTGTTGCAATCTGAGTATAATCGTTTTCGTTTTATTTTCTGTGTGCTCTGCAGGTTAGTAAGAGACTGTAGGAGGTGATTGGACATTGTAGGCAGGGCTCGCCTGATCCGATTTTATAACGCTTGCAAAGCATACGTTTTTAGTTATAGTGGAACTGCCGAGTGAAGATCGGGCTGCTGACGAAAAGAAAACTTCAGGTGTGGACTTGAAGGGTATCAATGGTGTGTGGTGAGATCGTGCTGTTGACACCCTTTGTTTGATCCGACTTTTTAACTCCTTGTATACTGGACAGCCTCTGTAGTTTGCTGTGTGGTCTCCTCCGCAGTTACTACTATTCCTGGCAATTATCGCACTGGTCTGGGCCATTGCGTTTATGCGGCTCTTCAACCGTGAATCTGCGATGCAATAGAAACTGGAGTTTGTAGATGGGATGGACTTCGTTTTTCTTGAGGGCCTAAGAGTCAGGCACAAATTCCACTTTAAAGAGCGGTTGCGGTTGCTTGTTTCGGTTACGTATATTTTAAACGGTTTTAACGTTAAAACCTTTATCTTTTAGTGCCTGTTCGACTTCAGCAGTGCTTACGTCTGGTTCGATTCCTTTTATCCTTGTTGACCTTTACAACTTTTTAGCTGGTAGGTATAGTAGTTCTTTTTCTTGGCGCCTAGGAGCTCCGTCAGTTTTCTAAAGCTTTCTTCACTTTTGACTTGAACCTTTGTTTCATGTACCTTTGTTTTCTTTTAATGTTTACGTAGGGATCCATGCCAGTCTGTATGGTCGGACCTTGCTTTTTAATTGGAGCGTTTGTCGGTGCTGCGCTAGCTGCAGTTGGTAAATCCGCTGTCACAGCAGGTAGAACGCTCGACTGCATTTACAGTTGCTAGTGTCGTCACTGTGCTGGTAACCGTGTCCAGCCAGTTGGGCAGTTGGGGCGGGGCAAAGCAATGAACGCAATTATCGCTTACCCCACCTTGCACCGTCGCTGACATAGACGGAGAGAGAGAGCGCGCCCTTTCGTTGTGAATAGGCTTAAGTTCGTTGGACGGTGTTGGGGTTAACGATCGCGGTAGATCGACTACTGCAACAGCTTTTGTTGTTGCTGCTGCTTGAGCTGCGTTTGTCGATACAAAAGAGAAGTATGCCTTGCTCTTTTGCGCTTTTGGCGCTGCGCCCGAAATTCGATTGGGTTCATCACCTTATTTGTTTGTTTCTTTTTGCTTTTATTTGTATTTTAGTCTTAGAAGCACTAATTATGAACGCTGAGATCTCGGAAACTATAAAAGCTAGAAGATTGGCATTTTGCATGTATATTTAGAAGTTCCTACGCAGCGCAAGTTTGTTTCAAAATGGTGCCACGCCCCCTTTAACGCCCACAATCGCTTATATACGATTTTAAAAATTTAAATATTTCGGAAAAGTAAAAAATGCAGTTTTATTGTGTTTATCAATACCTATCGAAATGTAGTAGAAATTTTTTAAATCGGACCATTCGTTAAAAAGTTATGCGTGATCAAAGTTTTTATCTCCATCTCCCTCGCACTCCCATTACCTGAGTAACGGGTATCTGATAGTCGGGGCACCCGACTATAGCGTTCTCTCTTGTTTTTATTTTATATCTGGTTTTTTTTTTCAACGATTGTCTTCCGGAGCGCAAGAGAAATAATACACGTCTGCACTCGCCGACGTTCAAACAATTAATCGTCTTAAAAATAGCGCCAAACTCATTCTCTGGAATGATGACTATGTATAGCATTCTCCGGACTAGAACCTTCGAAAACTTTCCTTTACATGGATGACCTTATATTCATTGGTTGTTCTGAAAATCATATGCTTTAAAATTTAACTGATGTTTTTGAGAAATGTAGAACTTACAATCATAAATTACATTTTGGGACACAAATGCACAGACAAAGAATCTTGCCAGACGACAATAAAATACGAAATCATTAAAAACAAGAGAGAACGCTATAGTCGAGTGCCTCGACTATTAGATACCCGTTACTCAGCTAAACAACTTAATATAAATATGCCTTCTTGTGTTTTTTTGTTGTTTTTTTTTTTTAACATAATGTGAATTATAGTGACCACAGGAAAAAAGGACAAAAAGTTTAAATTATCAATTTGAATTCGGCGATCTCTTAGTGCTGGCAGCTTTACAGCACGAGCATTAGCGCCAGCGCTGCTTTAGCGCAGGCAGCTTTTCTCCTGCGTACAATAAATTGACTAGAAATATTAAACATACATACTTATATTGGCTAAACACATACATTCTTAAACAGTATTATGTATATTAAAGTCTAAATGTTTGCACAACACGAGTAACGGGTATAGCGAATAGCTTTCTTTGAAAGGAGTTATTTTTGCCGGTCAATTGCAACTGTGTACAATGTAAATTCATACATATGTATATGCTTACATACATACACACATACGCCATTTTTTGACTCAGACCTCTAATTTGGCTAACTACATTTGATTTGTATAGTTCTTAGGATATAGTTCGGTATTGACAAATGAAAACCATCGCAATTTCCTTTAATAGAAATCCTTATCGAGAATTAACGTTGACTCTGTGGAGCACCTTGGCCAGCTGTTCCAAAGTCATCCGTTAGATGGCGCCATGAAAGGCGGAAATGTAGGCGCTAGCCAGGCTTAAGCGTTTAATGGGTTTTTGGGCGTTAGAGTGGGCGTGGCAAACTTTTAGGCCAATCGATATTTATTGACGAAACAAATACATATCAATTAAAATTTTCATAAAATCATGAAAACTGTGGCCACAGCTTGTGGCTTGTGGGCGTCAGAGGGGGCGTGGCACCATTTTGAAACAAACTTGCGCTGCGTAGGAACTCCTTAAATCTACATGCAAAATGCCAATCTTCTAGCTTTTATAGTTTCCGAGATCTCAGCGTTCATACGGACAGACAGACGGACAGACAGACGCACAGACGGACAGACGGACATGGCTAGATCGACTCGGCTAGTGATCCTGAACAAGAATATATATACTTTATAGGGTCGGAAACGCTTCCTTCTACCTGTTACATACTTTTGCACGAATACAATATACCCTTTTACTCTACGAGTAACGGGTATAATTACCCAGTCCCACATGATGCAGACAGCGCTAGACGATTCATTGCTTTTTGCAATTATTAAAGTCGTTGTATCCAAAATTTTGACGAATATTCTCGTCACATAACAAGATTATGTAAAAAAGGTGTTGTATTCGAATGGACAACTGATTGCCAGAATGCCTTTGATTATCTCAAATCGGCACTAATAAATCCAAATGTAATACAATACCCAGACTTCAGCAAATAATTTTGCATAATAACGGATGCTTGCTTAGCATGTGGAGCAGCTTTAAATCAAAACAAAAATCGACTCCAACTTCCAGCTGCATATGCATCAAGATTATTTACTAAGGGTGAAAGTAATAAAAGCACAAAAGAACAAGAATTGGCAGCAATTCATTGGGCAATAACATTTTTCGGACCATATATATATGGTAAACACTTCACTGTCAAAACAGATCACGGACCACTTGCCTACCTATTTTCAATGGAAAGCCCCAGTTCCAAATTATCGCGAATGAGATTTTAATTAGAGGAATATCATTTTACAGTAGAATATCTGAAGGGTAATTAAAACTATGTCGAAGATGAAGTCATTCAAAATGATAAAGTACGTAAAGTAGTGACCTTGCAGGTAAATTAAAATTTGTGTTTATTTAAAAACGGAAAAAAAAATTACTGCAAGATATGATGTTAGCGATTTGTATACTAATGGAACCATTGATTTTGATCAATTCTTTCAAAGGCTTGAAAAGCAGGCCGGTATTAACAAAATCAGACAACTCAAAGTGGCACCGTGGGAAAATATCTTTGAACATGTTTTAATTGATAATTTAAAAAAAATTGGCAATAAGATACTGAAATAATTGAGAGTAGCGCTACTCAACCAGGTGACCCTAATAACGAATACCAATGAAAAAGAAGCTATATTGTCTACATTCCATTATGACCCAATACAAGGAGCTCATACAAGCATTACAAAAACCTTGGCCAAGGTCCAAAGACACTATTATTGGAAAAATATGTCTAAAGATATAAAAGACTACATAAAAAAATTCCTAAATGCCAAAAGTCTAAAACGACTAAAAACACCAAGACCCCATTAACTATAACTGAAACTTCACAAAGAGCTTTCGATAGGGTAATTGTGGATACAATTGGTCCACTACCAAAATCGAACAATGGCAACGAATATGCATTAACACTAATATGCGATTTGACCAAATATTTAGTAGCCATACCAATACAAAATAAAAGTGCAAAAACTGTAGCTAAAGCTATTTTTGTGGAATTTATTCTGAAGTACGGTCCAATAAAGACGTTCATTAAGAAATATTCGAATAAACATAGGAGACCTAGTTTTGCTTAAAAACGAAACTGTAAATAAGTTAGATTTCAAATATACAGGTCCCTACACTATCGAAGACATCGGAGAAAGAGATAACATCTTAATCTCTGATGATAGAAATAAAAAGCAAACAGTTCATAATGATAGGTTCAAGAATTTTTATTCATAATTTTCAACCAATGGTCTGATCAACAAAATAAGTTATAATGATATATTCTAATATAAAATATAAAATAATAACAATTTGTTTCTAATTTAAAATTAATATATTATATAAAATCCAAAAAAAATAGTAAATAATTAAAACATTTTAAAATTTTTGAATACCATAAGTGCATAAGTCAGCGGATTCCCACGCCTTGACTGCACATACACTTCCAGTACTTAGAACCTCTCACAAGCTAACCGCTGTCATCAGCGAGGAGCATATTTAAATAGCTTTAAGGTACATTGTAAGATATAAGCCAATCAATTGAATAAAGATATGTGTACAGCGAAGTCGTACTTCAATTCAATTCATATGAATTGAATAAAATAGCTTTTAGAGAGCAGACAAACAAAAATCAGTTCGAACACCTCACGCAAGCGTATATCTATCGTCGTACGATTAGTCATATACTCGTCTCTCCTAAGCAATTAAGAGACCAACTAGATAATTTCGAGATCATTTACTACCAGATCTACTGCTGCAATTGAACTCTGTGGGATTGTTCTAGGATTGAGCAATAGGCAAAACCCAGGCGTTCGTTGGTGTCTTTGGAAGCTCAACAGGTTTACAGCACTCTCCCAATCTACATGGCAGAGCTCTGTCATTACTATTTGAAGACTGGCTTAGGAATAAATAGAATTGTGAATAGAAATCATAACTTTGCCATGAATTCATAGTTTGTTGATATTATATGAGCGAGAACAAATGAGTGGGGCCGCCAAGATTCACTTATTGTATTGTTTACATTCAGGTCGCTGGAACCGCTGGACCGCGGGCGGACTCTTGACTTGGTAACCAGCTATGGTAAACTCTACGAGTATGTGGGTTACAGGCTTTATCAGTAACCACGATAAAATTCGGTCGAGGAAGGGTTTACTAATTACGATAAACGATAATTAATTAATTGGGGTTACGGATCCGCTACGTTTGATCAATTTTTGGGTTAGGATTATTATCGTTTGTTTTAGTTATTTGTTTATTGGGCGAGCTTGATTATGACGGGTCGAAGGTCAGGGAAAAAAAATACATGAAAAAATACAATGACAACGAGTCAAAATTATAACTCATTATTTCATCTTTTATTCACAGTTGGCTTTTTTCGCCCTTCTCGTTTCGTTCACATAACTTCACAATATTCTTCGTTCTATTTTTAGATCTTTTTGTGTTCGAGGGTATGCCCTATGCTTGGGCTGCTATTGTTGGCTAAAATGTGGGTACTTGGATTTCTCCAAGTTTAACTTCTTGAGTCTGATCCTGATTTTTCTTCGTTTTCGGTTTTCTTACTATTTTTCTAAACAAAAACATGGGTGTAATTAGAGTTACGAATTTTGAAATATAGAGCAATTTGACCAAAGCCAGAATAACTATTATAAACATTATGTAAATTGTATTATTATTTTGTGATATCAACCAAATTCAAATGGTGTTCAAATTCTGGTTTTAAATAGTTTTCGCTTAAAACAATATTTTAAATTTTTAAATTACATTGTGTTACTCTTATAAGTTTGTTTCCACTTATTGTTTGGTCTTTATTTAAATTTTGACAATTTTTGGAATGGCGGTTTCGTATACATTCCATGTTAATTTTGCATTTGGTACAACATATTAAATAATTTAATTTTGTGGTAATTAGACACTTAAGTCTAATATGTTTGTAATGGTCTCGCTATTTATTTCTTCATTTTTTTTAATTTATGGGGATATTGTTTTCTATTAACACTAGAAACAAAAATAAATAACAAACAAATAAAAAATTAAGTATGGTAATGTCTTTTTCCGTTTCCCCTCCGTAAGGATCAGGAATAATTGTGGCGGCGTCGCCGTCAACCCTAGGTTGAAATCGATCCCGTCCAGGTCCTCGTCCTTGTCCTCTACTCCGGCCTCGGTTTGGGGTTCCACCTCTTGTGTGGATTGGGATTCTTCGGGTTCGATCGTTGTGGCTTCGGAAGTTCGTCGGCGTAGGCTTAGGGTCGGGAATTGGGTGTCTTGGGAAACTTCGTCGTCCTCGGACGTGATCAAGTCCCAAGTACTGTATTTCCGACGGCGTATCCGATGGCAACGGGTGGCTCTGGATCCTTCGACGGCGTATTGTACCTCTTCTGCATAGTGTACCGGGCTCTGTACCGGTCTCTGTACCGGGCTCTGAACGGCATCGTCAACTTCCTCCTAAGGTGGAGGTGGGGTTGCCGGGTCGCCTGGGTGTTTTCGCTGGCGTCCCCTTTTCTTCGCAAAGGTTCTGCCGCAATTCGACTCGAACCGAAACGCGGGCCCCTGTCCTGGTGGTGGACACCTGCCGGACTTGTGTGACCCGATATCCCCCAAGGATTGTCGCACAGTGATAGTCTTCCCGTTCTCTTATGAAGCTGGCAGTCCACTCGCCGTCTTCGTCCTCCTCCTTCTCGGATTCTTCCAACTCCCTGTACGTCGTCTCCGCTGTCCGGTGATATACCCCTTGCCCTCGTCTAGGGTCGCGCGAGCGACCTCCTGTCGGTGAGTGGTCGTCTCGCCGGGGTTCATATATACTTCCCACCAGGTTGGCAAAGGATGCTGGGTGAGGAGAATGGTACCGTTCACAGGGAAAGGGTTGGTAACGCCTATACGTCGAGGGAGGAGATGAGTAATCTGCGAATGATTCCTCCGTTGCTGGGTTTGGGTGTAACTCGTACCAAGGTAATGTATAATACGGAGATGCTTAACGGGGAGATTTCCTCCTCTTATGCCGTCGCAGCCTCCTGGTCGCTATCCTCCGCCAAAGTGAGGTCGATAAGGCCGTCGTCCGTCTCGCCAACACCGCTACACTCTTGATTTGAGTCCGAATCTCCTTCTTCCATAGTATCAGTAGTGGGTAGATAACTTATTTTATATAAATGACCTTCAGATATTCCTGATTACTGGTGCAGCTTACAATATCTAGTTAGAATCTAAAGATACTTGATGTTAGTTATAGATACGCTACTTCTTCACCTCGGTCTGGCTCGTCATCTCGGAATTCTCTTAACTGTGCAATGTTGGCCACTTGCGTCTTACGTTCCCTGAGCTTCTGAATCCGCACCATGTTCGGCGATAAAAACTTTGGGACTCGGAACGGACCAACTTCGCCGCGAAGCCGTCAAATGCTCTGGACAGTTGGTGCTATTTTACTTACACAAGTGAGCCCAAGGCGGGTGCCATTCGCGTCTTCTCAGATTATAGTGGCGCATCTGGTCGGGACTCAATCGCTCCGCATTGACTTTGACGATCTCAAATATTTCCTCCATCTTGGTCGCCTTGATCGTGAAGTCCACTGGGGTGTTCCCCTTCCCTCGTGTCTTCTCTTCGTACAGCGCCTTGGGCATCCTTGGTTAGCGACCTCGCATGAGAAAAATGGGGCTGAAGTTTGTAGTATCTGAAATGCTAGAGTTGACTGACAGTGTCATCTCTGGTAGGAGGTTTTCCCAACTTGACAATTCGTCTTCGATAAATTGCGCGATCATGACGGTGCGGTTTGCACGCTCCGTGGGATGGCGCCGTATACTGTAACTCACCTCCGAGTTCTTGCATATATTCTCTGAAGGCTCGGCTTGTAAGCTACGTGCTGTTGTCACACACGACCGTTCGTGGGACCCCAAAATGTCACAAAATACGGTCGCGGAATGCCTTGATTAGGGTGGCTGTGGTTGCCTTCTTGAGTGGGATGAGCTCGACCCATTTGGCAAACGCGTCAAAGAAAACCTGCCTTTGACTTCGGGAAGGGTCCAACATAGTCGGCATACCATGCCGAACAGGGTTCTTCTATTCGACGAGTCAGCATCTGTCCCGCCTGCTTCTGTTGGTCGACCTTGAACCCTTGGCAGGTTAGGCAATCTTGAACATACCTTTTGACATCCCGATACATCCATGGCCAGTAATACTTCGAAGCAACTAACAGGATTGTCTTTCGTATGCCAAGGTATCCTGCCGTTGGTGCTTCGTGGCACTCTGCCAGTACTGGACTCTAGTGGTGTTGAGGTACACACAGCTTTCGTGGTACGAAGTCGGCATCGTCTGGTTGGATCCCAAGACGACGATATAGCTTCCCGTTCTCATAGGGAACTTATCCGAGCTTCCTAAGATCTGTTCTCGTTTCTGTACCCACCATTCACATTCTTCCTTGTCTGTTTCTGTACACTGTAATACTGCTAGTGGTGGCCGGGACAGAGCGACCCCCACGATGTTCTGATACCCTCCACTATACATAGCTGAATATCGAAATTGTTGTAGCTCGAGGGCTCATCGAGCCACTTGACCGAATATACTTTTAATTGAATTCTGTCACTTTAACGCTAGATGATCCATGATATTGGTGAAATCGTATCCTTCAAGATAGCAGCGCCACCACCGAATGGCCCATACGATCGCCAAGCACTCCTTTTCAGTCGTGGTATAGTTTTCTTCGGCTTTCTCTAGCCGGCGTTTGATGTAGGCAATCCTTCCGACGTCACTCGCATCTGTCTGGACCGTGAATCGTTGGTCAAAGTTTGAGCAGATCAGGGTGGGGGCGCTCATGCGACGTTCTTTAAGCGTGTTGGTATTCTTAGGAGGTTGGTCGTTGGCTGAACGCAAAGTTCGGTACGTACCTACGGTACTACGATGCAATACCTAGGCATCGTATCAGTTCTTTCAGAGAGGTAGGTGGCCACTTACCATGTGGCCAAGGTACTTGAGTTTCCAATTAAAAAATGAGCATTTCTCCTTATTAATGCGTAGTTTGGCTGTTCTGAGTCTCCGAAATAACTCCCGGAGGTTTCGTGTATGTTCTGCCAAGTCACTCACAATCCCAATAACATCATCGTTATCCAAATACTCAAACGCGAACTGATCTAGTTCGGGCCCGATGACACTATCTTAGGCGCGTTGGAACGTAGCGGCTACGGAGTGTAACCCGAGTGGCATGACATGCCACTAGAAGAGACCCCGAACCGGGACTGTTAGTGCAGTATACCACTTTTTAGGTCTTAGGTCGACAAGACACGGGCCTGGCTGAGTAGCTCAAGGATATAATTAATACGAGGTGTCGGATACGCGTCTGGTATTGACCTCGGAAGTCGACACACATCCGGCACTCTTTATTCTTTTTACGAACTAGGACGCTGGGTACACTGTATGGGCTTTTGGACGGTTCTATTTGTCCTGCGGTTAACAATTCGTTCACTTGGTCGTCCATAACTCGTTGCATCGCTGGATTCTTTAAGTGGTATCGTTCTTTCACAGGACGATCGTCTCGCATTGTGATCGTATCTTGCGCGATGTGTGATAACCCCGACATCCCCTCGAATCCTTCCAGCTCTTGTTCGAGGAATTGATCGATGTGTGCTTGGTCAGCTGCTGACCACTCCCTTTCTTGCCGAGGGGCGAGTCTTCTTCCTGGTTATCCTGTGTTTTCTCGACTTCCTCCAGCTAGTTTTCCGTGTGTTCCTCGGTTCTCCCTTGGGTTTCCGTTTTCTCCCTATTCTTCTTGAGAACGCCTTGCCTGTCGGCGGTAGATCCTTCTTGGGTCTTTTTTTTTTGCACCGAACCCCAGTAAATTACCCACGACCGGCTGGTTCCCTGTGTGGTGGTTCTCGTTGGCTCTGGTGGTTTTCGGCCCCGCCTCACGAAGATGACGAGTACATCGTCCTCATGGTATCGTAGTGCCGATCGCAGAAAGAAAGTCAAGTCCTAGTATTATTTTATCTAGCATCGAGTTCATTACAAGCAGCGCTAGTTCTACTATATGTCCTCCAAAGTTGATGTTCTATTCCTGTTATACTGACGCTGGTCCCGTCCGTGAGGAGTGTTTTATTGATGAAATCCTCGCGGCCCCGCTATCGACAGTGGCTAGCACAGAGATTTCGGCGACTAATACTTGCGCTACGATCTTTCCGTCTTCTACGCGCAGGTGTGCGCCTATTCCCGGTTCTCCGGTACTCTCGTCTCTAACTGTTCCCGGGTTGGTCGAGGACACTGGTCGTTTCCCGACTCGGTACGTCTACAACAATCAATAGTCCTCATCCCTTCCCCTCTACAATCCCAACACACCAACGGTCGGGTGTTCTGGCACACCCTCGCAAAGTGACCTTCTGCGCCGCAGTTGAAACAACTCCGCCTGTCGGGTTCATTATCCTATTAGAGATTTCTTCCCGTGGTATGTGGGACGTGGTTGGGCGGGAGTTTGTGAGTTACCTCGGAAAAGGTTGCGCGCCTGGATGGCGTTCGACGGCATCTGAGACGTCGGAGACTTTCGAGTGTTCCCATCAGTTCGTCCGGGACTCTGGTACGAGCGGTCTTGGGACTGTAACCGTATACGGAACTCGACTGCGAACTCTTAAAGCTAGTCTAAAGTCTCAAAGTCGTTACGTTTTACGTACATCTGGTATGCGGGGAGGGAATTCTCGTAAATCTTACCCGGCGTGTCGCATCAGCGTTCGGATTTCGATAACATAATCTTTGATGTCGTCTTCCAATCGCTGAAAATAATGTGGGGGTAAGAAAAAGTCTAAGAACTCCCTTCGCAAGTTGCTCACTGTAGTTGGCTGGTCCTAAGCTAACGGAAGGCCCCGTCTGCAAGAGTTTCTGTCCTTACTCTTGGTAATTGGGCTAAGGGAAGGGCGTACGACGTAAACCTCTCCTCTAGCACCTATAGGAACCCTAACGGGTCAGTATTAAACTTGCTCTGCTCTCTCGTCCACCTTTCCTGTGCCGTCAAATCCGAATTCCTATGCAAAGATGATAATTTGTCCTTTCCTAACGTGTAAGTCCAGCGAGTCCCTATCCGACTGTCCGTCGAACCTAAAGTAGTCTTCTTCCCTTGTTCGTTTTCCGCCATTGCGATATGCCCGGTGTGCTTATTTTGTGTTTTCCGTCAAAGCCTGTTCTTGATCGCGGTTCTTACTCCTTAACTCCTTAACTTAAAAACCAGCCTCACACTTTAAGGGTCTTTAAACCGCCTGATGTTTTTGGTCCTGATCGATCGTGATCAGATTCACATCCGTCCCTGCTAAGGATGTTTTCTCAACCAGGTTATGTTCAGGAGTTGGCCGGAGGGTACGTGATCAGACCCAGGATCTGTTACCAAGCTCGGGCAGACCCTGGACTTGGTAACCAGCTACGGTAAAATTCTTTGTTGGTTACAGGCTTTATCAGTAACTACGGTAAAATTCGGTCGAGGTAGGGTTTAATTACGATAAAACTCGGGCGAGTCCCTGGGTTTTACTACTAATTACAATAAACTCGGGCGAGTCCCTGGGTTTTATTACTAATTACGATAAACTCGGCGAGTCCCTGGATTTTACTACTAATTACGATAATCTCGGACAGGCTCTGGGTACATTAATAACTACGGTGAAACTCGGGCGAACACTGCGTTTTATTACTAATTACTATAAGCTTGATTAACGGCAGGTATATTAATTAATTAATCGAGGTTACGGATCCGTTACGTTTGGGTTAGGATTATTATTGTTTGTTATAGTTAATTTGAAAGTTTCCTCCTGATTGAGATGTTTTAATCGAAACAGTGAAAAGTCTATTTTTTAATAGGTTTGGGAATTAGGGTTTTGTGTGGATCTTAGTCTGTTTTTGAATATATCAATTGATAGGTCTTATCAAAAAGTGTTACTATTATATAATAGCTTTTGCTTTATTAAGAAATTTCATGCCGATCAGCAAATCGTAATCGTCAGAAAAATCATGTAAGTAAAACCGTTCGGATGTTCTGTTGCTGGGTAAAATAACGAATTTTTTAAATATCATGGAGCCGTTTGATATTAAAACTTCGCTCGCTGCTTTTGAATAGAAAGCGAAAAAAATTGTATGAGTATCTTTATTGTGGATCCAGGTCAATCAAACATTTCTAATATAGCCTTTGTGGTTAAATTCTAAGTACTGATATTTTCCAAGGCTGATAACTGAGAATTTTCGTGAAATTTCAGTATGTTTTGATTGGGTGGAATTTGAAATGCTTCTTTATTGATCTGGTCCTGTCAATATATATATATAGTCAAAGTATTCTTATTCACAAAAATTGTTACTTTGGCTTAAGTTCTTGTGCATCGGTTATGTACCTGTTAGGACCGAAATAATTTGGCTGTATTTCATCTGGTGATTGTTTTATCGGGATGGGGGTATCTTGGTTGATATTGGGGTGAATGAGTTGGATTTTTGTTCATATTTATACTCATAAATTCCCTCGTTTTGTACAACATTAATAAAAAATCTTAAGTTCGTAATATCGTGGTGAATGAATATAGTAAACAGTTGTATTCATAGTTTTCTGATTAATGTCTTAATCGACTCGCTTAAAGATAAATAATTAGGTTTGCCTGGTTACCTTTTAAATGTAGTTTCGAAATAAGCAGCCGACGTTGTCTCTCGGTTTCCTCTTTTGTAAGGCGTCACACGGAAATTCAGTGTAGCAACAGGCATCGAATGAGAGTCCGAAAATTACTGACAAAGATTTCTACATCCCAAATACATCCTAATTGCATAATGGAGTAGAATCAATGATGGGAACTATAACAAACACAATGGTAGCAATACAGCAAACGCTTCTGGAGCTTATGGGCAGCTCAAACCTCCTAGAAATTCCAATCCAACCAAAATCTATTTAGACGGTTTTTTTAAACAAAAGCGAGCTCTTGCAGTTCCTAGATCAACATGACAAGCTAGAAATATTTTCATCTAATCAGCCTGATGGTGAGGGTCATAAAGGATTCTGGGAAATAATCGCATAATTTACATCATCTGTATCCATTACTTGCTACTAAGATAGCTAAGTGAGTATGGTTAATATGGCTTTGTAAGGATGCTCTCTGGCCGGGGTACAACTCTCAGTCGGATCCAGAGGTCCAAAAGGACCTTATAAGAAATTTTTAAAATCACTGAGACACTGGGCGAGAGAGTAATGTCTGCGGGGCGAACGATGATTTTTAATAAATTATCCCGAAGATTTACGCCTATGCGGTCGTTGTTGTGGGCGTAGGACTTGCTATTCTCGAATGACCCTCGAGGATATGGGGACTTCGGAACACTAAGTCCTTTCATGATGAAAAATTTCACGGCCTGGACCTTCGGGCCGCAGCCGGATTTTTTGTAAGTGGTCGAGGTGCAAGGGCGTGGATAAGCCATCAGACATTCATAGTGCCCCAACAACATCTGTTTACAACAAACCCCTAGGCGTACCCAAATGCATTAAATAAATAGAACCTACAATAAATGTTTTGAAAACGAGTCACCTTTTGTAATAAAAACAAGAGAGAACGCTATAGTCGGGTCCCCGACTATCAGATACCCGTTACTCAGGTAAAGGGAGTGCGAGGGAGATGGAGATAGAAACTTTGATCACGCATAACTTTTTAACGAATGGTCCGATTTGAAAAATTTCTTCTACATTTCGATAGGTATTGATAAACACAATAAAACTGCATTTTTACTTTTCCGAAATATTTAAATTTTTAAAATCGTATATAAGCGATTATGGGCGTTAAAGGGGGCGTGGCACCTTTTTGAAACAAACTTGCGCTGCGTAGGAACTCCTAGAATCTGCATGCAAAATGCCAATCTTCTAGCTTTTATAGTTTCCGAGATCTCAGCGTTCATACGGACAGACAGACAGACGGACAGACGGACAGACAGACAGACGGACAGACGGACAGACGGACATGGCTATATCGACTCGGCTAGTGACCCTGATCAAGAATATATATACTTTATAGGGTCGGAAACGCTTTCTTCTAGCTGTTACATACTTTTGCACGAATACAATATACCCTTTTACTCTACGAGTAACGGGTATAAAAACAACTTGCATTTGCATTTTGTAGAAGAAGTTGAATCATGTAAAAAACAGAACGCAACCTTACCGAGCGCAAAAAAAGAAAAGAAAAACAAGAGAGGAAGCAAACTTCGGCAATCCGAAATTTATATACCCTTGCAGTTATTACAAAATTACTACATTTACATTTATATGCCTACATTACTATGAAGCTATGTCGATTTTGCGCTGCATTTTGACAAATAGAAAAAACAGCAAAATTAATATAACTATATCAAAAAAAAACAAAAAAAAAATTAAAAACAATATTATATTTAAAAAAAAATTATCCGATGTTCCTATGTATGAATGTTGGTTTGCCCAATCGTCGGGCGAACGGCGAGCATGAGAGCGGGAAAAACCAATTGAACAGGCCAAAATCGGGATAGAAAGTGCACTGAGAAATACACTTAAGTGTTGCTATTTCAGGCCTATTTCAAATTTTTGTTTGGGTCAAATTATGGAGATATGCTAATACTTTTAAGTTTGTCTTAAGCAATTAATATTATTATAAAAAGAGTTCTCTATAGATATAAGGCCTAAGCATAAGTCATAGTTTCCATTTAAAAAAAAAAAAGTTTTATTCTGACTTATGTAGGTCACATGGCTCATTATGGCTTTATTATTATTTAATTAAATAGTTAATTACTCAAATTTAGTCACCGATTCCTTCTTAAGTCACCAGTTGATAAGGGTTTTGGTTTGCCCCTCCGAGGACCAATTAAGCAAACATTTTACGCGAAGTAGAGATGCTATAAAACGAGAGAGACAGTTTCCCCAATCCGGCTCCTTCCGACTTATATACTTCCTGCAATAGAAAGACAACTTTTGGCAAGGTTTCAAACAGATACCGTATTTCGGAATTATTTAAATTGAGGGACGAGTTTGCAACGGACGGACGGAGAGACGGACATGGCTAGATCGACTCTCCTGGTGATGCTGATTAAGAATATTTATACTTTATAGGGTCGAACACAACAAGTTACAGAAGTTCGAAAAAACGGGACCTATTATTATTACTTTTGCCTCACTTGATCTCCCAGAATCGCTAAGCATTAGATATGAAAAGATTCCCGTTCACCCATATATCCCAATGCCGTTAAGGTGCAAAAAATGACTTTACCATGGCCACCCAATTCTAATCTGAAAGTGCCATGAACTTTGCAAGAATTGTTTGTAAAGAAGTACCGTCACCCTGAACTGGACACCCAAAGCCACGCGGCAGCGCATGAAAGGCGAAGCAAAAACGGCGGGACGATGTCTGGCCGCTGGGATTATGGCCCCAAGGCCATTTGCGGGTGTTACCCGCAAATTGTATATGGAATACTTTGACAAAAACAAGACGGCAAATCACGAACTGATTTACGCCATTGTGCGGAGTTTTTAAACTCCTCACATTCTCCCCTTTTTTCGGGTGACGAAAAGAAGATCGTTCCTTCTCTCCGGCTGTTATCCTGTGAATCCTCGTAGCCTTTGAGTCATATCGCTCTTCCTCTCGGTACATTTCCACCTGAAGACGCGGTTCCGCCGTTGTCTCCTTCTACTCCTCCGGTTACACTAACCGTGCGTGATCGATAGTTCATCGGCTATCGATACCGATGGCGACGCGTTGTCACCTGCTCCTTGCGATCTATCACCCTTTGCCGATATTTCCAGTATTTCAGTATTTCCTTGTCCATCGATCGCCACTATCTTCCAGTGACAATCGAATCGCCCCCATCCCCAGGCCAGGATGATGCAGCGAAATTCTTCTATTCTGGTGAATATTCCCGCATTTCTTTTGCTTTCCCTCTCTCTTATTTCCTCCTGGGCTGGCGGCATGCTGGAGAGCGCAGAGAGGATTTCCTTTCCCTTGCTCGGCATTACCATTCCCCTTTAGCCCCGGGAGCCGTCGTTGTAGGAGCAACAAAAGATGGAGAAGGAAAATGTGTGCAAGGACCACGAGGAGGCGGCGGCAAGATTACATGTCCGGCTGCGAGAGGCTGAGAAGGGGGAACGGCGGCTGTGGGAGGACCTGGTGGAGGGCTCGCGGGAGGACCCGATGGAGGGCTCGTGAGAGGTCCGAGGACCCTAGTCGGGGGCGGAAGGCGCCGTCACCTCCACGGTGGCTGACGGAGGTGCCACCCACTCCCCGCTACGAGGGGGACTGGTCGACGGCGAGGACCGGGATAGCGATGGATGGGCCACGGTGGGCACGCCTCCGTGGAAGTTCGCTAACGCCGAAATTCGAGCTGTTTTAAAGTTTTCTTCGTAAAAGGTAAATCCGCTGGATAAACATTCCGTGAGATTAATGGTGTTTAAGGGGATGGTACTCTATCAATTAGAACCGCGGAGGAATAGTTTCGACGATTCAGAGCCGGTGAAATCGACACCATGGATAAGACAGCCGGCGGAAGACCTGTGACGACGAATACCGATCAAATCATGGAAAACATCGAACTAGACCGGCATGTGACATCTCGTGACATCGCCAAACAGATAGGAGTTGGATGTTTGGGTGCCGCATGATTTGACGCAAAAAAAACCTGTTGGACAGAATCAACGCCTGTGATATGTTGCTGAAACGGAATGAACTCGACCCAATGAATCACATACGACAATATCAAGCGAAAACGGTGGTGATTGAAGGCCGGTGAATCGTCCACAACAGTGGCCATGCCGGGATTGACGGCCAGGAAAGTTTTGCTCTGTGTTTGGTGGGATTGGAAGGGAATCATACACTATAAGCTGCTCCCATATGGCCAGACGCTTAATTCTACCATCTACTGCGAACAACTGGACCGCTTGAAGCTGGCGAGCGACCAGAAGCGACCAGAATTGGCCAACAGGAAGGGTTTAGTGTTTCACCAGGACAACGCCAAACCACACACTTCTTTGATGACTCGTCAGAAGCTACGGGAGCTCAGATGGGAGATTTTATCGCATCTACCATAGCGCCAAGTGACTACCACCTGCTCCTGTCCATGGCGAATGTCCTTACTGGTGTAACGTTGTGCTCAAAATAGGGTTGTGAAAAGTGGCTGCCAGAGTTTTTCGCAAATAAGGATTGAAGTTTCTACGAGAGGGGTATTATGAAGTTGCCGTCTAAATGGGAACACATTATCGAACAAAACGGGTAATTCCGTTCAAACATAAACTGAACCAATCCAGAAAATGATCACTTCAAGAGCACACAAAGCAATAATGTACCATGGTGGAACAACAATTTAAATACACGGAGAGAAGAAAAAAATTTAAAAAATGAACAATTTTAAAAGAGTTATTTCTACCCCAACTAATAATAATTACATAATAAAAAGCAAATGCCATTTTTAGACTAATACTAAAACAAGAATAGAAATTTTAATTGAAAAATTCACCATGCAAATTTCACGCGACACCTCTTAAAAAGAATCTGAAGTGTCACCCAACGTTTATGCAGTCTTAATGCCCAAAATGACGTCTACAATAACCCATACATTCGCAGAAAAATACCAATATAAATCGAAAAACCAAGAACATATTTAGAATGTACAACAGCATTAAATCAACTTAAAGGAAATTCGCATGGCCTGGACATAATAAACTATGCGTAGATAAAAACAATAGCAAAAAAAACAAAGGTTGAATTATTACCTTTCAAAACGAATTACTTAATAGCTACATCCCCCATGCCTTCAAAATAATGTAGTAATACCGATTGTTAAGCCAAACACAGATAAAACCATGCCAAATTCATAGCAAGCGACTGTGGTGGTTTGTATTAATCAACAAACTCATTTACAACAGTCAAACTGGTTTCAAGAAAGGGAAATCGGCTATAGACCCCACAAATATTCCGAACACTCTTCACCAAAAAGCAAACCAATCATTATTGGTTCTCAAACAAACAACATTAACATTTAACAATAACCTTATTCTCCTCAGTTTTCACAGCAGAACTTCTAGCTATTATAGGGAACGTAGAAACTTACAAAAATAAAAGAGGAAAATTATGCATATCCTCGGACTCTCTTTCTGGCATTAACGCCAATATTAACAACAACCAGCCCTACACCCCACACGCCCGCAAACTCTTAAAAAAATCGGTAACAAATTTAAGCTTCTTTTGATACTTGGACACGTTGGAATACCATGAAACGAAGACACCATGAAACGAAAGACAACAAAACAACCACTCACTATTGAAAACTTTAAAACTCAGTATAAATTTAAATACCTCAAAAACAAATGTTGGCAAAAAAAAAAAGTTGATTTTATTTGACGTGCCCAATGTTAAGGTTTAAAATTTATTTTCGTTAAAGGGTCGTGGTTGTTAGTGTCTTGTGTTTCAGTACCGTATCACATGGAATAGTCTTGAAAGAAGTTCGATATTTTCGAAATGTTAAATTTCGTTGGTTTGGTTCCTGTGTACTTGTGGACGGTTGTATTTGTATCGCGTGCGATACGGCAGAATATAAGTAGCCATCATGATCCCGTTTTTTGTCCACTGAACCGTGTTAATTGCCTGGACATTCTTGTGTGATAGGAAAAACTATCAGTTCCTGTCATGGACGTGAGGTTCCGTGCCAAGAAGTTTTTGTAATCACAGTTTTAAAAGTTTTGTTTTTTTGCATATTTTTCTCCTTTTTTTATGTTTACATGCTTTTCAAGTCCACAGTTTGTGCAGCAGGATGTGTACTTGCATTGAAAAAGGGATATAGAACGTACCAGGACTCTCCGTTTTTATGAGATTGTGTTTATAGTTCAGTGAGTTGGATTTGTTGCAAATTACAACTCATCCTTGTTAATAATAAATGGTGATATTCGAACTGAGATTCATTATCGGTTATACCCACTACCAGAAATATCCCGCCTGGGGTGTGTTGCATCCAAATTTCTGGAGGATCGCGCATGATAGGGTCAATAAGCTTTTAGGGTTCTTATAAGCTGCTGAAACTATTCGTCGCACTGATCGAAATTTGGATAAGAGATCTCAACTACGCTGAGGTTTCTCGGAAGAGCACGACCGATCGATTGGAATTTTAAAAATAGTTTTATTTTGAAATGACAAAAATTTAATTGTCTATACTTTATATGTACATCTTAATGTTTTATGAGCAATGTTATGAACCTTCGTTGCAGAAATTTTGGGATCAGATTTTGATCGCCCTTGACTTTTTTTTTAAATCAAGTAGGTATAATTTTTCTTTTTTGTCTTCGAGTACTGTTTAAAAGGAGGCTTGCACTTTAAAAATATTTAAAATAAACTCACAGTGTTGGCTGTACTCTTAAAAATTTTTCCCAATAGTAATCAAAATTATCGAATTGATATGTATAAATCACTGTCAATATAGTCATTGCATAAAAAATAAGAAACATCCAGTATCCGTAAAGAAACTTGATCCAAAGCTGCAAGGACATCTGAAAAACCATCAAAAAAGTAGGAAAAGGGACATGTAGCATATTCGAAATCCTGTCATTGTTCGATCAACCATGGCACATAAGAAAATTAAAAATATCAGCAACCACATCCAAATCCGAGTTATGAAATTCGATGCGGTTTTGAATACAAATATGATGAGCTGTGGAGCCTGCGACTTTTGAAAAACAAGACCTTCTGAACGGGAGTGATGTGGTCCAAAAATTTGTTGGAGTAAGTCACTATGTGTTCGATCTTCAGCTTTCTCTTTAAAATACTGTCGTGAGGTTATCCAAAAAACAAAAAGAAATCCAGTTTTTACTGATAGTGGGATCCAAGGTTGGCTGCCTTTATTTTGTGGATGAACAAAACCAACTTGCTCAAGATTAAGTCCACAGCTCTAAAAAATAAATCAAATATTATATTCTGTATTTATTTTTTACAAAAAAAAAACAATCTGAAAATTAATGAAACATAAATTAACTCTACAGTCATGTTCTTCGACTAAGTGCCAGCCATAACTACTGACATGGACTGCCTGAAAATTTTGATTGCAAATTTTTATAAAATTTAAGTCATAAATCTGAAATAAAATTATTGTATATCGGAGTATATCCCCTTATATTAAAACCCAAGTTTTTTTTTTCCTATTTTTATATGGGAATTTTTTTGATATCAAACAAACAAAAGGAGTGATTACATTTTTGATGAAAAATATTAAGCAACCTACCAAATAAATTTTCGATTTAAGTACTTCGTAAAAGTATAAGGCTATAAGGACAAGAAGAAATCGCGAATAGTATTCCCAGAAAAATCGTTAAACGTGATCACAGAAACTATCTTTTGGCTATAATTTTTAATTACTTTAATTCAAGAAATAATGACAAGATGTAGTACAAAAAAAAATGGGTCATTGTGATACAAACGCCTTGCACGAAAACAATTGCTTCGCTGTCGGGTCAAACGGATATGTTGGCTTAAGTATAAAGTTGTCATAAAATTGTTAAAAATTGAAGTGTAAGTTAGTTTAGGGAGAAGGCGGGAGCACAATCAAGTTCTCTCTCGATCTCGGCAAAGTCGCCCCGTCTTCGCCAACCTTCGTTAAGCTAGGCTCTAAGTAATTTGTCTAAATATAGAATGTCTTTCGTTGAAATTGAATTGAGCCGTAGAGACGTTTATTCTTTTCGTTTTCGTTCGTTGTTTTTCTTTAAATTAATAATTTCAGCCACCACAAAGTTTTTCGGTCTTTTAATTAGAAAACTATCTAATTTTTCATGGCGCCCCCGGGTGGACACTAAAACTATTAATATTATTAAAAGGCAACTTAGTGACAATGACACAAATAAAAAATAAAGTGCAAGTGCAAGTTAGAGCAAATACTTAGCAAAGTGCTCTTTGTTGGGATTAGTAACCAAATCACACAACAGCCCTGCTAAACTTATCGTGCCGGTCGCGAAAAACCCTGTTTATCCAACAAAGTACTGCCGCCAGAAGGATGCCCTGCGATTGTTCGATGTGCAAGAGGAAAGATGCAGCTGGATTAAAAGAACCTAACGCAGAACCTGGGGTATTTGTGCAAAAAATTGAAAGCTTGTTTATTGTCTTGTGCTGAAAAATTGCACCTCGCTTTCAATTCTTGGCATCAATATAGTAGAGCTAGTTGTGCGTGCATTTATTTATAATAACTAAATAAAAATTGTATTAAAATTTATTAAATACACATATATAAATACATACACATTATATGACCTATTTGAACCGCTATCGGATGCAACATTTAATTGTGTTATATTATTGCAATCACCCCCAGTTTTTCGTTTAACTCTCAAGACTGCTTTTCAAAATAATAGAAAAAAGTATAAAAATAATTTTTTTTTAAATGAATGAATGCATTTTCTGTTTTTTGCCGTCATTGGCAACCACTATTAATTTTGATACTTCGTTTTTTTTCGTCGTTTTCATTGTGGATAAATATTAAAATCATTTATTTGAACAAATTTAAAAATTAAATTATAATTTACTTTTGTTTTTGTTTTGAAAATTGATGTAACATTTTCGTAGTCGTTCAAATTTGAGCAATTATCCTGTTTTAAAATTGATTTATGTTTTTAATTTATTATTCTTTGGATAAATAATGTATTTATATATATTTAGGCCATTGTCAGCCTGAAAAAAGTGTATGATAACGAATGTTTAAAATTTATGAATAATATTTCAACATTGTTTAGTCTTCCGAAAATAACGCAACAGTCAGCGTCGTCTTTAAGAAATATTATCGACACCGTATCATCTGCATACGGTTCTTTGTTATCGATAAGAATGTTGATCTATATTGTTTTGAACAGAGTAGACACAGTGACCAAACAAAAATGGGAAGGTTACCGCTTTGGTCCGATTTTTAAAATATGTTAACCGCCGATACCAGCATTTATCTGCTGAAGAATCCACGAAACCAAATCAAGTTAATGTTATGTCGAGCAATCCACATAATCGTAGCTCATGTTCTTTTTCTTCGTCCAACAGTAAATCCCAGCAAAGTTGTGGCTATTGCAATGCAGGAGACCATATCATAGCGAACTGTGGTCCGTTTGGTAGTCTTTCGGTAATGCAAAGGTTCGACTTTGTAAAATCTGATTCCTTATGCATCAACTGTATGCGAAAGGGTCGCACTATGTCCAAATTAAAATTGAATAAATGTCGAGTTTGTGGCCGCTCGCATCACGTTTTACTGCATAGATATACAGTGTCCGAAAATAGTTTAGCGTTACCACCACCCCAATAGATTTTATTCCCTCTTTAAATCAAGATCAGCCTTCCACGTCACATGTTATGAATGCAACATCGTGTCCGGGCCGGTCACACCAGACGCCTACACAGTTTCTACCTGACGGTTCAGGTGTACGCTGGAAGGCCGCCAATGCAGTCCCTGTTGCAGGACGCTAGGTTCACGACGAACGCTTCCGCCTCGCCTCTTAGCCGTGGACTGAATACGTTGGAGTATCGCTTGCTTGCTGCTGGGCCTGCGATGACCGCTCGTCGTTCTTCGTGTCCTCGATGTCCTCGCTCTGCTCACGGCGCGATATCCTGGCTTTGCTGTCTGCGTGCTCTTGCCTGACTAGGTGCAGCGGGTCTTTTGCTCTCGGGATTCGGTCAGCTGCATTTCTAGGACTCTGGCGGTGAACTACTGTGCTCTCGACGCATACGCCTCTCGAGACACCCGTGGTTTGGGCGCGCGTCCTTCTTGGCTAGTCGCACCAGGTCCTGCACAATTCTCACCCGACGGTTCAGGCGTACGCCGGAATTTGTCATTTCCTTCCGAGCCACGGTTCTTTGTCGAAGGACTCTTTTTGTTCAACTCTGCCGGAATCGCCAAGCAATACGCCAAGCTCAAATCGCGACAAGAGTTGGAACAAAGCGCCTGGACTTAGCCGCGTGATGCCTTAAGGACATCAGCTACCTGTTTCTCAGTTCGGAGACTTTAACTGTAAGATGTAGCGGTCATGCTCCTTATTGACTCGGAGCGGCTCTGCTTGCTCCTGATGTTGATTTGACTTGTGTTGTTCACTCGCTTAGTGATCCATCTTCCAGCGCTTGGCCTGCTTATATAGGCCGACGTATCCCGTTAATTTACGGCGTCTCCTTGCCTCCTAGTCCAAAGACCATGGTTTTACCGTTTTGCCCTCTGCGCACGGTACCACGGTAGAGTTCCAAATCCGTGCCGTACCGTTATTCCCTTTTGCACGGCACGTGGAATCTCTGGTATTGCCCTATCGCTCTAACGTCTTCCTTCTCTCTCGCCGCCCTACCGTTACTACGGCCGAATTCGCCGCATATCTGGCTACGGGTAGGCCTTCTCCTTGGTGATCATACACACCCCTTGCTGTATTTGTGCGGAGTTGTCACGAAATACTCGCCATCGCTCTGCGATATTATAAGGAACCGCATCGGCCCAGTCCAGAACCGTCTGCGTGCCATCTGCATGCCTTGTCTTGACCATGTTAACCTTCTTCAATATAAGCTTTCCCGAGATGATGACCGCAATGAGACCCAGCGGGTCAAACAACCTTGCTATACTGGATAAGATCATCCTCTTCGTGGAGCTGACTGGAATCTCGAAGTTGATCTGGTACTTAAAACAGTCCTTGTTTGGGAGCCAATACATTCCTAAAGCCTTTATAGGATCTGTAGTGTCCCAACTTAACAGGGTCTGAGTGCAATTGTATTCTGACGGAATCGAGAGCAAAAGTCTCGAATCGTTACTGGCCCACTTTCGCAACTCCATGCGCGCGGATTTTATAGCACCTGATACCTGAAACAGTTTATCCTCTGCCTCATCTATAGTAGGTCCTCCAGAAAGAATGTCGTCTACACATGTTTCGTTCATCATCACCTCCTCGGCCTTATGAAATGAAAGCTGCTCATCCTTTGCAAGCTGTTGAATAACTCTGATAGCTGTGAACGGCGCTGAAGCCGTCCCAAAGGTCAATGTCGATAACGCATAAACATTGATGGTTCCATCCGCCGCCCGCCATAACATCCGATGATACTAGGCGTCTTCTGGGTGAACATCTATATAGCGATACATCTTCTACATGCCCTTGGATGTGATCCCATCGCTTAGGCGAGAAGCTGAGACTGGGGAGGCAGGATGTTACGGAATTGAGCACATATGCGGAACTAACATCTAAAGAAAAATTGGAATTGATAATACTGTTGATGTCAAAGTTGACCGTATACTTGCAACGACGACCACCCCCTTGACCTACCCCAATGGATGCTCTGGATGCTCCCTTCAAATGAAGGGATTGAACAAGGTGTTCAGATACTATGGTTGCCTCAGATCCTTGATCGACGAGAGCGTTTATTACAGCTTGCAGGCCGTTGGTTGGGTTTCGTACCATAATACGAGCCGTAGCGTAAAGTACATTTTTCGAGGAAAGGTTGGATGACGTCGCCGAATGACATCTGTAAGATGCGTGCGGATTTTGATCCGATTTGGACTGTATGATGTGTGCAGACACTGTTTCCCTGAATGCCGGCGTCACAAACTGCGGTGTCGGCGGCCTGGCAGGATGCGTTTGATCGAGGTTCGAAAGCTAGTTCTGCGCCGGAATCGGGAAATGTAGCAACGTACGATGGCGCTGACCGCAAACCTGACAGCTCTGGTTGCTGGTGCAGCGAGCAATTGACGCATAATTTAGCCCTGCTGACTATATCCTTGCGCTTGTAACAGTCCAGCGCCAAGAAGGATAGCGACGCAGGATGTGGTCGACGCCACAGTGATAACAAGGGTTATTCGAACGCCTTGAGTGCTCCTGTGGATTATGCACTCGCACGCGTTTCGTCTGGTCTGTTGAACCTGGGCCAGGATTGCAGTCGTACGACAAGCTTCGATTCTTAATCGCATCCATTATGACTAGCCGATCGTTCAGAAATTAATCCTTCCTAAAATTCTGTAACACAGACCTAAGAGCTTGGTGACAATCTGATTGAAGATTCACCAACTTGTCCAAATCTGAAACATCCGACTCAGGTTTCATATTGCCAAGTGTACGACTAAGGCCTGTGCACTCACCACCCCGAATAATTATATTATATATTAGAAAAATCTGTAATACTTGTCTCGCACACAACTTGGTAACTCACACAGTTTGCATACCAGAACCACACCACAAAGAGGAAGGGAAGAGATAAGGGCGTTTTGCAAAGTCCGGGTTGCCGTTATTGCGCTTATGTATCGATGTCTTCTTTGCACTGCTTCGTTGAGCCGGCGTGTCGATCTGACGCAGCCGCTATCTAACGGAATTTATTTAACAAAATTCTAATGAACTTTTTAAGAACTGTATTTGCTTTGCAGGTTCCCTCATTGACCACCATTTTAGTTGTGTCCCCTTGTATTAGGTCAACGAGGTGTCATTGTAAGAGAAGTTCCCAGGCAAAGGCAAACACTAAAGGATTACAAGTGTATGACAAAGTGCAAATTTCGTTAGACCGGTGGTTTACGTTCAGCGTTGTTCGACCGTGCAGACTTTTGCTTCTGGTTGCGTTCCTTTTTCTATGCTCTCGCCCTACATAGGTCCAGATGAGCGAACGATAAGCTGATCGGGTCCCTCTCAAACTATCGGGACAAGCAGTAGACTGAACAACTTCCATTGGAACAAGCCTTTGCCGGGTACTGTAAACGCTTTGAACTGCGCGTTTATTTGTCTGAAGGCAACGCATAGTCTCTACTTGCCCGCCTTCTTTTTAAACCATTACAATGGGAGAGCTGCATGGGCTTCTTGAATGTTCTATAAATCCCATTTATAAAAGCTCGTCCACCTTTGCGTTGATCTCTCATTGAACTCTTGGGTTCTTAGGATATTATCTCTGTTTGATTGGCTTGTCATCCTTCATGGTGATTTGGTGCTCGGCTACGGTAGATGTTCCTGTCATGGTGCTGAATTCTGATAGCTGTTTGTCGAGAAATTGTTCTCTACTTTCCTCTTCCTCACTTGAGTGTGAAACCATTGCCACCGACAATGGTTCCTCCAGCCATCCATTGTGGCATTTATTTGTAGGTATTCGCAATTCAAGACCGGCACATTTTATTTCCGCCCCGACTCCTGCAAGAAAATTCCATCCCAACACTGACTCGTGCACCACTCCTGGAATTATTAGAAGATTCATGTGCATTCGTTTGTTGGCAAACTCCACCGTGACTTCGAGCTGTGAGCTTATTTCGCTGCATCTTCCACCTGCCAACCTAACCTGCCGGGTTGTCCTTGTGATTCTTCCTTCGCCAGCCAGTGTATCCGCAAGCTCCTCGTTAATGAAACTTGACTTGGCTCCCGCGTCAGTTGGGGCCTTGTATGCGACTTCTCCAATTTCCACGGTCGCGGACAACTGCTGCTTTTCCTCGATCAGTTTGCCAGTTATTTGGAGTGGAGTCACTTCGCGACCCATGTGCGCTATTCTGCGACTGGGATCGGTGCGCTTTTTTCCGCTTTGTGGCAGCACGCTCCTGACGCCAACCTTGCCGCACACCCAGTAGAACAGTTGCTTCTGGTTTCGGCATCCTCGTGCCCAGTGTTCGTGCCCTCCACAACGGCGACATGCCTCCTGTGGGTTCATTGTAAGGGTTTGTGCATTGGCTCTTGGCATTGTTTTGCGTCTCATGTGAGTGGTGGTTGGTGGCCTCCATAAGTAGTTTATTGGCTGTCTTTGTTGTATTATATTAGATGGTGTCAACTGCCAATAGGACGATGTTTGCAGTTATCCTTGATTATCTCTAGGATTTTTTTTTTTGGCGAGAACCGAGTGGCCTTATCATCGTCGGCATGTCGACCATTTAGTCTTTGAGGCGTCAGACCTTTTGGGCGTCAGATGTAACGAACTGATTGTTGTTTGTCTGCTCGCTACAAATGACGTGCGACTAGCTCAGAAGTTGTGTGTGTTCGTCTCACCAAATGTATATAAACGTGACTATCCGACTGTCTAGTGAAAACGCACAGAATGTTAGAATGTATACTTGATTATCTTTATTTGCCGACTTAGGCCTCGCCCGGGACTAATGGTGACAAAAAAATGCCTTGACGCCTTCTCCGTTGAGTGGTGGGTGTTTCGCCGTCGCTCTCCTTCCACTGTTGTCGCTCCGGGATGCACAGTTGGTCGCCTCGTTGTTCGTTGATTCGGGATGTATCCGTTGTATTTGGCTTCGGGGCCGTGTGGGTTTAGCGATGCGTTACCTTTCGCAGACTAGGGTCAACAGGCACTGGGCGCTCAAAGATACGCAGCCACAGCCTCCTGTCCCTGGATCTGTCACGGCCGGTCAAACCAGACGCCTACACATTTTCTACCTGGCGGTTCAGGCGTACGCCGGAAGGCCGCCAATGCAGTCCCTGTGGCAGGACGCTAGGTTCACGACGAACGCCCTCGCCTCTTAGCCGTAGACTGAATACGTTGGAGTATAGCTCGTTTGCTGCTGGGCCTGCGTTGACCGCTCGTCGTTCATCGTTTCCCCGATGTTCTTGCTCTGCTCACGGCGCTATATCCTGGCTATGCTGTCTGCTTGTTCTTACAGGACCAGGTGCAGCGGGGTTTTGGCTCTCGGGATTCGGTCAGCTGCCTTTCTTGGGCTCTGGCGGTGAACAACTGTGCTCTTGGCTCATACGCCTCTCGAGACACCAGGGGTTCAGGCGTACGTCGGAATTCGTCAAGGCAATCCTTTTCACACGGCAGCTGGTTCTAGACAACTTTCCTTCCGAGCCACGGTTCTTTGTCGAAGGATTATTTTTATTCAACTCTGTCGGTATCGCCGAGCAATACGCAGAGCTCAAATCGCGACAGGAGATGGAACACAGCGCCTTGACTTAGCCGCGTGATGCCTTAAGGATCTCAGCTACCTGTATCTCAGTACCGTTATTCCCTTTTGCACACGGCTCGTGGACTCTCCGGTATCGCCCTCTCGCTCTAACGTCGTCTTTTTCTTTCTGTGCACACGGCACCACACTCTCTCGCCGCTCTACCATTACTACGTGCGAAGTGCGAAGTTATTTAACTCCTCATAATACATATTATTTTCCTTCTTGTTTTTCCCATGGTTTGGGAGGTAATCGGTGCTTTCTTACTATTTTTGATTATATGATTGAAGAGTCCATAATCGATGTTTGGTTTTTTGCTGGTCGCATTAAAAATCCTTCTATGCGTTCACTTTAGGTGTGGTTTTTAACATATTTTCAGAATTATTTAGTTTCCGACACCACCAAATAGAGATCTGCCTTTCCGGAACTGGTCAATGAGGTCGGTCCCTGCTTTTGGGTGGCTCAGAGGGATCCGCAGCTTGTTCTGTTTCGTAAATATGGCGTTTACTGGGCTAATCTTTTGAGAACAACGGCGCTAGTCTTGTGATGGAGCGCTTGTATACGCAGAGGTCTTTTTGATATCGGCTACCCGAACACGTGTGTCCTCACCCGGATAAGTCTTGATGATTCCTGCCATTGTCCAACTCAACTGGTATGTGATCTTTCCTGACCAAAACCAGTAGACCTTCCCGAACATTTGGTGGTTTTTCACTTATGTCTAGCCTTAAGCTCCTGTAAGTGTTCAGCTAACAATTGTTTCCAGAACGCTTGTTTCGTTCTATAAATTTTTCCTGGCGAACAATGTTAACGTCAGGTGACGCCTTTGAATATTTTCCAATAAGGTAATGTCCTGGGGTAAGCGGAGCTATAGGGACTGGATCGATTGACTGAGAATTGAGGATTGCCTCAATTTTTACCATGGGTGTATCAAGCGGATTTTACAGCTGCTTCCCAAAGGCCTCCAAATGATGGTGGTATGAATTTAAATTCAACTTTCCGTTTACTGCTATTGTTTAAAATTTGATCTTTTGCCTTCTCATTGAAGATAGAATGCTCAAAATTTTTAAGTTGGTTATTGGAATCGGCGCCTGTAGTGGTTTTCCATGATCTGTTGCATCAACCTAGGCATTGCTATAGTATAGCTTAAACTGCTGTGGCTCTTAGTACCTGACCCCGCAAAGCCTATTTTTTTCGTGATTTTTCCAAAGAAGCATCCCTAAAATAGGATCGTTATCAACAATAGGAAGTGTAGCACTCCAGTAATAACGCGTGCGTTTCGGTTTAATATATTTATTTGTTCAGTCGTTGACCGCTCGGTCTCGTTGCCTATATTCGACTCCTCCTTGAACTCAACATACGATGCAATCCACCTTGCGTCGTGGTGAATTTATGGTTCCCTTGTTGGGCTCGAATTCCGAAACCCTGGTACGGGTTCCCACATCTCTCCAGACGCAGTTTTAGTCCTTCCTGTGGCATCTTTGAGGTGGGCTCCGCATCAATTTGTTTGGCTGAGGATGATTCATCAGTCCTTTTCGGGGATTGGCCCTCCTCCGACTGAACTGCAGCAGAGGATTCGACTTTCTTAAGATGACTGACGTTCCTTGTATATGACTTTCCATTTCTGGTTACCTGAGCCACATCCCCGACTCTGCTGGTCACCTCGTAAACCGTTGGATCGAAAGTTGGTGTTAGCTTGTGGGGGAAAATAACATTTTTAATTAGAACCCTGTCACCTACAGTTAATTCAATATCTCCTGCTCTTCTAGCTGCATCTGCTATCTTCTTCCCTTTTTCTTTCTGGTACATATCCCTATCTCTTTCCTCCGAGTCCACACCCTGATCCGAAATATCCTGAATTCCGGGAATTTTATCTCGTATCGTCCGATTGTACATCAGCTGCGTTGGAGTTGCACCCGTTGTACTATGCGGTGTTACATTATACATTAGAACGAATTTTTTGCAACTCTTTCTTGTTGTTACTTCTGCTCGCATATGCGATTTTGAGACGTTTAACAAGTGATTTATTCATATTCTCCACCTCTCCGTTCGCTTGTGGCCAATATGGAGGAGTTGTACGCAACTCGATCCCGTTTGTTGTCCAAAATTCTTTGAATTCCGCGCTTATGAACTGTCGACCGTTGTCTCTTCCTCCATCTCGGTTATTATAACCTTTGATGTGATGCTCCTCGTTATTTTGTACTCCATATATCGGGAGTAATAATCGATTAGTACCAAAATGTATTCTCCGTTTGGTAGCGGGCCTAACAGATCGGTTGCCAAACACATCCATGGGCCATTTGAAACGAGTGCCTCTTCATTGGGGCCGGACGTACCGGAGTAGACACCAAAATGCAGCTACGACAGGTTTTTACGAATTCTTCAGCCACTCTATCCATTCGCCGCCGCTTCATTGCATTCTCGCCTGGGTGACCCTCATGTACTAACTCCAACACTTTCCGTCGCAGATCTTTCGGAATCACTAGCTTCGTTCCTCTTAGCAGAATATTACCGAGCGTAGATACTTCAAATCGAAACGGATAGAATGGACTCGATGTAGCTAGCTTCCACGAATCCTCCTTTAGGCACGTCATTGCATCTATTATTTCCTCATCATGAGTACTACTTTCAGCTATCTCTGAAATTGATAACGAAACTGGTATTGAATTTGAGACGATATGAAATATGTTTTTCTCCCCCTGCCAATCGAATGAGTTTCGACTCGGTTTCCTGTGACAGTCTCGACAATGAGTCTGCATTGTTTTCTTTTCCTGGCTTATACACAACGATTGTAGGCGTAGGAGCCACCTTTCGATGCGGGCTGGCCCACTTCCAGAGGGCTTAAATATGGCCTCAAGAGGCTTGTGGTCGGTTACTAGGTCAAATTCTAATCCGATCAAATAAAAATAAAACTTTTCTACCGAGAGTATCTTTTTTCTACATCTGATAAACTCTTGCTGGCAAACGAGATAATACGGGGAATTCTATCTTTGTCAAGTTGCACCAATACCGCACCTAAGGCTACTGGACTAGCGTCCGCAATCAATTTAGTCCGATCCGTTAAGGTTAAATAGGACAGCATGGGGACTACCGAAACCTTTTTCTTTAACTCATTAAAGGCTAACTTCTGCGCCTCACCCCATATGATTTTCTCGTTTAATTTGGTCAATGCTCTCAATGGTTCTGTCGTATCCGCCAAATCGGGTATAAAATTTCCCACATACGTGACCAAACCCAAAAAACTGCGGACCTCTTCCTTATTTTTGGGTTCTCTAAAGTTTTGTATTACCTCAATCTTATCTGGATCCGACTCAATCCCCATGTCGGAGAGGATATGACCAGGGAATTTTAGTTAAGTTGTCCGCCAAACACACTTCTCCTCGTTGAGTAACACATTACGTTCCACAAAAGCATTTTTCACCTTGCTCAGCGCCGTGTCGTGCTCATCGAGGGTATTGCCAAACACTATAACGTCATCAATATAGTTTATGGCATTTGGGCACTGTGCCAGCATCTCCTCCATCAGACTCTGGAAAATCTCCGGAGCTGAGTTCACTCCAAATAGCAACCTCTTATACCTGAACAGCCCACGATGTGTAATGAATGTCATTGTCTCACGGCTCGAATCGTCAAGCTCAAGTTGGTGATAAGAGTTCTTTAGATCGAGTCTAAAAAAGTATTTAGCGTTCTTTAGTTTGGTCATCAATGAGTCGAACGTCGGAAGAGGATAATTCTCCCTTTTTATGGCTTTATTTGCTCTGCGCATGTCCAAACGCATTCGAATATCTCCACATTCTTTAAATACGATGACAATTGGCGATATCCAAGCGCTCGGCCCAGTCACTGGCTCTATAATATCAAATTTTAGGGTTTCTTCTAGTTTTGTGTTTACCTTGCGCTCCAGCGCCGTCGGGACTCGCCTCATGGGTTGTTTGACAGGCACCACCGTTGGATCAATTGAAAGCCTTATCTGAACATCTTTCTATTTGGGGAACGCCCCAATCTGCTCAACTCGATTTATGTTTAACCCTAGTTTTAAATCATTGAATTTAATCGCGGTATCACATCCTAGTAGTGATTGTCTGCTATTTTCTATAACGTAAAACGTAGCAATCACCTCCGGGTCCCTTCTTACGCCTATCGGAGCTTCAAATACCCTCAATATTTTGAGAGGTTGATCTGAAGCATATGAACCGAACTGGTTCGATGATTTAGTGCGGATGTTGAAAATGGTTGCCTGGTCGTCGATTAGCTTCTGCCAATCTGCTTGACTGCATAGATTGTGTTTGGAACCAGAGTCGATAACCACCGGAGTAGTTCATCGACTTGATCACTGATGATCTGCTGCATGGCCGGGTTCTTTGGGAAATACCGCTGCTTCAGTGGCTTTTCGTCCCGCATGACTATTTGGTGCTCCGCGATGTGGGTCACCCCGGCCAATCCGTCGAATTGCTTCAGCTCTTCCTCGAGGAACGCTAGGGTTCGGGGTTCCATAGGCTCGCCGGTGAGTGTCTGTGGCTGCTGTTCTTCCAGACATTCGGCGATGGCGGCGAGATTTGCTGTAAGCTTATCGTGATTGGTCTGGTTTCGGAACGGGTTCCTCTCACGGGCCACTCCTGCATCCGCTAGTGGAGTCAACCCGTACTTGCTGGCCCCTCCGGTAACCGCAGGCGGCGGGAGCTCGGATGACATAGTTGGACCCGGTCGTCCTGGAGGCCGGGAGGGTGGGGCAGGTACCGCTCGAGAGTTCGGGGACGGTGGCGACGACGATGTGGCCGTGGAGGCCCTTGGACACGGCAGCGGTGACGATGTGGCCGTGGCGGCCCTTGGCGAATGATGACGATGACGATGATGTGGCCGTGGTGGCCCTTGGCGATGATAACGATGACGATGAGGTGACCGGTCTGGTCCTTGGAGACGACGGTGACGATGTGGCCGTGGCGGCCCTTGGCGACGATGACGATGGCGATGAGGTGACCGGTCTGGTCCTTGGAGACGACGGTGACGATGTGGCCGTGGCGGCCCTTGGCGACGATGACGATGGCGATGGGGATGCATCCGTGGTGGTTCTTGACGACGATGACATGGCTCGAGAGCCCGCTGCTGAGGTGACTGGTCTGGTCCTAGGAGGTGGCGATGACGATGATGAGAGGCCGTGGTGGCCCTTGGCGATGATGACGATGACGATGATGTGGCCGTGGTGGCCCTTGGCGACGATGACGATGGCGATGAGGTGACCTGTCTGGTCCTTGGAGACGACGGTGACGATGTAGCCGTGGCGGCCCTTGGCGACGATGACGATGGCGATGAGGTGGCCGTGGAGGCCCTTGGACACGGCAGCGGTGACGATGTGGCCGTGGAGGCCCTTGGACACGGCAGCGCTGACGATGTGGCCGTGGCGGCCCTTGGCGATGATGACGATGACGATGATGTGGCTGTGGTGGTTCTTGACGACGATGACATGGCTCGAGAGCTGTGGCGTCACTTGCCTGCTGGAGTGGATCCCGTGGGTGTCCACCGATTACGACACCCGCTCGGGGTGGGTTCGTGGCAGTCGGGTCTGCAGGCAGTGTCTCGGGCTCGGTTATCGTCGTTGCATATCGAGGGGGCGCCGGAAAGAGTCGCAATCAAGTGCGACCACAGATCAGGGACACCTGGATGACGCACAAGAAATCGATCCCTAGGATAACGTCGTCCAGGATCGTGGGTAACACCAGGAGGGGTAGCTCGGCCTCTTGCTGGTCCAGTTTGACGCGCGCCCACACGGCTTTGGTGACTTCTTGAGAGGAGCCGTCAGTCAAGGAGATCCGTGTTCGCACTGCCTTCCTGTTAGTGGTGGTGGCCAGAGTTTGGGCCACTCGCTCGCTTACGAAGCTGCGCGACGCTCCAGTGTCCAGCGTGGCCAGGAATGGTCGTCCGTTGATGCTAATCGTCGCTACTATCCGCCCGTCCTTCAGTCGAAGTGGTGGCTTTACGGGTTGGGAAGTGTGCTGGCTGTCCCCGGTCGCTCCCAATTCGAGCGGGGGTGCTGTCCGTTTCCCGACTGCCGACAACAGTTTACTGTCCGCACGCCTCTGCGTCCGCAATCCCAACAGAATAGGCGGGGCGGCCGAGTGCACTCTTTGGCGATGTGGCCTACCTCTGCGCAGCGGCGGCAGGCACGCTGAATGTCCACCGGCCGGCTGTCCTCGTCGGAGATCATGTGATTCGTAACCCCGATGGGCAGGGGGACGGCGTTGGGCTCTCTTGCAGTCGTAGTCCTATGGTATGATGGTGACCTATGTGCTTGGTCCGACCCCATGGTGGCGAAGTGGGCGAGGGCGGCGTGCCGGATCGAGTCCCGATCCCGTGCGATCTCGTATGCGGTGGCGAGCTGTGTCAGCGTTTCGAGGGTGGAGAACTCGTGGCGACGGATAAAGAGCTGATATTCTGGCAACAAGTTCTCATATATCCTTTCGAGCTCGTCTGCCAGAGTGTACTTCGCGCGTTGCATCATGAGTCTCAGGTCCACAAGAAAGTTCTTGAATGGCTCCTGCGGCTGTTGATACCGGGTGCGGATCGTGTCCTCCAACCTTTGAAAGTACCTCGGAGGCAAGAAGAACTCCAAAAACTCGGTCTTAAATAGAAGCCATGGCACGGAGTGCATGCGATAGGCTCGGTACCAGCCTTCCGCTCTTCCAGATAGTAATCCGGAGATGGCTCTGGGTACGTCGCTGATCCGGACGTTGTAGGCGGCTGCTCCTTCCTCGACTCGTTCCACGAAATGGACCGGGTCCGTTTGTCCGTCGAAGAGGATTCCCCAGCTCCGTAGCTTCTCGGTCAGTACTGCTGCGGATATGGCATCGCGCGGTGCTCGGTCAGTGGAGGTCGTGGTTGCGTTCTGGGCTTCCGCGCTGGTGGTCATGCGTCCTGGTGAGGATGACCGCCCGGGTACGATCAGCTTCATGCCCCCTGCTTCCGGCATTGGGGACGTGGACCGTGATTGCACTTCCTTCGCGGATGGTGCCTCGGGATAGAGGGCTTCTAGCTGGGCGAGTCGAGACAGCGTAGCCTGGCCATGCTCTGTCTTCCCGATAAAGTCGGCTGGTCGTGTTCGCAGCTCGGCTACCGTTCCTGCCGTTTCTAATCCGAACTCCTTGAGGAGTCCCTCCAGTTCCTCTTTTCGGCGATATGAGATCCAGCGAACGCCCATGGTGGCCGGCTTTTCCTCACATCCGGTTGCTACGACTAATTCCTCCAGGTTGTCGTCCGGCGTGGGTTTCCGGGTGGTCTTTGATGTCCAGTTCCTTTATCCTTGGCGTCGGTGTCCAACGACCACGTTGGCGGCGACGTAGAGTGGCCGATACGAGGCTTAGTGGCGATGTTGAACGGCGTTGATGGCCAGCGACCACGTTGGCGGTGGCACGAAGCGGCCGGAACAAGGCCTAGCAAAGCTGCACTGCGTCGGTGGTGGTCCACGACCACCTTGGAGCGACGTTGAGCGGCCTGGCTGAAATCCGGTGCGGCTCAGTGACGTTGATGGCCAGCGACCACGTTGGCGGCGACGCTGGGCGGCTTGGCCGGAATCCGGTGGGGATCAGCGGCGTCGTTGGCCGAAACGAGGGCTGACAAAACTGCGCTGCGTAGGTGATGGCTATGCGTCGGTGGCGGCGCTGCGTCGGTGGCGATGCTTGACCACGTGGGTGGCGCTGAGTGGCCTCGCCAAGGATCCGGCAGGGATCAGTAGCGTCGATGGCCGGAACGAGGGCTGGCACAGCTGCGCTGCGTCGGTGATGGCTATGCGTCGATGGCGGCGCTGCGTCGGTGGTGGTGCTTGACCACGTTGGAGGCGCTGAGTCGCCTCGCCAAGGATCCGGCAGGGATCAGTAGCGTCGATGGCCGGAACGAGGGCTGGCAACGGCGCTGTGCGGCCGAACCGAGGTTTGGCGAGGATCGGTGGTGTCGTTGGTGACGGCCACGTTTAAATGGAACGATAAAAGTTCCCCGTTGCAAATAGAGGTGAGAGAGCCCCAACCAAAACTATGGCGGCAGTCGTGTGCGTATCAAAAATTGTTTTCCTATTGTCGTGTGTGTTTGCTTGGTTTTTTTTTTTTTTTGCGACCCTGGTTTTTCTGGTGCTTGGCGCGTGTAACGACCCTGTCTGTTTTGCTGAGCTGGCGTGCGTCTGACGTGTGCGACGACCCTGTCTGTGGCGAAAAAAATAGCTCCTAGCGTCGCTGCTGGTGTGCGCGGTGCCCCTTGGTGGCCTAAGCGGTGTCTGGCCAGGATTTATATATGCTGCCGTGATCGGCACGCGTGCCGGGTCGGTTTTGCGGAGATGCCGGGCGCTCTGGGTGGCCGGGCGGCTCGGCGACGGCCAGCGGCGTCTTATGGGTCTTTAGGCCATAAATTTCTTCCACTCGTCCCTGTTCGGGCGCCAGACTGTAAGGATGTTTCTACGGCTGGGATGGAGCTCAGTCTCCCCAGGATCCTTTACAATCGAATTTGTAAATAAGCGGGGACGAGTTGAGGCGGGCAATCTGGACGCAGTCGCCGATGCGCGCGGTGAGCCTTATTGGTGGGTCAGATCAGGCATTTGGGACTCGGATTTGGGCCGGACGCGAACGAGTGAAAGCCGTCACGTGCGTGCCGGAGGAGGCACAGTGGGGGGATTGGTCCGTACCACTGTGTCAACTCCCGCCGCTTGGGGCGCTGCTTCACGCCCTCGCAGAGGAATCGTCTCTAAACATGGACAGAAGTCAGCGTTCCCAGTTCGGGGACAGGCTCCCACTGTTCGGGATGGGTGTGCGTCGGTCGAAACCGAGACGGAAAGAAAAGAGAAAAACCCGTACTTGCACGCCTTCACGTCTGTGCACGTTGTTGCCACCAAAGTCCAGTTGCGCAGAGGAATCTTCTCGAAAACGCAACCGGCTTGGCCTGGGCCACTGTTTGGCACACGCGGGTCGGGTTCGGGTTACTTGAGGCTTGGGTGTGTCGACCGGAATCGCGACGGAAAGCTATGCAAGCGGAGAGAAAACCCGTACTTGCACGCCTTCACGTCTGTGCACGTGGCTGCCACCCAGGTCCAGTTGCGCAGAGGAATCTTCTCGAAAACGCAACCAGCTCGGTTTAGGCCACTGTTTTAGCACACGCGGATCAGGGCTCTGAGGGTCCGGGAAGAAATAAATCGTTTTATTTTTGCTTGGTTATCTTTGTGGGCTTTTCTTCCTCTTTTCTATCTGTATATTTTCCCTAGCCGCACTATTTTCTTTCCCTGTCTCTCCCTATCTCTCTCACACTCTACTCACTAGGGTCCTTCGTCCTGATCCTTGATGTCCTGCGGGTCCTTGGTGTCCTGCGTGTCCTTTTGCGTGGTTTCCTCTGGCTTCGATGCTTGTTCCTTGACTGGTGGCGAATGCAAGAGAGCTGGACTAGCAGCCGCCGGGTTTATATAGCCAGCCGGGTCCTCGCTTCTCAACACTGGAACCGTGCGCAGGTCGCCTAATCCGATCGTGTGTAGATCGCCTAACTCGCTGAGTAGAGTGCCTGATCAGCTGAGATCCTA
Organism: Drosophila prolongata; assembly: GCA_036346975.1. NCBI lineage: Eukaryota > Metazoa > Arthropoda > Insecta > Diptera > Drosophilidae > Drosophila > Drosophila prolongata. The sequence goes on along the minus strand of JAYMZC010000387.1, from coordinate 20,628,543 downwards.
CATTAAATAACGCCTGTTTGAACTACCGGCTAACGGCCGAAGTTCTTTTGAACTTAACGGCTCTTTTGGCTTCTTGCCTGCCCCCGTGGCCTATCCTATCTTAGTACTAGTTATTTTTCTTATTGTCTACCAATATGTACATCTTAAATTACTATCTTATCATTATTAACTTATTGTCTACCAATATTTGTGGGAATGTGGGGCAGCTTTTACGGTGCCTCACATGTTCAGAACACTTATTCTTTGCTCAAGAAAATATCATCGTATGCAGAGGTGATTGCTCACTCAGAGCCCTTTTGGTCGTGCAATGTCAATCCACACCTGATGTTTTCTTAGTGAAAGTAGCCAGATCTTCATTTGGCCGCTTTGGCAATCCGACGGCGATCCAACAAGCTCGATGCTCTGAGCAGAATGTAAAAATCTCTCTGCAAGCAATAGGACAAATACCAAATAAAATCGAAACCACGATGCTGACTTTAAAACAAAGTATGAAAAGTATGAAAGCAACAATGAAAAACCTTGTGCAAAATCAACATATTTCATTAAATATTCTCGCATCCCAACATTCCAAATAAGCGATAATCGATGTATTACCTTCGAATATGAATGTGGAATACCAATAGCGTTTCAAGGCACAAGCTTGAAATAACTCAATTCCTCAATAAAAACCACTTAGACGTAATGCTGCTGGCAGAAACGCTGTCACAAGCAAATACAACTTCCAAATAAGAGGTTTCACTTCGTATCTTAATTAGGGAACGCATTAAGCAACAAATTATTTGCAATTTACATCCATAAAATTACAATCAGGTAGCAGCATTATTACTATAGCCGCTGTCTATTGCCTACCTCGTTTTACAATAACTGAAGAGCAATTTTTGGACTTCTACAATTCACTTGGAAATCGCTTCATAGCAGGAGGAGACTTCAACGCCAAGCACACGTACTGGGGATCACGACTTGTGAACAAACAAACTCGTCTATTTCTCCATTGCCAGCCCTTCACTGGCCAGCTGATCCCAGACTTCCGGACTTAATTGACTTCGCTGTCACAGTGAACATCCCAAAAAAGGTAGTAAGCGCCAAACCGTAATCGGACTTATCTTCGGACCACTTGGCGGTTTTAATGACTCTTCTTGAAACCACCGAAGTAATCGTGCACCCCTACAGGCTTACGTCTCATATAACTAACTGGCTAAAGTACAAGAAGAACGTAAGTTCCCACATTGATCTAACCCCACAGTTCAACATTGATATTGAAATCGACTGCTGTTCTGTTGCCCTGGAATTCGTACTCGTAACAGCAGCCAAAGTCTCATCGTACAGGCCAATAAGTTTATTATCGTGCCAGTACAAATTATTAGAAAAAGGTGGTCACGCGCATAACACCATACCCAAGAGCTCAAAGTGTACTCCCGGAACAATTCGAGTTTCGAGAAAGCTACAGAACCATAGCGCACGTCAACTGTATAACATCAAAAATTCGTACAGCCTTTGAACATCGGGAATATTGTAGTGCGATATTCCTCGATGTCTCTCAAGCATTCGACCGGGTGTGGCTTAAAGGCCCTATGCATAAAATCAAGTCATTACTTTAACCACAGAATCTTCGCGGTGAGATGCAATACAACAACATCCAACTAGTATAACATTAAAGCTGGGGCTCCACAAGGTAGCGCACTGGGCCCTACTTTATTTGTCCTATACACAGAAGACATTCCTACACACGAGAGGCTAACTAGGTTCACATTTGCTGACGACACTCCAATCCTGAGCCGCTCGGGATGCCCAAATTGAGCAACAGCTCAATTAGCAGATCACTTGAGGTGGCTATCAGACTGGCGAAACAAAATGAATGAACAAAAGTGTACGCAGATCCCCCAAGCAAGGGATTTCGGCGTCCACCTCGACAGACGCCTAACCTAGCGGAAGCACATTGAATGCAAGAAAATACATCTCAAACTTCAAGCTAGCAGCCTACACTGGATTTTAAATTCTCGTTCTCCCATGTGTCTTGACTTCAAAGTTCTGGTCTACAATTCCACCTTTAACCACATTTGGACTTACGGCTCCCAGCTTTGGGATATCACGAGCAACAGCAACTTTGACATTATACAGCGCTCACAATCAAAAATCTTGCGAACAATCATTGGGACACCATGGTATGTTTGGAACGAAATCATCCACACGGATCTTGGTATATCGCCGGTTAAATATGAAATATCAAAGCAGAAAACCTACCACAACAAACTTACACCAAAAATGTTTAGGTGACTGCTCACTGAGCTCTCCCAGCTTTTGCGCATCTCTGGAATTTACCCGGACGACCCCGATCTTTTTCTTTCAAGCCTCTACGGGTCATTTCGTCATTTCGCGCCGTGGGATTTTTTTGGTGCATCTTCAAGATGTTTTTTAGCTGCAGGATCGCCCCCTACAAACGTTGGTCCTTCGAGCCGGATGCTCTTCCGCCGTTCTACCAGAAGTCCCGGTGATTTTCCGCTAAAGATAAGTACGAGCCGTCTCCCTCTCGCTGCCGGTCGTCAGCAGTGGTGCGAACATTAAATTTCGTTCTTACTAGTGCAAGATCATTTTGTCGTGTCAACTCCACTACCGAGTTTTCCCGACTCAACGCCAGTTTAGATATTTATATTCCTAGTCAATTATATCGTCAAATTTTCCATTCGTCTCCGCTTTGTGTGCGTCGGCATATTCCTTGCCGTTTTTTTCGTTTCCCCGTACATCAGTTTGCCAACGGTAAAAGCATGTGTGCATCTAGACATAAACACACACACGCGTGCCAACTTGTACACATATTTCACTGCCATTCAGCCTCCGCCAAAAAAAAATTCGCCGACCCAAAGTGAAATTGTGTGGTGGAAAATAAAAAGGCATAATTAATAGCAGCCAATCGGTGTGAACTAGTTTCGGGAGTTTCCCTGTTCACCGAACATCCCGCCGTTGTCGCGAAATTTTTTGTCTTGTGTATGCCATTTTTCCTCTCCACATAATTTTTTCTGTTTAATTTAAATACAGTCCACTCCTCGACGCTCTACTTTACCAATACATGCCCTTACACATACACATATATATCTATAATTGCATGCAAGTTATATGACGCATTATTATTCCCACCCAGATCAATTTCACGCAGTCCGCATCATCCGGATGCTGTAAACATCCAAGCCGATATTGTAATTATCGGAGCCCCAAAGCGAGCCCTGAGTCCGCTAGCGTAAACAAAAGATTCCCAAAGCGATCCCTTAAGTCCGCTAATGTAAACACCAATTTCCGGCAAAATTAGATTTCAAATTTAATTGGCAAATTGTATCATCCTATTTTCCGACTCTCTTGAGTCATTCTCTTTATCAATTTTTTGGGATAAATCTCTTAAGCCAAGGTTTGATTATTAATCATTGAACTCGAGGCAGGCAGTCCGTTTTTGAGATCCGAACCGAGCACCAAAGAAAAATCAAGTGAAAGTATTGAAAAATTGTAATAGTGAATAAGTGATAAAAAAAAATAAAAACAAGAGAACGCTATAGTCGAGTGCCTCGACTATTAGATACCCGTTACTCAGCTAAACAACTTTAGGTTTTGCATTAACATAATGTGAATTAGAGTGACCACAGGAAAAAAGGACAAAAAGTTCAAATTATGAATTTGAATTAGGCGATCTCTTAGCGCTGGCACCTTTACAGCACGAGCATCAGCACCAGCGCTGCTTTAGCGCAGGCAGCTTTTGTCCTGCACCAGCAGCTGTGTTTATGTTTATGTTTTTGAGTGCAATAAATTGACTAAATATATTAAACATACTTATATTGGCTAAACACATACATTCTTAAATAGTATAATGTATATTAAAGTCTAAATGTTTGCACAACACGAGTAACGGGTATAGCGAATAGCTTCCTTTGAAAGGAGTTACAATGTAAATACATACATATGTATATGCTTACATACATACACACATACGCCATTGTTTGACTCAGACCTCCAATTTGGCTAACTAGATTTGATTTGCATAGTTCTTGGGATATAGTTCGGTATTGAAAAATGAAAACCATCGCAATTTCCTTTAATAGAAATCCTTATCGAGAATTAACGTTGACTCTGTTGAGCACCTTGGCCAGCTGTTCCAAAGTCATCCGTTAGATGGGGCTATTGTATTGCGCCATCTACCCCAAGAAATTGGTACCACTGGCTATTTAAGGCGGAAATGTAGGCGCTAGCCAGGCTTAAGCGTTTAATGAGTTTTTGGGCGTTAGAGTGGGCGTGGCAAACTTTTATTAGGCCAATCGATAGGTATTGACGAAACAAATACATATCAATTAAAATAATAATAAATAACATAATTGCATTAAAACTGTGGCCACAGCTTATGGCTTGTGGGCGTCAGAGGGGCCGTGGCACCATTTTAAAACAAACTTGCGCTGCGTAGGAACTCCTAAAATCTACATGCAAAATGCCAATCTTCTAGCTTTTATAGTTTCCGAGATCTCAGCGTTCATACGGACGGACAGACAGACGAACAGACGGACATGGCTGAACAAGAATATATATACTTTATAGGGTCGGAAACGCTTCTTTCTACCTGTTACATACTTTTGCACGAATACAATATACCCTTTTACTCTACGAGTAACGGGTATAATACATTTTTTTAACTAATTCACAATTGAGAACGTTAATTGGCGCCCAACGTAGGGCTGCGCGATTAAAAAAATTCTAAACCAAGAGAGAACGCTATAGTCGAGTGCCTCGACTATTAGATACCCGTTACTCAGCTAAACAACTTAATATAAATATGCCTTCTTGTATGTTTTTCGCCGCTCGAATTAGCACCTTGGCCAGCTGTTCCAAAGTCATCCGTTAGATGGCGCTATTTTGGGCGTTAAAGTGGGCGTGGCAAACTTTTATTAGGCCAATCGATAGATATTGACGAAACAAATACATATCAATTAAAATTTTCATAATAGCATCAAAACTGTGGCCACAGCTTATGGCTTGTGAAACAAACTTGCGCTGCGTAGGAACTCCTAAAATCTACATGCAAAATGCCAATCTTCTAGCTTTTATAGTTTCCAAGATCTCAGCGTTCATACGGACAGACAGACGGACAGACGGACATGGCTAGATCGACTCGGCTAGTGATCCTGAACAAGAATATATATACTGTAACGAAAGCCGCCGAAAAACATGGGCTTTCGATAGTCGGCTAGGTGGCAACGCTTCAAGCAGCGCCAAAATGAGACTTTGACAGCCCGGCTGCCTGGTCTCTTTATTTTCTCTCTGTTCCCTTATTCCTTGATTCCTTCTTCCTTCTTCTAAAAACGAGATCAGAAAAAAGCACATGGCGCTTCGTGCGCTCTGTGAATAGGAGAACCAATAAAGCTGCGAAATAATTAAGAACTACGCGTGTGTTTTGGTTGAGCTTAGACGAGGGAGTGGGTATTGACGGGATCGTGACCGCACACCGATCTAAAAAGAAGTTCCGCTCGGCTTTCCGTGACGAGATCCGCCCTTCCACGGCGGCAAAATCGTTACATTGGTGCCAGGTGTGGGGTCACTAGGGTTTGCGAGAACCCTGACCTGCGTCGAAATGCCTAAGAATTCCGCCCGCCACCGCCGTCAAGCATCGCCAGCAGGGCGTAGTTTAGAAGATCCGCAGGATGGAGCTGCCGCGCTGGATGCAGTGGGCCGCGCCATCAACCGCTCGTTCCGCCTTATCGAACAAAAAGTGGAGGCGTTGGATCAGTCGCTCAACCTCAAGTTCGAGCAAAAGTTCGAACAAATGTGGGCGACGTTCGAGAGGACCATGCTAGGCAACAGCGAAGGCGTGAACAAAACTGGGGGTGAGCGACACTCCGCCAGCACCCCGTGCTTAGCTGAAATGGCCAATGGCGGTTCAGGACCCCCGCAGCAAGTGTTTCCACGGAGAATGGACGGCATTCCAGGGACCGCGTCGATGGCTGCCCATCGTCCAGTCGGAGACATAACCTCACAATGGGGAATTCTGGAGGTGTCGGATACAGAGCCGCCTCCTACCTTCGATGGAACACGTCCCTGGCCCGAATTTCAACGCCTACTGGACGACATGGCCGAAGAATACCACTGGTCAGAGAGGAAGAAGTGCAGAAAGTTGTATACGAGTCTGCGTGGGCGTGCTCAGCGTTTTCACGCTACTCTGCCAGAAGCCACTCTCAGCTCATACAACTCCCTGACATCCGCCATGCGCGAATACTTTACAATCAGTAAGCACACTGGCTATCACACCTTCCACAATCGTATGCAGGGACCACGAGAGTCTTTCGAGGACTTTGCACTAGAGCTGGAACGCCTGGGCAGAGCTGTATTTGGGGAGTTACCAACCGCCACCTACAACAGCATCATCGTGCAGCGTTTTATTGACGGGATACGCGAGACGGGATACCAGGTCCCTATCATTAGCAGCCACCCGCGCTCTCTAACGGATGCCCTCGATATGGCGTGCCGCATTGAAGCCCAGTGCCGACGACGTACAGCCGCCGCAGTAATGAACTTTGCTGCCGAAACCATAGAAGATCCCCTAGTCTCTCCAGGAAGAAGAGCCCGAGGATCAGGAAGCCATAACCCGAGAGGACCGGGGTTTTCCACTAACTCCGTGCCGCTATCGGGAAACTAGCTACGGTCAGCCTCTCGGGGCGGAGGTTGACAGACAACACCGTAAGCCCCAGTGAGCAGCCGCTCACCCCCCCCATTCCCCAACGGCGGTTCCGCAACCACCGTACGTCTCCGGCTCACCCTCAATCGCTCACCGCGCCTCCCCGGGTTACTGAATCCGGTTCCAACACCTGTAACGCCCCGCCGCACCTCCACTCGATGCCACCGCCTTCCGAGCAACCCGGCGCCCGACTAAATGCTTCTCCAAATGGAGTGGAAGCCATCGTGGCCCCCTTGCCCCCAGAGCCGTCGCCCGAAGAGAGTGCCGCGCAGTCTACGGACATTGAGCTTACAGCGGACCGGAATACCCACACAGCACGCCGACCGACGGGTTCCCAACAGTCGAGACCTCCCCACCAAGTAGCTGCCAGAACGGGCTCACCTTACGACGAAACGCAGGCCGTCCGTTCGCAGCCGTTGCAGAAGCCGCCGCCAACCAAGCAACACGGCGCCCGACTAAATGCTCCTCCAAATGGAGTTGAAGCCTTCGTGGCCCCCGTGTTCTTACAGCCGCCGCCAATCGAGCAACCCGGCGCCCGACTAAATGCTCCTCCAAGTGGAGTCGAAGCCATCGTGGCCCCCTTTCCCTTACTGCCGCCTCCCAAAGAAAGTGCCGCACAATCTCAGGAAATAGAGTTTGCCGCACTCCGGAGCGCCCGCACCCTACGTAGACCAACGAGTTTACATCTTACCCCGGAGTCGCCATCCGGCGAGATCGCCAACGTACCGCCGCCCGCTCCACTAGAAACCGGTTCCATCCGATATGCCGCTGCCGCCGAGTCCTATGGGAAACTACCGCCGCCGCTTGCTGAAGGAGAAGAACTGAACTCACCCCCCGTGGACACCGTTTTGGGCCGATTGTTCGCTGAACACCCATCCGGAAAGATGCCACTAATGCCGTCAATCGCGGCGAAACGGACAACTACAAACCCTATACAATATGACCATCGCGGGAGCCAGTCTATGCCCGCCGAAGCTACGTATACCTGTAGTGCCGTTATAGGCCAACATTTACATTGTTTGATCTTCTTACAGAAACATCCTATACGGCTGATCGTCGACACTGGTGCCGCCGTCTCCCTTCTAAACGAGCGGGATACGCCAAAGCAACTACCCAGTGCACCTTGCCGCGTGACTCTGCAGGGACCATCAGCCGAGAAATTCGTGGCAACCGCACGAGTCGCCGCCAGACTTGTTGTTGCCGGAAGGCCAGTTGAACACGAATTCCTGCTAGTGGAAGGCAGCACCCCAAGCCTGTTAGGCATGGACTTTCTGCTGCAATATAAGGCAACCGTAGACTTGAAAGATCTTCAGTTACGGTTCCCGTGGGGATCCTTGCCGCTATATGCCCCGACTACGGAACAGCGAAATCTACTTTATTCGACCGCTCCAAGTAACATCCTGCCATATAGCGACACCCACTTAACGGTTCGATGCATGTCGGAGGAGCAACTGCCCGCAGCTCTGTTGGAACGTGGAGCTCACTCCCAATTGCCCCCCAAAATTCTACTAGGCAGCACCCTGCTGGACACCACAACCAACACCAGCACACTGCATCTAGTAAATCTCAGCGCGCACACGTATGTTCTCCCAGCGCAAACAATTGTGGGACAAGTGGAAGCAGTAGAGGTTCTGGAAACCCCTCAGGATCAAGACGGAAACGATGAAGCAACTTCCCACAATGGGGAAGTACCCCCCGAGTTGCCACCCCCTCTTCGCTCCAAGTGGACGGCCTTGATGAACCGCTTCCAGCGAGTGTTTGCCCGAAGCGATGACGACTCCGGGCATACCAACCTAACCCGCCATGTGATCGATACGGGTCTATCTAGGCCTATCAAGCAACCAGTGCGTCGTCTTGCGCTGGCAGGGAAGGCTGAGGTGGAAGAACTGGTTGCCGACATGAAGCTAAGAGGCATAATTCGCCCATCCACAAGCCCGTGGGCCTCACCGGTCGTTCTAGTAAGGAAAAAGGACGGTTCTACCCGGTTCTGTGTGGATTATCGACGTCTAAACGATATCACCATCAAGGATTCTTATCCCCTACCAAGGATGGATGACATCTTAACCACGATGCACGGCGCCTGTTGGTTCTCCACAATGGACCTTCAGAGCGGTTACTGGCAGGTGGAAATGGACGACGCCTCAAGAGCCAAGACCGCTTTTACGTGTGATGCCGGTCTTTTTGAATTTAACGTGATGCCGTTTGGCCTGACCAACGCGCCAGCGACCTTCGAGCGTTTAATGGACGGCCTATTCTCCGGACCTGCCTGGAAATCCACGCTGGTTTACCTCGACGACATCATTGTGTACTCTCGGACAGCGGAAGACCATCTGGACCACTTGCAACAAGTCTTGGATAAATTGCAAAGCGCAGGACTAAAGCTGAGTCCCCGCAAATGCCATTTCTTCCGAACCGAGGTTAGTTACCTGGGCCACATAGTTAGCCACAAAGGCTTACGGGCGTGTCCGGAAAAGATTCGAAAAGTCATCGATTGGTCACCCCCCCGTAACAAGAAAGAGGTACGATCCTTCGTGGGCCTCTGTTCCTACTACCGCAAATTCATCCCGGACTTCGCCACCATCGCTCGCCCTCTACATGAACTAACGGAAACTAAGCGTGTCTTCACATGGACCTCATCGGCTCACGATGCCTTTGAAACGCTTAAAATTAAGCTCACTACACCGCCCATTCTAACGTTTCCCGCTTCTAATGGTGTATTCGTTTTGGATACAGATGCGTCAAACCATGGTGCGGGCGCTGTGCTCAGTCAACAACAAGAAGGACAGGAGCATGTACTGGAGTATTACAGCAAATCCTTTAATGCTGCCGAACGCAATTATTGCGTAACTAGGAGAGAGCTGCTAGCCGTGGTTCTATCTACCAAACATTTCCATCACTATTTATATGGCCGGAAATTCTTGCTGCGCACGGACCACTCGTCTCTCCGATGGCTGTTCAACTTTCGGGAACCCGAAGGACAACTCGCTCGCTGGATTGAACGCCTCCAGCAATACGACATGGATATCCAGCACCGCAGTGGCAAGCTACACGGTAACGCCGACGCCCTGTCTCGCCGCCCCTGTGGTGAATGCCGCATATGCACTAAGGCAAAACAAAACGATGGTCAAGGGATTTTGTTCTTACAGGCCCAACCAGTCGACATTGCTATCAGCCAGGAAAAAGATCCCACTTTGTCGTTGATCCTGCAATGGTTAAAAACAGGAGAACGACCAACTAAATCCACAACATGGAGTGAGAGCCCCGAGACAAAAGCGTATTGGCACTTGTTCGAACACCTTTTCGTGGAGAGGGGTCTTCTAATGATTAAAACCAAAACTGCGGACGAAGCCTTGGTAGTGCCTCGCTCTCTTCAGGAAGAAGCTCTGCGCAGCGCTCACAACTCTACCACCGGCGGACACTTCGGAATTAAGAAGACAGTCGCCAAGCTCAAGCAACGTTACTTTTGGATCGGACAGACTGCAGACGTAGCCCTTTGGTGCGCACGCTGTACCGAATGCAATGCCAGAAAAGGACCTACTCGCCGTACAGTGGGCCAACTATAACCCCGCGTCCTAGGTGCTCCATTTGAACGACTTGCGATCGACATACTCGGCCCTCTGCCAACTACTACTCACGGAAATCGCTGTGGTGATGTGCTACTTCACCAAATGGCCGGAGTGCATAGCTCTTCCCAACCAAACCGCCGAAACTGTAGCTCGAGCACTCATCCAAGAAGTGTTTTGCCGTTTTGGTGCCCCATTTATCCTTCACTCGGACCAAGGCCGCAACTTCGAATCAGAGGTATTCCAAGCTTGCCTACGCCTCCTCGACGTGGAGAAGACTCGCACCACACCGCTACACCCTCAGTCGGACGGGATGGTCGAGAGATTTAATCGGACCCTCCTGGATTACCTGGCCAAATTTGTTGCGACCGATCAACGCGACTGGGACCAACTGTTGCCGCTAGCTCTCTGGGCCTATCGATCGGCTCCACATGAGGCAACTGGGTTTTCACCGTCGTTACTGATGCTGGGACGGGAACTCCGGCTACCGAGCGAACTGCTGTATGGACGACCATCCCCTCATCCGGATAGCTATCCCGCCTACGTGGAACAATTGCAGAATCGCCTCCGACTCACACAACAGATTGGACGACGAAACTTGATGGCAGCCGCTAACGTTAACAAGTTACGCTACGACCTTCGATCGCATCCAGTTGAATTCGCCGTTGGAGAAGAGGTTTGGCTCTACTGCCCTACACGAAGAGTGGGCCGATGCAGTCTGATTGGATTGGACCCGCCGTCGTCACCCGACGTCACTCCGACCTGGTATACGAGATACGACTACCAGGGAAGCGTGCCACCAGGACCGTCCATGTCAACCGATTGGCCCCTTACCGAGGCCCAAGTCCAGCCGTACTCGGCCAGGAGACTCGAGTCTGAGAGGGGGGTAATGTAACGAAAGCCGCCGAAAAACATGGGCTTTCGATAGTCGGCTAGGTGGCAACGCTTCAAGCAGCGCCAAAATGAGACTTTGACAGCCCGGCTGCCTGGTCTCTTTATTTTCTCTCTGTTCCCTTATTCCATGATTCCTTCTTCCTTCTTCTAAAAACGAGATCAGAAAAAAGCACATGGCGCTTCGTGCGCTCTGTGAATAGGAGAACCAATAAAGCTGCGAAATAATTAAGAACTACGCGTGTGTTTTGGTTGAGCTTAGGCGAGGGAGTGGGTATTGACGGGATCGTGACCGCACACCGATCTAAAAAGAAGTTCCGCTCGGCTTTCCGTGACGAGATCCGCCCTTCCACGGCGGCAAAATCGTTACAATACTTTATAGGGTCGGAAACGCTTCATTCTACCTGTTACATACTTTTGCACGAATACAATATACCCTTAGGCATAATTAATAGCAGCCAATCGGTGTGAACTAGTTTCGGGAGTATCCCTGTTCACCGAACATCCCGCCGTTGTCGCGAAATTTTTTGTCTTGTGTATGCCATTTTTCCTCTCCACATAATTTTTTCTGTTTAATTTAAATACAGTCCACTCCTCGACGCTCTACTTTACCAATACATGCCCTTACACATACACATATATATCTATAATTGCATGCAAGTTATATGACGCATTATTATTCCCACCCATATCAATTTCACGCAGTCCGCATCATCCGGATGCTGTAAACATCCAAGCCGATATTGTAATTATCGGAGCCCCAAAGCGAGCCCTGAGTCCGCTAGCGTAAACAAAAGATTCCCAAAGCGATCCCTTAAGTCCGCTAATGTGAACACCAATTTCCGGCAAAATTAGATTTCAAATTTAATTGGCAAATTGTATCATCCTATTTTCCGACTCTCTTGAGTCATTCTCTTTATCAATTTTTTGGGATAAATCTCTTAAGCCAAGGTTTGATTATTAATCATTGAACTCGAGGCAGGCAGTCCGTTTTTGAGATCCGAACCGAGCACCAAAGAAAAATCAAGTGAAAGTATAAGAGCAGTGAATTAAATAAGTTCGACCTATTGAAAAATTGTAATAGTGAATAAGTGATAAAAAAAAATAAAAACAAGAGAACGCTATAGTCGAGTGCCTCGACTATTAGATACCCGTTACTCAGCTAAACAACTTTTGGTTTTGCATTAACATAATGTGAATTAGAGTGACCACAGAAAAAAAGGACAAAAAGTTCAAATTATGAATTTGAATTAGGCGATCTCTTAGCGCTGGCACCTTTACAGCACGAGCATCAGCACCAGCGCTGCTTTAGCGCAGGCAGCTTTTGTCCTGCACCAGCAGCTGTGCTTATGTTTATGTTTTTGAGTGCAATAAATTGACTAAATATATTAAATATACTTATATTGGCTAAACACATACATTCTTAAATAGTATAATGTATATTAAAGTCTAAATGTTTGCACAACACGAGTAACGGGTATAGCGAATAGCTTTCTTTGAAAGGAGTTATCTTTGCCGAGCAATTGCAACTGTGTACAATGTAAATACATACATATGTATATGCTTACATACATACACACATACGCCATTGTTTGACTCAGTCCTCCAATTTGGCTAACTAGATTTGATTTGCATAGTTCTTGGGATATAGTTCGGTATTGAAGAATGAAAACCATCGCAATTTCCTTTAATAGAAATCCTTATCGAGAATTAACGTTGACTCTGTTGAGCACCTTGGCCAGCTGTTCCAAAGTCATCCGTTAGATGGGGCTATTGTATTGCGCCATCTACCCCAAGAAATTGGTACCACTGGCTATTTAAGGCGGAAATGTAGGCGCTAGCCAGGCTTAAGCGTTTAATGAGTTTTTGGGCGTTAGAGTGGGCGTGGCAAACTTTTATTAGGCCAATCGATAGGTATTGACGAAACAAATACATATTAATTAAATTAATAATAAATAACATAATTGCATTAAAACTGTGGCCACAGCTTATGGCTTGTGGGCGTCAGAGGGGCCGTGGCACCATTTTAAAACAAACTTGCGCTGCGTAGGAACTCCTAAAATCATGCAAAATGCCAATCTTCTAGCTTTTATAGTTTCCGAGATCTCAGCGACATGGCTGAACAAGAATATATATACTTTATAGGGTCGGAAACGCTTCCTTCTACCTGTTACATACTTTTGCACGAATACAATATACCCTTTTACTCTACGAGTAACGGGTATAACAAGGCTTTAAAATAAAAGCAAGAAAAGTTTTAAAGTACAAAGGGAATTTAGCGCGCCCAAAACGCGATACAACCGACGAAAATATAAAGCTTGTGTTGATCAAGAAAATAAAGTGGAATAAATGCAATAATCTCCTTAAACTCGATACAATTGGTAAAAAATAAAAAAGTTTGTGTTGATCAAAAAGTACTAAGGTGGAAAATAATTAATGAAATAATCTCCTTAAAGCTCAAATTTACAAAATAGTGATCGTAACAAGAAATTCATTGCTAAGACATTATAAAAATTAAAAAGTGACAAAACAATCATCATTGGAAAAACTATTTTAAAAAAATTTACAAAAATTAACAAAAAAATCGTCATAGAAAAAAACATTCAAAGAAAACAGGCTGAAGGGCAATCCCTCGCCAAAAATAAATATTTCAACTTCGGCTCCGCCGAATTATTTTTATTTATTTTTTTATCATTATTATTATTTATTTTTTTATCATTTTTAATTAGGTAGGGTAAGCCTACTCCTGACCTTTGTCTAAAAAATGGTCCTCCTCAATATTTTTTAATCTCATGGTCTTGTTAGCCGGTTGGTTAACAGTTCCAGGCAGACTAGTTCGCGTAGAAACAGACAGACGGACAGACAGACGGACAGACAGACGGACAGACAGACGGACAGACGGACATGGCTATATCAACTCAGGAGGTGATCCTGATCAAGAATATATATACTTTATAGGGTCGGAGATGTCTCCTTCACTGCGTTGCACACTTTTGACCAAAATTTTAATACCCTCTGCAAGGGTATAAAAATAAAAATATTAATTGACAGGAACTGACAGGAATTTATAAAAATAAGAATAAGCTGCCAATATATAAAAGAGTATCCACAGTGAATGGATATTCAATAATAAAATACTATCACATGATATCTATTTTTGATACGCGATATACTTTTTATGAAATAGAAGGCCTGGACTCAGATTTACTGGTCGACTATAACCTTTTAAAAAAAATAGGAGCTGTAATCGATACAGCTAAGGGAGTAATTAAATATAATGGAAAAGAAGAAAAATTAAATTATGATAACGGAAAAATCTTAAGCCAACTTTCTTTAACAGAAGAAAACATTATTTTTCCATTAAAAGAATTTATATTTCAAACCCAAATAAAATTTGGGGACCTACAAGTCGACTTGAGTTGCCAAACTTTATTCAAGTTTGGAATCTCCATGTTCCCCAAAATTTTGTTTGTCCGTAACATACGGAAGGCATACTTTTGTACTTACTACTAATACTTATTTGACCTTACTAATTAGTTTTTTTTTGGGTTTTTGTGTACAATGTAAATACATACATATGTATATGTTTACATACATACACACATACGCCATTGTTTGACTCAGACCTCCAATTTGGCTAACTTGATTTGATTTGCCTAGTTCTTACCCCATCTATAAACCAATTCCTGTTGCACAGAAGGATTACTGTTACTGGCCCGCTGCAATGCACAAACTGCCAAGAGTATTGACACACCAGAAACAACTGCGGGCTTCGTTCAGTCTGCGTAGCTTGTGGTGGCTTCCACAAATCCGAACCTTGCCCTGCAAGCAAAGAAGACCCAAAGACAAAGAAATGCGCTAACTGTGGAGATAACCATACCGCAAACTACAGAGGCTGCCCGGTCTATAAAGAGCTGAAGAGTCAGTTTCAACAAGCAAAACAAGCACGCTCCCAGAATGCACGAAATGCGTACGTGCAATCCCAAACCACACCTAAAGTTTTCTTTGCGAAAGCAGCCAGATCTTCATTTGGGCCCCTCAACACAAATGGGGGAGTTTCATACGCCAGTGCCCTAAAATCAGGACTTGCCAATCAGATGGGGTTCCCACAAGCTCAATGCTCTGAGCAAAATATAATAACACCTCAGCAAGCAATAGGACAAATACCAAACAGCATGGAAACCATGATGCTGACTTTACAACAGGGTATGATGGAATTTATGTCCTTCATGAAAACAACAATGACAAACCTTATGCAAAATCAAAACATTTTAATAAATTTGCTCACATCCCAACAATCTAAATAATCGATGTCTTGTCTTCGAATATCCATGTGGAATGCCAATGGCGTTTCACGGCACAAACTTGAAATAACTCAATTCCTCAATGAAAACCAAATAGATGTAATGCTGCTGGCAGAAACGCATCTCACAAGTAAATACAACTTCCAAATAAGAGGTTATACTTCATACTGCACAGATCATCCGGACGGTAAGGCTCACGGAGAAACTGGAATTCTAATCAGGGAACGCATTAAGCACCACTTTCACCAGAGGTTTGCAACTACAAGCAGGCAACGGCAGTATCACTATAGCCGCTGTCTATTGCCCACCGCGTTTTACAATAACTGAAGAGCATTTCTTGGACTTCTACAATTCACTCGCAGATCGCTTTATACAGGAGGAGACTACAACGCCAAGCACACGCACTGGGGATCAAGACTCGTGACGCCCAAAGAAAGACAACTGTAAAAAGCAATCATAAATTTGAGCAACAAACTCGACTATGTCTCTCCTGGCAGCCCCACATATTGGCCAGCTGACCCCAGAAAACTCCCGGACTTAATTGACCAAGAACATCGCTGTGACCAAGAACATCCCAAGAAATTTAGTAAGCGCCAAATCGCTATCGGACTTATCATCGGACCACTCGCCTGTTTTAATAACTCTCCTTCAAAGCCCGAAAGTAATCGAAGCACCCCTTCAGGCTGACCTCGACTAGAACTAACTGGCCAAAGTACAAAAAGTACGTAAGTTCCCACATTGAACTAACACCACGGTTAAACATAGAGAACGACATCGACTTCGGTGCTGATGCCCTGGAATCAGTACTCGTGCCAGCAGCCAAAATCTCAACACCAGAAGAGACAATCGTGCGTAGCAACCAATACAAAACTAATCTGCAAATCGAACAACTGGTTCGGGAAAAACGAAGTCTACGACGCGTTTGGCAATCCAGCAGATCGCCCCATTCGAAGCAATTCTATAATGATGCCACCCGCAGACTCACCAAAACCCTCAAGCAAGAAGCGGAGCTTGCGCAGCGCCGGTACATCGAGAAACTGTCGCCGACCAGTACAAAGCATCCTTTGTGGAGAGCTCACCCAAATTTAAGCTCTCCGATAGAATCAGTCACTCCGATTAGAAACTCCTCGGGTACTTGGGCCCGCAGTGACGAAGACAGAGCCGAAACATTTGCTTTACACCTATGAAATGTATTTCAACCGAACGCCGCCACAAACTCTCTTCAACTACCGCCGCTTAGCTCTGAAATGGCAATTAACCCGATTTTGTTTCAAGCACCTGAAATTGCTAACGTCATTAGGTAGAAAAAAAACCGAAAAAGGCTCCAGGGGGCGACCTAATAACCCCAAAAATGATAATTGAACTTCCAAACTGCGCAGTGGATGTTATATGCAAGCTATTTAACGGGATCACAAAACTTGGCTACTACCCCAAAAAATGGAAAAAGTCCGTGGTTATGATGATACCGAAGCCTGGGAAAGACCACACAATTCCCTCATCGTATAGGCCAATAAGCTTACTATCGTGCCTGTCCAAATTACTGGAAAAATGCCTGCTCACGCGCATTACACCATATTTAAGATGTAAGGAAGTTCTTGGGCTGGGATATTGTGCTCAGGGCTCCCAGGGTCACTTACAATAATTTATTTCAGTTCAAGGACTCAAGGGAGGGGCGAGATAAAAATGACCCTATTCAGACTCCGTGGCCGGAACTCACAGCGGGTTTGGATCCGACAATCGAGCAGAGCTCCGTCGTAATCTCTACCCGCCACGCGCCTCGGAACCCGCAATGATCCTTGGATCCGACAAACGAGGCTAGCTCCGTCGTAATCCTTGGCCACCACGCGGTCCGGCAACGATCGACAGAAACAGCAACAAAAGAAGAGGAAGGGGGTTTTGTGGGCACTGTCACCCAGAGATGCCGACCATGGGCCGAAACCTGCAGCGGAGTTATATCCGACAATCGAGTACAAGACTCCGTCGAAATCTCTCTCAGCCGCACGCTCCGGAACCCGCACTGACCCTGGACCCGACAAGCTCTAGCTCCGTCGTAATCCACGGCCACCACGCGCTCCGGGACCGGCAACAGCCTCGGATCCGACAAGCGAGTGCAAGACTCCGTCGTAATCCTTGGCCACCACGCGGTCCGGCAACGATCGGCAGAGAAGGGGGGTTTTCCTAGATGGAGGCGAGAGAAAATAGTTCCCGTTCCCCTCCTATGTTCACTCACACACAAAACACGGTCAGGCAAATAGTTTTTGGGTTTTCAAATATTTTGTTTTCTTTATTTAAGTTTTGTGCAAGGGGTGTACAGAGCCTCCTTGTCACGCCACTCCAGTCCAGTCGTTGTTTTTCAAAACAAAATATATTCGGAAAATGTATAGTAGACGCTTACGTTTCCGTCCACAGCAAATCCAGCCAGTTAATTCCCCATGCCTCCGCACCGGGAATAGGGTCGCGCACTCCATCCACATCGCCCCTCTCGGTTGACATTCTATCACACGTTTTCCCGGGTTTTGTAAAGTCTCACGATTTTAATCTGGCACGCGCGAAGCCTCAAGAGTAATTGCCTTTCCCCTCTTTGATATTGGCAGTTTGCAGGCAGAATTATTTCCCCTTGCTCGAAAACACCGGTCGGGTCGGTTGCAATTTGGTTCGATCGTGCGAAATTATTTTCCCCTTGCTCGAAAACATCGGTCGGGTTGGTTGCAACTTCGTTCGATCGTGCGAAATTATTTTCCCATTGCTCGAAAACATCGGTGGGGTTGGTTGCGATTTGGTTCGATCGTGCGACGAAAAGCTTATGTGTGTGTTGGCTTTGTGCAGGTGTTCAAACTGTTCGAAGCGGGCGAGAGTGTGTTGGTTGCGCTCTGGTGTTCGATGGTTCAAATGTGTGCAGCCGCTGATGTTCGAAGTGTGTGTAGAAGAGAGCGAGAGCGTGTTGGTTGCGCTCAGGCGTTCGATGGTTCAAATGTGTTGCGTGCCTTGGCTATTAAAAAGCTAAACTAAAAATATTCCTACATGGCTACAAAAATCCTACATGGCTACAAAATCCTACATGGCTACAAAATCCTACATGGCAACAAATTAAATTGTGAGGGCCGTTTTACGGTTCCTCACACCCCCCTTTCCTTCGGGGTGCTGGAGCGAAACGTTGATGAAGCGATTATTGCTAATCGCAACCCTGTAGGTTCGTCCTTTCACCTTCCGTAGGAAGCGTACCCCTCGGCGCTCATGTTGTTGGACGAAGACGATGAGCTCGTTGGGAAGCCTGCGTCGCTCAGTGTTCACGACCCACTCTGCGGGGACTTCTGACCACTGATCCTCCTCCGGGGTGGCCGGAGGTAGCTGGTTGTCCTCCAGTGCGTTTCATAGCTCCCTTTCCTCTTCTAAGTCGAGGCAGAGTTCCCTGGGCACTGGACACTCGTCCTGGACGTGGCTGCCACTGGGGACTTCGTCTGCCGGACGTTCAGAGCGTTCTTCGCTGGCGTTGTGTGACAGGGCTGCCATCGCTTCGTTCGCCACCTCGGCGATCCATGGTAGAGGTAGCTCTTCATCACTGACGTCGCTGTAGCAGTCGTCGCGCCGGGGCGCCGCCATTTGAGGGCTGTGTGTTTCTCCGCGTGGACCGTCCTCGTTGCTGCTGTTGTCGGACCTGCTGGAACTGTCCTGGTCGTAGCCGATTACAGCGCAGAGTCCTGGTTCGAGTCCTTGCTCGAGCTATCGTCCGCAACGGGGATCTGGTCCCATGCTGCGTTGGCTGCAGCTAGGCGCATGGCCACTGGAGGGAGAACTGCGTGCTCGAACAGTCTCTCCGGCTCAGACGATGTCTCGGAAGTGCTCGCCGACTCGGACGAGCTTCCGTGGACGAGCTCGGAACCGCCAACCGAACCGGTGGCTACGACACGTATTTGGCGGAGGCTCTCTTCCAACATGGAAGGTCCGAAGGAGGGCAGTCCTACCTCGTCGACCCAGTGGCTGACGGCACGTACGGCTGGCTGAGTGGCCTCGTCCCCGGGCTTGCAGCTGTGCCAGTCGGGTCGCGGTAAGCAGGGTTGAGTCCATCTGGCTGCAACTTGGGTTGTCATCCCCAGGATGTGGACCTAATCCTGCTACGTCCACCCAGCTGCTAGCGGCCCGAGCGACCGGTTGGACCTCCTCGCTCAGGGGTTCCAGGACGTGAATGGTGGCCAGTCGGGACACGGAGCACCACAGTGGGTCAGCCTGGCTGCACTTCGGGACGTCGTCTGCCGGACGTTCTGATCCCTGGTGGTCACTATGGCTGCTGAGTGCCAACGAGTCGACGGGCGTGTTGGGCATCGTACTGGCTGACTCGGGCCAGGATAGTGCCAACTTCCAAGGCCGGGGACTCATGGGCGGTGTACAAGAGGCCTCGGTGGGGGAAGACCCACGGCTGGACGGGGTGAAGTATCCGCTCTCGGCGCTAGATAGGAGAAAAGAACGTGTTAGCGTGGAGAGTCAGTGATGTTATGGAAGTTCAAGTCGTGTGTCGTCGTGTGTCGTCGTGAGTCGGTGACTATGGTGATAACTAGGCGTGGCTAATTTGGCGTGGTCTACCCTAAGGAGTTAGAAATCCCCCCCCACCCATGGGGAGGGTTGTGGGGCGTTGGCGCTGGGGGTCCCAGGCTCAAGTGGCCACATTGAATTTCCTTGTCGTAGCAAGGGGCCCGCGGCAGATTTTAGTTTGCCCTTTCCTTGATCACCGGCAGTGGCGCACAGGTGCTTTGGGTTTGGTGAATATCTAGAGTGGATTCGTGGATCCCTTCGGCGTCCTCTTCTGGGTCCTCGGCGGTCTGATCCCCATGAAAGGGTTTCAAATCGGCTAGATTTGCGTTGCGACGCTTGCGTGTTCCTTCGAACTTTGGAGCTAGTTTTGAATTGAACGCCTCCGCGGCGTTGGAGAGGTGGTGAGTTCGGACCCAAACCCACATCCCAATGGTCGGTCTCCATTCCCGTCGGCGCAAGTTGTTATAGCGACTTTGTTCCTGGGCTGCTCTCTCCATGTTTTCCTTGGCTTTTTGAAAAATGTTTTTGAGATGCTCTACCTTACTCTGGGGGTCTCTGGCCGCTTCGCTGGCCCCTGGTGTTGAACCAGCTTACGGGTAATCGGGGCTCACGACCCTGTACTAGGTACGCTGGGCTGAATCCGGTGCTGTCGGAGACACTCGTGTTGATGGCCAGGGTGATTTCCGGCAACAGGTGATCTCATGTTCGTTGGTCCTCTGTGGCGTACTGCGCGATCATTGTTTTGATGGTGCGGTTGGCTCGCTCTGTAGGGTTCTGCTGGGGGGAGTATGGAGCAGTATGTTGGACCTCTATTCCTGCTTTCTTGCAGAATGCTTTGAAGGCCCTACTGGTAAACTGGGTCCCATTGTCGCAGATAAAAGTTTTTGGGGCGCCGAACCTAGCCAGTATTCGCTCCCGGAAGGCTGGCGGTAGCTCGGCGTAAGGGTTCGTCGGTCTCATTCACCTGCTGGAGCGTTGCTAGCGGTTGCCTGGACAGGGCGTCCGCGACGACGTTCTGTTTCCCCTGTCGGTATGAGATGTCAAACTGGAATTGTTGGAGTTCGAGTGCCCATCGTGCGATTCGGCCTGTCGGGTTATCGATTGAGTTCAACCACTTCAGGGCGAGGTGGTCTGTTATAACGTCAAATCGGTATCCTTCGAGGTAGCACCTCATATTCCTGATTACCCACACTATAGCAAGGCACTCTTTTTCCGTAGCCGAGTAGTTTTCCTCTGCTGCAAGCAACCTCCTGCTGGCATAGGCGATGACTCGTTCGGTTCCATCGACTTGCTGGGTTAAGACGGCTCCAAGGCCGAAAGTCGCTTGCGTCGGTTTTTTTTTTTTTCGGACGTTGATGCACTATGATCAGCGCAAACAAGTGGCCCTTACGACACCAAGCAGTGCTTGTTACGCGCGGAGCCTAATAGGCGTAAAAACGAGATCGCGAGAAGTTAAAAGCACAATGTAGAAGCGGACAGACTATGTTAGAAATACGTACGAGACTAATACTAATACTAATTTTGTGCTAAGTAAGATAAAATTAATAATTTTAGGCTTGGCAAAGAGTCGGTAGTAGAAATAATGTGGTATAGTCTATTATAGTCATTACACAGTACTCTAAACGGTTCATGCATATCAAAGTTAGATCTACAAATATTTAATGTAAGAGGAACATAGTTCCTGGTAATTCTATTAGGCACGGAGAAGCTTATGCGACCCAGTAACTCGGGACTCTCCACATCCCCGTGAATAAGTTTATAGATAAAAGTTGTGCCAAGCATCGTTCTACGGTTTACTAAGGATGGTAGATTAATTAGGAGAAGTCTACTAGAGTAGGATGGTAAAATAAGGCTTGCATTCCAGTTAAGACCCCGTAAAGCAAATAATAAAAAGTTCTTTTGCACAGACTCTATCCGGTGTATTTGTACACCATACTGAGGACTCCAAACTGGAGAACAGTACTCCAGGATTGGACGGACTAGTGAAATAAACAGAGTCTTTGTAACATAGGGATCATCGAATTCCTTTGACCACCTTTTAATAAATCCAAGTACTCCTCTGGCTTTATTCACCATAGAAGTAATATGGTCACAAAACTTAAGTTTAGGGTCAAGGAGGACGCCAAGGTCATCAACATGCGTAATTCTAGACAACGCGCAACCACCCAGCGTATACGTTGTGGGTTCACCCGAAAAAATGTCATTACTTTGCACTTAGCGCTATTTAAATCTAAAAGATTTTCACAACACCATGTTTGAAAAGCGTTTAGGTCAGATTGTAAGTCTGAAATGCTAGAAATTTCGTTATATTGCAGGCATAACTTAACGTCATCTGCGTACATAAGGACACGCGACTTTGTCAAGACTAGAGGGAGATCGTTTATAAATAAAGTAAAAAGAAGTGGGCCAAGGTGGCTTCCTTGTGGGACGCCAGAAGTAACTCGGATCAAATCAGAGATCGAGTTTTTAAAGAGGACTCGTTGAGTCCTACCACTCAGATAACTTGAGATCCATGTTAGAAGATCACATGGAAACCCTAATAAGTCTAGCTTTAATACAAGAAGCGAGTGATTTACTGAATCAAACGCTTTACTAAAATCAGTGTAAACTACGTCAGTCTGCATGTTCTTTCTAAAGCCATTTATTAAAAAAGACGTTAGCTCCAAGAGGTTTGTCGTCGTAGATCTTCGCCTTATAAATCCATGTTGACATGGAGATATAATCGATCTACAAAGATGTTGGAAATGGGGTGTAATAGTGTTTTCGAAAAGCTTTGGGATGGCGGATAATTTGGATATGCCTCTGTAATTACTTGTATTACATTTATTTCCTTTCTTATGAAGGGGAATGACAAATGACTCCTTCCAAATAAGAGGGAAAATGAGATGTTTTTAAAGACAAGGTAAACAATTTGTACAGAGGTCTACACAGAGTTTCAGCACAGTACCTCAGCACGCAGCCTGGAACTCCGTCCGGACCCGGTGAATAGACAGGCATAACTTTATGGAGATCCAAAAGAAGGCAGCTTTCGCTTAACTTCGGACAAAAAATCAAGTTCGACTTGGGTATGGCATTTGAATAAGACGGATTTGGACGGGATGAAACAGAATATGTTGTCTGGAAAAACTGGGCAAATAGATCGGCAATTGCCTGATCAGAATTTGCCGTAGAGTTTTCAAATGATAGTGATGCAGGGTAACAGGCTGATTTACGCTTAGTGTTAACAAAATTATAAAACTGTTTTGGATCTTGTGAAAATTGGACCCTACAACGAGTCAAATAGCTTTTATAACACCGGGCGTTAAGCACGATAAAATTTGACCGAGCCCTTAGGTACCGAGAGAAGGCAGATTGTGAACCGCACATTTTAAATTTATTGAAAAGTCTGGACTTAATATTTTTTAGGTGGGACAACTCTTTATTAAACCACGGAGGTTTATTTGAAATTGACGGATAGTATAACGGAACACACAGATAAAAGAAGGAATTCAATGCATTATAAAAGATATTAACGGCCTTAGACACGTTAGTGCATGAATAAAATTCGGACCAGTCATAGCCGGATATAAAAGTATTTAAAAGATGAAAGTTTGCCTTACGGAAGCAGCGGATTCGTTTAACCGACTTTTCGGATTTTTTATTCAGCTCTGTTCTTGCGTCTACAGTCAGCTCTAGAGTTGGATGATAAGGATCTTCCGGTTGTGTAAGTGGTGACGTTCTTGATAGGCAAACGCCTTCTGAATTTGAAACAAAACACAAGTCCAGTAAACGTCCTAAGGAGTTCTTAACATGGTTCACTTGGGATAGCGCAATGTCAAGCAAGCCGTCAATAAAGTCATGCTGCGCTAAAGGAAGTAAAATGTTAGAGTTTTCGTCAGGGGACCATGTCGCACTAGGTATATTAAAATCACCCAATACTATTAGCTGATCTCGATCTGACAGTTTTTTTGGAAATGGACTGAATAACGGAAAGGTGATTTGCGTAAATAGGGAACTCAGATGATGGTGGGATATATGAACAAGTAATATATACAAAACTACCGGGAAACGATAATTTTATACCTAGGAATTCGATGTCATAAAATTCTTCGAAAGTTAGTAATTCAGACGAAAAGGTGGAGTCAACAGCAATCAGGACTCCACCTCCCCGTCTGGACTGACGATCAAGCCTATAAATTGTGTACTTACCCGAGAGAATTTCGGAGCTAAGAATATCCGGCCTTAACCAGGTCTCTGTACATACCATAATATTATATGGGAAAGAAAAACTATCCGAATACAATTTAGTCAGCTTACTAAGTAAGCCTCTTGTATTCTGATAGCAAAGAAGAAAAGAGGAGGCTAGTTTTTTGGGACAGAAGAGGATGTGGAGGGCGCTGGGGATGGTTCTTTAATGGTATTTGCCATTTCCCCTGAACTATTCTATTTTCTCTTAGCTTCGTACTCTTTTACAAATATGCCCTCGGGCCAGAAACTGGTGGAACACACAGATGCAAAAAGAGCACAAGGAATACCAATCTTAAATGATGATACTTTCCTAGCATAAGAAAATTTAAATTGTTCGACCTTCAAATCATCAACTTGGATTTTGTTACGGATATAAGCCGTAATATCCAGTAATGAGAGGTCAGGGGCGAGCCGTGAAACAAATACATGTTTTAGCTGGGGCACCCGAACACAAGTAACCGTTTTTGGTACAACACATGTAACCCTTTTTGGTACTACAGAATTTGTATCTGTACTACCAGTATCGGCCGGTAATCCGGACGTTAAGTCTACATGAGGTGTTGGGGCCACTACTTTATTTTGATCGGACAGAGCGGAAGTCACATCGGAAGCGGAAGCCACATCGATTCCAGCAACTTCGGATACCGAATCACTTTTTGCCCCCGATCTTAGTACCATTTGAGTGGCGCCTAAGATTGGCAGCTGAGCTGGAGTCGAATCGCGGGCAGCAGGTTGCACAGCACCTGCCATAGAATGCCCACCGACCGCGACTTTTTTGCGCTTTGGGGAATCGGGCTCAGCTAGCATGCGGCTAGTGAGCTGAGATTCAAGCGCCACGAGCAGGTCCGTATTTTTACGGCAGTTCCGGATTAATTCCGTAACACTGCTTTTTGTGAGCCGCCTAATAGTTATTGCCTGGTTTTCGTATACAATGCATTCATCGCAGTAGTAGCGTAGGCCACTCCTCTTATCGATGGCATCACGAACCAGGCCAGAATAGCCAAGACACTTTGCGTGATAAATTTTATCACATGTATGGCAGGGAATACTTTGCTGTCCAGCCGAGATAACTTTCTTGCAATTTTTTAACGAACAGAAAGCCATTTTCACTGACCGCGGTCCACTGTGCACTATAGCGGACAAAAATATCGAAAGCGCTCAAGAACTTTTTACTGAGAGATCAAGCAGAGCGACAGAGCGGGAGCAAAACACCGAATAACTTTGATGTTAGGCACCACGAAACGATATAGAAACGAAAAGAGAGAGAGAGAGCGGGATTATTAACCGATTAACTCCGGTATAAAACACCTCTGAGAGATATGACCGTTGGAGTGCGTGCCGTTCCAACAGCGCTCAACGACGAAGAGAAAGACTGAAAAGAGGGGCAATGGAACACAATAACAACAAACCAGCACCGAATTAAATTATGATAAAAACTTATTGTTTACTAAACACAAGTTAATCACGATGCACTCGCGAAGCGAACGGAAAGTTGTTAGAAAACACTTAAAGGTGTAGAAACGTTTAAAAGATTTAAGTAAACCCCGGTGGTTTCAATAAGAAAATGAAAATTCGGAGCGCAAAACAAAAACACGACCGTTCTCTGTGAAGACGCAGAGTTATATTTTGTAGTTGGAATTTGAGGTTGAAGTCCGGGCAGGCCAGTACTGGTGCCTCGGTGAGTTTTCTTTTCAACTCCTCGAATGCCTGTTGTTGAGGGTCGCTCCAGGTCCATTTCCTTCCCTTTCTGAGCAGAGCGGACATTGGTTGGACGATTGTGGCGAAGTTCTCCACAAATCGCCGGTACCAGGATGCTACCCCCAGGCATCGTCGAAGTTCCTTGCAGTTAGTGGGTGGCTGGAGTTCTCTTACAGCGGCTATTTTGTCTGGGTCGGTGTGGATTCCGTCTTCGCTGATGACGTGCCCTAGGTAAGTTATGCTGCGCTGGAAAAACTTACACTTCGCTTTATTCAGCTTCAAGTTGGCCTGCCTAAGCCGTCGGAGTACTTCCCGTAGGTTGGTGAAGTGTTCGTCCAACGAGGTCCCGATGACGATGATGTCATCTAGATAGGCGAATGCGTGAGGCTCCATGTCGGGTCCTATCACGCTGTGCAGTGCCCGCTGAAATGTAGCAGGAGCCGAGTGCAAGCCGAATGGCATTACTTTCCACTGGAAGAGACCGCGGCCCGGCACGGTAAATGCGGTACAGGCACGGCTGTCTGGAGCCACCGGGATCTGCCAGTAACCGCTTTTTAGATCCAGCGTCGAGATAAACTTAGAGTTGCGAAGTCGTTCCAAGATGTGTCCTATCCGCGGTAATGGTTAGGCGTCGGGCACCGAGTGAGCGTTGAGCTGACAGTAGTCCACGCACATGCGCACATCTCCTGTCTTCTTGCCGACGAGGACGATGGGTGCACTGTGAGGACTACGGGAGGGCTCGATGCGTCCGTCGCGAAGCAGTTCATCAACCTGTTCGTTAATGATTTTCTGCATGGCAGGGTTCTTTGGAAAGTACCTCTGCTTGATGGGCTTGTCGTCCTTCATGACAATCCTATGTTCGGCTATGTGAGAGGTACCGGTCATATGCTCGAATGGAGCGAGTTCCGCATCGAGAAAGGCTTGGTTCCGGGATTCCTCGGGTCCTTCAGTGATAACCGTTGCTAGGCTGGCTGTTACCTCTTGGGTTTGTCCCAGTGGGTGGGTGGGTAGTCGTTGGTGACTTTCGAAAGGGGTTGTTTTTCCGTGCTGCGGCGGCGTCGGCCAAAGGTTTTAAATAAAAAGAGTTATTCCCTGGTGACGGCGTGGGTCGGGGTCGCGGTGTTACGGTGTGGGTCTCCACTTGTAGAAGTGCCGGTGATCGTCGTGGGGTTGCGGTAGGCTCGTTGACTTGTATTCGAGACGCCGATCGTCGAGGAGCTGCCACGGGTGGTACCGTGCAGCGTGGTGATGGTGTTGGTCCGACGGCGCTTGGACTGACGACTACTCGTGGGCTGACGATGGGTGGTTTGCTTCTGCTTGTTAGCGGCGGAGTGTAGTAGGAGAGAGACAACTGGGCTTTCCCACACTGGATAGTGGTCTTGATCCCGCAGAGGAAGTCGATTCCGAGGATGATCTCGTCCAAGATGGACGGTAGCACTAGCAGTGTGGTCTTAGCCGTATCCCGTCCTAGGGTTACGGTGGTGGTCAGGGCGTGGGTGACGTCGGTGGTGGATCCATCTGCCAGGGCAATCTTCGTTCGTACATCCCGGCGGTTATTGATACTCCCAATGTCGTCGGCTATTTTCGCGCTGTCCAGGGTGGCGTGAATTATCTTCCCCTCGATGCTGACCGTCGCCACGATGCGCCACCCTTCAAACCGTAAAGGTGGGGTTAGTTCTGGGGTCCTTGGTGTGTGGTCCTCGCTGGTTCCCCGGATGGGCGAGTACTCTGTCCGTTTCCCGGGTTTCGGGCCCGACAGCATTCGTTGGTCCGCACTCCCCTTCTTCCACACTGCCAGCAGAACAGGACCTGGGGATTGGGGCACTCTTGGCGGAAGTGTCGTGTCTCCCCGCAGCGGGAACAAGCGTTCCGTACATCGATGCGTTGTTCGGGTACCTGTGCCACCATTCGATTTGTCGCTGGGGTACCTGGAAGTTCCAGGGGGTGACTCACGTTTCCTGTGGATGGTATGGGAGCTGGAAATCGTCGGGGTTGTCGGTATGGCATAGCTGCTAGAAAGTTTGTATGCAGTGCTCGATCGCGGTCGCGTTTGATCTCATAGGCCGTGGCCCGTTGGATCAGAGTGGCCAGATCCTCAAAGTCTTGTTGCCTCACAAATAACTTTTATTCCGGTCGAAGGTTCTGGTAGAGTCGCTCCAGTTCCTGCGCCGGAGTAAACTTTGCCCGCTGCATCAGGATTCGGAGCTCCACTACATATTCCTTGCAGCTCTCACCCGGTTGCTGGTATCTCGTCCGGATCGTGTCTTCCAATCGTTGGAAGTATTGTGGTGGGAGGAAGAATTCAAGAAATTCTTTCCTGAAGATTTCCCACGTCACGTCCTGCATTTGGAATGTGCGGTACCAACTTTCCACTTTTCCCGTAAGCAATCCGGAGATTACCCTGGGGAGTCGTGAGGTCCTGAGTCGGTATGCTTCGGCTTGTACTTCCAGGCGTTCGACAAATGTGAGCGGGTCGGAGTGTCCGTGGAATAAAATGCCCCAGCTCCGCATTTTTTCTGCCAAGGTAGCGGAGGATATTTCCTCGCGTGCAGGAGGGTCCGCGTTTGTGTTCCTTGTCGGTCGGTTGCCTGGCGGTACTTCCAGTCTTAGGGGGGTGCTCCCGGTGTCGACGCCCGGTGTGCTTAGCTTCTGTTCCCGGGGTTCTTGTCCTCCCAGAGGAGTCGGGGATTTGTCCCTGGGTGAGGCTGCTTCTGGGAATGTACTACCCAATTCCTTGGCTCGGTCCTGGAGTTCCGGGTGAGGAAAGTCGCTAGCCGACTGCGCAGTTCCTCGACGGTTCCCCCTTGGGGTAACCCGAACTCGGCTAAGAGGAGTTGGAGTTCCTCCTTGCGGCGATACGATATCCATCTTACGCCCATGGTTTCCGAGAGACAGAGAGCGGAGGGTGGGAAAAATTAAAAAATTGTACCGTTTGATTGCGTACGCGAACAAAAAAAATTCGGGGCGAGGGTACCGAATATTTATAGGACTCGGGGGTCCTGTTTGTGCACGGTGCTAGGATTCGGGCTAGGATGCCAAATGTTCACAGGACTCGGGGGTCCTGGTTGTGCACGGTGCTAGGTTTCGGGCTAGGATGCCGAATGTTCACAGGATTTGGGGTTCCTTGTTGTGCACGGTGCTAGGATTCTGGCTAGGATGCCGAATGTTCACAGGACTCGGGGTCTTTTGGTTGCGCGATGCTAGGATTCGGGCTAGGATGCCGAATGTTCACAGGACTCGGGGTCCTTTTATTGCGCGCGGTGCTACGATTCGGGCTAGGATGCGGAATGTTCACAGGACTCGGGGTCGTTTGGTTGCGCGATGCTAGGATTCGGGCTAGGATGCCGAATGTTCACAG
The DNA here is from genome assembly GCA_036346975.1 of Drosophila prolongata. Classification (NCBI taxonomy): domain Eukaryota; kingdom Metazoa; phylum Arthropoda; class Insecta; order Diptera; family Drosophilidae; genus Drosophila; species Drosophila prolongata. The sequence continues at coordinate 20,599,275 of JAYMZC010000387.1, read as the reverse complement.
GACTCGGGGTCCTTTGGTTGCGCGCGGTGCTAGGATTCGGGCGAGGATGCCGAATGTTCACAGGACTCGGGGGTCCTTGTTGTGCACGGTGTTAGGATTCGGGCTAGGATGCCGAATGTTCACAGGACTCGGGGTCCTTTGGTTGTGCACGGTGCTAGGATTCGGGCTAGGATGCCGAATGTTCACAGGACTCGGGGTCCTTTGGTTGCGCGATGCTAGGATTCGGGCTAGGATGCCGAATGTTCACAGGACTCGGGGTCCTTTGGTTGCGCGATGCTAGGATTCGGGCTAGGATGCCGAATGTTCACAGGACTCTATTGTTCGCGACGATGTTCCCCGCTTGAGGGCCGGAGCTTGACTGCCTTCTGGTAGCCCGGTGTGCTCCTCTTATAGTCGCCGGCCACGTGTCCGCCGCGTTCGGGACAACGTGGGAAGCGAGAGAGAGGTTTTCACTGGTGATCGTTGACGTATTCCCCGCTTGATGGCCGGAGCTTGACTGACTTCTGGTAGCCCGGTGTGCTCCTTTTATAGTCGCCGGCCACGTGTCCACCGCGTTCGGGACAACGTGGGAAGCGAGAGAGGAAAAAAAAAAAATTTTCGCAACCACAATTTTTGCAATTTATATTTTCTTTCCAGTTTCCGTTTCCCCAGGGGAAAAAAAATATTTTCCAGCGTGCTCCGGGACTCGACAAACGAGCTTAGCTCCGTCGTAATCCAAGGCCGCTACGCGCTCCGGGACCGGCAATGGCTTCGGATCCGACATGCGAGTGCAAGACTCCGTCGTAATCCTGGGCCACCACGCGGTTTCGTAGAGGGAAAATTATATGTGAGGGAAAATTCTGTGTGTGTGTGTAAAAAAAAATTGGTCTTATCTTAGGGTCTGGGTGTCTATCTCATGGGTCTTTACGCCATATACCCCAACAAAAAAAATGTATTTTTCTTGAGAGAAAAAAAAAAATTATATATTTTTTTTGAGGAAAAATTATTTAAAAATTTCCCGTATCCTTGAAGTCTTTGTTCGGGCGCCATGTAAGGAAGTTCTTGGGCTGGGATATTGTGCTCAGGGCTCCCAGGGTGACTTACAATAATTTATTTCAGTTCAAGGACTCAAGGGAGGGGCGAGATAAAAATGACCCTATTCAAACTCCGTGGCCGAAACTCACAGCGGGTTTGGATCCGACAATCGAGCAGAGCTCCGTCGTAATCTCTACCCGCCACGCGCCTCGGAATCCGCAATGATCCTTGGATCCGACAAACGAGGCTAGCTCCGTCGTAATTCTTGACCACCACGCGGTCCGGCAACGATCGACAGAAACAGCAACAAAAGAAGAGGAAGGGGGTCTTGTGGGCACTGTCACCCAGAGATGCCGACCATGGGCCGAAATCGGCAGCGGAGTTAGATCCGACAATCGAGTACAAGGCTCCGTCGAAATCTCTCTCAGCCGCACGCTCCGGAACCCGCACTGACCCTGGACCCGACAAACGAGCCTAGCTCCGTCGTAATCCACGGCCACCACGCGCTCCGGGACCGGCAACAGCCTCGGATCCGACAAGCGAGTGCAAGACTCCGTCGTAATCCTTGGCCACCACGCGGTCCGGCAACGATCGACAGAAACAGCAACAAAAGAAGAGGAAGGGGGTCTTGTGGGCACTGTCACCCAGAGATGCCGACCGATGCCGAAATCGGCAGCGGTGTTAGATCCGACAATCGAGTACAAGGCTCCGTCGAAATCTCTCTCAGCCGCACGCTCCGGAACACTGACCCTTTTGTTGCTGTTTCTGACAAACGAGCCTAGCTCCGTCGTAATCCACTGCCACTACGCGCTCCGGGACCGGCAACAGCCTCGGATCCGACAAGCGAGTGCAAGACTCCGTCGTAATCCTTGGCCACCACGCGTTCCGACCACGATCGGCAGAGACAGCAACAAAAGAAAAGGAAGGGGGTTTTGTGGGCACTGTCACCCAGAGATGCCGACCATGGGCCGAAACCTGCAGCGGAGTTAGATCCGACAATCGAGTACAAGACTCCGTCGAAATCTCTCTCAGCCGCACGCTCCGGAACCCGCACTGACCCTGGACCCGACAAACGAGCCTAGCTCCGTCGTAATCCACGGCCACTACGCGCTCCGGGACCGGCAACAGCCTCGGATCCGACAAGCGAGTGCAAGACTCCGTCGTAATCCTTGGCCACCACGCGGCCCGTCAACGATCGGCAGAGAAGGGGGGTTTTCCTAGATGGAGGCAAGAGAAAATAGTTCCCATTCCCCTCCTACGTTCACTCATACACAAAACACGGTCAGGCAAATAGTTTTTGGGTTTTCAAATATTTTGTTTTCTTTATTTAAGTTTTGTGCAAGGGGTGTGCAGAGCCTCCTTGTCACGCCACTCCAGTCCAGTCGTTGTTTTTCAAAACAAAATATATTCGGAAAATGTATAGTAGACGCTTACGTTTCCGTCCACAGCAAATCCAGCCAGTTAATTCCCCATGCCTCCGCACCGGGAATAGGGTCGCGCACTCCATCCACATCGCCACTCTCGGTTGACATTGACTTGCTCGAAAACATCGGTCGGGTTGGTTGCGATTTGGTTCGATCGTACGACGAAAAGCTTATGTGTGTGTTGGCTTTGTGCAGGTGTTCAAACTGTTCGAAGCGGGCGAGAGTGTGTTGGTTGCGCTCAGGTGTTCGATGGTTCAAATGTGTGCAGCCGCTGATGTTCGAAGTGTGTGTAGAAGAGAGCGAGTGCGTGTTGGTCGCGCTCAGGCGTTCAATGGTTCAAATGTGTGCAGCCGCTGATGTTCGAAGTGTGTGTAGAAGAGAGCGAGAGCGTGTTGGTTGCGCTCAGGCGTTAGATGGTTCAAATGTGTTGCGTGCGTTGGCTATTAAAAAGCTAAACTAAAAATATTCCTACATGGCTACAAAATCCTACATGGCTACAAAATAAATTGTGAGGGCCGTTTTACGGTTCCTCACAAAGAGAACAAAACTTAATCCCGGCACATCAATTCGAATTTCGTGAAAGCCACGGAACCATCGAACCGGATAACTTCAGAAATTCGTACAGCCTTCGAACATCGGGAATATTGTAGTGCGATATTCCTCGACGTCTCTCAGGCATTCGACCGAGTGTGGCTTTAAGGCCTTATGCATAAAATCATAACATTACTGCCAGAAAACACTCATAAGTTACCTCTAGTCGTACCTCTACCACAGAGTCTTTGAGGTTAGATGCAATACAACGACATCCAACGAGTATAACATTGAAGCCGGAGTCCCACAACGTAGCGCCCTGGGCCCTACCCTGTTTGTCCTATACACAGTAGACATCCCTACAAACGAGAGGCTGACTACGTCCACATTTGCTGACGACACCGCAATCCTGAGCCACTCGAGATGCCCACCTAGAGCAACAGCTCAACTGGCTGATCATTTGGTGGTAGTTGAAAAGTGGCTATCAGACTGGCGAATCAAAATTAATGAACAAAAGTGTAAACATATAACGTTTACCCTTAACAGTACGCAGATTCCCCAAGCCAGCGATGTAACATATCTCGGCGTCCACCTCGACAGACGCCTAACCTGGCGGAGGCACATTAAATGCAAGAAAGTACATCTCAGACTTAAAGCTAGCAGCCTACACTGGATTATAAATTATTGATCACCCCTGTGTCTGGACTTTAAAGTTCTTCTCTACAACTCCACCCTTAAGCCCATTTGGACCTACGGCTCCCAGCTCTGGGGGAACGCGAGCAACAGCAACGTTGACATCATACAGCGCTCACAATCAAAAATCCTGCGAACAATCACTGGGGCACCATGGTATGTTCGGAACGAAAACATCCACAGGGACCTGGGCATACCACCGGTCAAAGATGAAATAGCAAAGCAGAAAGCGGCCTACCATAACAAGCTTACACTGCACCCAAATAATCTCGCAAGGAACCTAAGCAATAAATATAAGGGCCGGTTAGTCTAAATTCAGTCTACATGACTTTAAGTTAAGTTATATTCTTAAGATTTGATATACTTATTGTTAGTCTCATATAGAAAAGATTCAATAAATAAAGCATATATTAAAAAAAAAAAAAATAGTTCTTGGGATATAGTTCGGTATTGACAAATGAAAACCATCGCAATTTCCTTTAATAGAAATCCTTATCGAGAATTAACGTTGACTCTGTTGAGCACCTTGGCCAGCTGTTCCAAAGTCATCCGTTAGATGGCGCTATTGTATTGCGCCATCTACCCCAAGACATTGGTACCACGGGCCATGAAAGGCGGAAATGTAGGCGCTAGCCAGGCTTAAGCGTTTAATGGGTTTTTGGGCCAATCGATAGGTATTGACGAAACAAATACATATCAATTAAAATTTGCATAATAGCATCAAAACTGTGGCCACAGCTTGTGGGCGTCAGAGGGGGCGTGGCACCATTTTGAAACAAACTTGCGCTGCGTAGGAACTCCTAAAATCTACATGCAAAATGCTTTTATAGTTTCCGAGATCTCAGCGTTCATACGGACAGACTGACAGACAGACGGACAGACAGACGGACATGGCTAGATCGACTCGGCTAGTGATCCTGAACAAGAATATATATACTTTATAGGGTCGGAAACGCTTCCTTCTACCTGTTACATACTTTTGCACGAATACAATATACCCTTTTACTCTACGAGTAACGGGTATAAATTCTTTGATGAAAAGGTTCAAATCAGATCCGAATCTGAAATGGGTAATCAAAACGAATTTAGTTCGGGAATTTAGTTCTTTGAAATATCCGACACTAATAAAAGTTTGGGAGTTAAAAATCCTGAACACGCCGTTGTTGAAAAATCCGACAAAAATAAAAGTTTGGGAATTAAAAATCCTGAACACGCCGTCGTTGAAAAATCCGACAAAAATAAAAGTTTGGGAATAAACAATCCTGAACCCGGCGTCGTTGAAAAATCCGACAAAAATAAAAGTTTGGGAATTAAAAATCCTGAACACGCCGTCGTTGAATTATCCGACAATAAAAAATTAAACAACATAAAAATATCATCTGCAGATCAAAGAAAGGATTTGGAGAACGAAATATTAAATATAATCAATCGAAAAATTTATAAATCGAAAATAAATATGCAAATTCCTTTTAGGACAGATATCCGCTGTGAAATAAACACCGTAAATGATAGGGCCATTTACAGTAAACAATACCCTTATGCTCTATCAGCTTCAGATTTTGTAAATTCTGAAATATGTCGAATGGTAAAAGAAGAAATTATAAGGTCAAGTATAAGTCCTTATAATTCCCCTGACTAGTAGTACCAAAAAAGGGTTTCAATGAAGATGGAACTCCAAAGCTCAGACACGTAATAGATTATAAAAAACTTAATGAAAATACTAGACATGATACATATCCAATTCAGGACCCTTCAGTGATTTTATCAAATCTTGGAAAAGCCAAATACTTCTCAACAATTGACTTGGAGTCTGGATTTCATCAAATTCTCATGAATGAACCAGACATACAGAAAACTTCATTTTCAATAAACAATGGGAAATACGAATTCCTAAGAATGCCTTTCGGTTTGACAAACGCTCCTAGAATATTCCAGCGAGCGATGGATGATATTTTAAGAGAACAAGTGGGTAAAACATGTCATGTTTATATGGATGACATTATTATATTTTCAATAACAGTTGAACAACATTACAAAGATTTAATTGTCATAATTAAAATTTTGCTAAACGCAAACATGAAAATTTCTATTGAAACAAACTTTCTAGGTTACGTTGTTTCTCACAATGTGATCAAAACCGATCCCGAAAAAATGTATACTATTGTAAAATATCCGATCCCTAAAAATATTCGAGATCTTTGAAGCTTCCTATGCCTTACAGGATATTACAAAAAATTTGTGCAAAATTACGCAAAAGATAGCTAAACCTTTAACAAAATATTTATTTGCCAAAATGGCAAAGTATCTAAAAACATCACGTAAAAGTTTAATACAGCTTGATGATTCAGCTGTAAGAGCTTTTAACAAGCTTAAAGAAAATGTAATTGCACAGGTAGAACTAGTACAACCAGATTATAATAAAAAATTTACCCTAACAACTGATGCGTCTGACTTAGCTATTGGTGCTGTTCTTTCTAAGGAAGTAAAACCAATTACATTTATTTCAAAAACTCTAACCAAAACTGAACAATTATACGCAACAAATAAAAAAGAACTTCTAGCCATAGTATGGGCTTTTAAAAATCTTCGAAATTACTTATATGGGGTTAACGACATCGAGATCTATACCGATCATCAACCTCTTTCATTCTCCATTTCTCAAAAAAATCCAAATATCGAAATGAAAAGATGGTATTCTTTTATTGAAAGCTATTCACCCAAAATTATTTATAAGCCTGGAGCAACAAATGTTGTTGCGGACGCCTTATCAAGGATCCAAATAAATAACCTAACGGAAAGTAATGAATCGGTTTTAGATCAAAATACTCAGCATTCAGCAGAGAGTAGTTTTGAGAATGTTATACAAGAAACCCGAAAACCCTTAAACCAGTTTAAGCAACAATTGCTAAAAGCAACGGGGAGGTATACAATACATGAGTCGTTTAATGTATTCGGAAATACTAGACATATAATAGAGTATGACACTCCAGAAAATTTAGTATCCATCTTAAGAGAATTCATTCCACCCAATATAACAATAGGAGTTCACTGTTCTCTAGAACATTTTTATAAAATACAAAAACCACTTAAAGACAATTTTATAAATAAATTTTTATACACTAAGATATTTGTCCAGGATGTCGAAAACGCTGAAGACAGATCAATCATAATAACAGAAACTCTTTGTAGAGCTCATAGAGGGCTTGATGAAAATTATAAACAAATATCTAGACTTTATTATTGGCCTAATTTATACAACTGCAATCAAAACAAATACAACAGAAACCCAATACAAATTCCAATCGGTCAAGCATCTATTCCAGAAAGGGAAGGTGAAAGTCTGCATCTTGACATACACATGCCAGAAAAAGTATGCGTACAAACATGCCCCGCAACTTTGGAGTTTAAAAAAACATGTTGAAAAAAATCTTACAAATTTTTATTTTAACAGATAGTAAATTTTTTAACCTTTCGTTTGATGTAACTCTAAAAATTCTAACACTTATACTTTTCCTGATATTAAGAAAAAGTATGCGTAAACTAAATGAAGAAAATAAAGTTTCAAAAATTTTACAACAATTTCCATTAGCTAAAACTTTGATGATAGATAACGAACCAAGTTTTATCACTATTCTTTGCAGATCCACGACATAGGACGTCCAACCGAGAAATAGAGAGGGCACACTCTACCTTAACATTAAAGATGAGCTTAATTTAATTGATTATTCTGAAATTATAATTAGAGCAGCACAAATATATAATTTAACAATTCACTCAATAACCACCAGAACCACCGAACCGCGTAGACGTGTCTTTTTGCTCGCCCTGCTGAAAGACTTCCAAAAATCTACAAAGTGACCACCAAAACTAAGAAAAATAGCGAAAAGACGCTGGCAGCAATGCCATATCCCAAGGTCAACATCTCCTTGTGATTAAAACTAAATTTAAAACCGATCTAGCTAATCAAAATCAATTAAAAATGTCGAACGCAAATAAAATATTAACAAGTGCAACCGGTAAAGCCACGAAGCCAAGTCGCGATCGGCAACAAATACAACTAGACGAACGACGGCTGTCTTCTGCACGGAACAATGCTTACATTTCAATTGACTCATCGGAGGCAACAACAAAATCAACGTCACTGACCGCTTCCGAAAGAGCCCGCTCACTGTCACCAGCGATTTTATGCTCAAGCAGCGCTGCCGTTACTCAGTCGTGGAGTTCACAATGCCCGTCATCTCTCTCTCTCATCGATGCACCGACTACTTCGGCTTGTGCGCCCACCAGCACTGTACTCTCTCTTACTACAGCAACGTCAACGATAACAACAACTTTAACGTCTGCGGCTACCCAGTGGCCTATCTCAACACCACAAGTAAAACTTAGCTCTACTGACCCTCTTACGAATAATACTCTCGTACAGACGGGGGTCGATCGGTATGTACAAATAAAAAGAAAGCTTAGTCCACAAAAAAACGTAAACTCAAATTTGCCAAAAGTACCGAAAACTTTGGGCAACACACGAACATCCGAAAACAGATTTGCCATACTTGGCGAGACCGAAGAAGACAAGGGTCAGGCGCCTCAAGTCAAGAGAGCTGTAAAGCCACCGCCAATATATATTAGGAAACACAACATTGTCGATCTGATCAATAAGCTTAAACAAGTAATCGGGCCTAACCACTTCTATATCAACACCCTAAAAAGAGGAAACATATTAGAAGCAAAACTCCAGGTTAACAATGAAGACAACTTCCGTTCTGTAACAAGATATCTCGACAATGAGCTTATAAATTACTACACTTACCAACTAAAAAGTAAGAAAGGCCTACAAGTTGTACGTAAAGGTATAGAACCGACTGTTGCGGTAGCAGAAATAGCTGAAGGCACATCGTGAACATAGTAAACAGGGATAAAATTCCTCAACCACTGTTTAAGATTGAGCTGGCCCCAGAGACGAAACCTCTAAAGAAAGATGCAGTGCATCCTATTTACAATCTGCAATTTCTCCTTCACCGAAGAATCAATGTAGAGGAACCGCATAAGCGGAACGTGTACAAACTGCCTGGAGTTCGGGCATACAAGAACCTACTGCACCCTGCGACCAGTTTGTGTCGCCTGTGGAGATTTGCATTGCATTGAAGCATGCCTGGGAAACAAAGAAGACCCTACTCTGAGGAAATGCAGTAACTGTGGGAAAAATCATACTGCCAACTACCGGGGCTGTCCCGTCTACAAAGAACTCAAGAGCCGCCTAAATCAGAGACGCAGTAATCCATTCGCCGCTCAACACTCGGCCCAACCAAACATCTTCACCCCATCAACAACCACTCCTGGTGTCTCCTTTGCCAACGCACTCCGCTACCCTGGAATCTCACAAACATCTACCCAGCCTGCAGCATTGCGTCCACAGCCACCCATACCAAACCTAAATGATTTTCCGCTCTTAAGCCAAAATGGCCAAACAACAACTCAACCTTCTACGCAGCAAAACCAAACTCTTCCCCCACAAACACTTAGCGGTCTAGAATCTACACTAGCTACTCTTACAAACGTCATGATGACGATTCAAAGTTCCCTTCAAGAACTACTGCGCAACCAGAGCCTTCTAATGGAACTGCTGATCAAACAAAAGTCTGTATAAATGGACTCCTTAAGAATATGCTTCTGGAACGCAAACGGCGTTTCCCGGCACAAAAACGAACTCCTACAGTTCCTAAACAGCCACAATATGGATATCATGCTATTTTCTGAAACCCATCTAATGTCCTCTGCCGCCAAACATTCTACGCCAGAACCCTCATCCACAAACCCGCTAAGAACTGGACGCTCAAGTATCCAGATCGAGTCTCTCCTACTTGAAAAACCTAGACTTCGCAGAGACTGGCAGACTCATCGGTCCCCAGCTACTAAGAAAAGACTTAATGAAGCATCTCGAAAATTGTCGAAGGCCCTCTCTACCGAAAAGAACCAGGCCCAACGGGCCTACATTGCGAAACTATCCCCGACGGGTAATAAATTCCCACTATGGAGAGCTCACCCAAACATGCAACCACCAATAGATCCCGATTGGCCAATTCGATCACAAACAGGTGGCTGGGCGCGCAGAGACGAAGAAAGAGCTAACACCTTTGCCCATCCCTTGGAAAACGTCTTCAAGCCTCACCCGCCATCCAACCAATTCACTCTACCGAATGTCTCGCTAGCGTCGCCGTTCTCCCCAGTTACCCTTGAAACCAGCACAATATTTAAGGCTATTAAAGAACACATAAACCCAAAAAAGGCTCCTGGTCACGATTTTATTTCTCCAAAAATGATAATTGAATTACCTGCATGCGCAGTCAGATGCATCGCATTTATATTTAACTCAATATTGAAATGGGGCTACTTTCCTGACCAGTGGAAAAAGTCTGTCATTACAATGATCCCGAAGCCAGGAAAAGACAAATCCCAGCCTTCCTCGTACCGGCCCAGTAACACATCTTCAAGTAACACATCTTCAAAACAACAGAACGATCCCTCTGCACCAATTCGGATTTAGGGAAAAGCATGGAACTATCGAACAGGTAAACCGCTTAACATCTGAAATTCGCACGGCTTTCGAACACAAGCAATATTGCAGTGCCTTATTTCTGGACGTATCACAGGCATTTGATCGCGTCTGGATCGACGGTCTGGTATACAAAATCAAAACCCTCCTACCGGAAAACACTCACAAGTTGCTTGAGTCATACCTCAGAAACAGAGTTTTCACCGTGAGATGTGAAATCTTTACTTCAACCATCCGTAACATCGAAGCTGGTGTACCCCAAGGAAGTGTGCTTGGACCTTTACACGGCAGACATTCCAACAAGCCGCCAGACCCTCATCTCAACCTTTGCTGACGACACTGCCATTGTCAGCCGCTCGAAATGCCCAAAAACAGCTACATCCCATTTAAAAGAACACCTGGTAGCCGTAGAAAAATGGCTCGCAGACTGGCGTATCAAAGTCAACGAGCAAAAGTGTAAGCACGTTACATTTACACTAAACTTGTCGAAATGCCCACCACTGACGCTAAACAACAAGCCGGTTCCACAAGCAGACGAAGTCACCTATCTCGGCATGCACTTAGACAGGAGGCTTACCTGGAGAAAGCATATAGAAGCAAAGAAGACCCATTTAAAACTAAAGGCCAGCAGCCTTCACTGGCTCATGAACTACCGCTCTCCCCTTCCACTCGAATATAAAGTACTACTGTATAACTCGTGCTTAAAGCCGATCTGGACCTACGGTTCCGAGCTCTGGGGAAACGCAAGCAGCAGCAATATAGAAATTATTCAAAGAGTACAATCAAAGACCCTACGAACAATAACTGGAGCCCCCTGGTACATCCGCAATGCAAACATCCAGAGAGACCCGTAAAAGAAGAAATTGTTTCCAGAAAAATTAAATATGAAACCAGATTATCAAGTCACCCAACTCAACCGGCTAAGCTATCATTCCCGTCTACAGCGGAATGATTTCCCATCCCTCTTCAATAACATAAGTTAACGTAACATAAATTAAGATTTGAAAACTTATTGTTAGTCTCTTAAATAATAGAGAAGATCCAATAAATAAGAATAAAGTATAAAAAAAAAAAAAAAAAAAACAATTCACTCAATAACCAACCAACGACCTTTTAATATATTACTTAATAAAATCAAACATAAGGAAACTCCTAAATTATTGCAACAAGCTTAAGAGAAATTGTTGCATTTTCACAATAAAGATAGACAAAATAAGAATTATCATGTAGGAGAAGTAATTTACAAAAAGAAAGACGGGGAAAGAAACAAGCTTAATTCTAGATATAAAAAACAAGTAGTTAAGGAAAATCTCCCTTATAAAGTTATTATAAATAACAGAAACCGTACGATTCATAAAGATAATATTAAATAATTTTTTTCGAATTCCAGATAATGATTTCAATAATGTACTTATTATTGCTGGTAGCTACAACCAAATCCGAAATTATGGAGTACACAAATCATGATTTCCTTCTTTACAAGGATACCAAAGATGTTCTTATTTATAAATCATACGCAGACTTATTTCATATAACTAATATAAGTTTTTATATAGATATAATTAATCTTGAAGCAGAATTTCCAAAGAATCACGACAGCAAGAAATAATACCCAATAGAACGAAAAGAGGCATTAATAAATTAGGCACTATTTGGAAATGGATAGCGGGAACACCAGATCATGATGATTTCATAACAGTCCAAAATTGATGAATTAAAACAAAACAATAACGATCAATTCGTTATTAATTCTAAAATATTAAACAGTCTGTCAGGATCAAGAAGTTCCACTCAGAAAATATCGTCTACGCTTGCTTAATTACGACCTTATGAATTTAATGGATACGATTACACTCGCGAAAATTGATGTGTTTAATACTAAAATTCTAAATAATGATGATATACAAGAAATTTATAAACACGAAAGTAAACCTGTAATTATAACAGACCTATTGGATATATCTGAATTTAAAATCGCTTTGCACCAAGATCTTATTATAATTTACATAAAATACCCTATTATTACCGATCATTGTGAAATTTACAATTAAAATCCATTTCACATAATGATGGTGTAATGAACTGATTTTTACGGTCTGCTCGCTACGAGTATCGTCCGGCTAGCTCAGAAGATGTGTGTGTGATTGGCTAGTGAGAACGCAAAGAATGTTAGGATGTTTTTACTAGGATCTTTATTCGCCGACTTGTCCCTCGGCCTGGGACTAATGGTGACAAATGGTTGTCTCAACGCCTTCCTTGAAGAATTGTGGTTGTTCCACCGTCGCTCTCCGCTGCCTCGTTGCTCGCTGCTCCGGAACGCCTCCGCTGTCTTTGGCCTCGGGGCTATGAGTCTAGGGTCTAGGGATGCGTTACCGTTCGCAGACTAGGGTGAACAGGCACTGGGCTCTCAAAGCATTCGCCTTTCGCTGCCACAACCTCCTGACCCTGGATCTGTCCCGGCCGGTCACACCAGACGCCTACACAGTTTCTACCTGAAGGTTCAGGCATACGCCGCAAGGCCGCCAATGCAGTCCCTGTGGCAGGACGCTAGGTTTAAGACGAACGCTTCCGCCCTCGCCTCTTAGCCGTGGACTGGATACGTTGGAGTATGGCTTGGTTGCTGCTGGGCCTGCCATGACTGCTCGTCGTTTCTCGTGTCCTCGATGTCCTTGCTCTGCTCACGGCGCGATGTCCCGGCTCCGTTGTCTGCGTGCTCTTGTGAGACTAGTGCAGCGCGTCTTTGGCTCTCGGGATTCGGTCAGCTGCCTGTCTAGGACTCTGGCGGTGAACTACTGTGCTCTCGACTCATACGCCTCTCGAGACACCCGTAGTTCGGACGCGCGTCCTTCTTGGCTAGTGGCACCAGGGCCTGCACAATTCTCGCCTGCCGGTTCAGGCGTACGCCGGAATTCGACAAGGCAATTGTTTTTGCACTGCGGCTGGTTCTGGACAACTTCCCTTCCGAGCCCACGGTTCTTTGTCGAAGGACTCTTTTTATTCAACTCTGTCGGACTCGCCGAGCAATACGCCAAGCTCAAATCACGACAAAAATTAGAACAAAGCGCCTGGACTTAGCCGCGTGATGCCTTAAGGACCTGCTTCTCAGCGCGGAGACTTAAACTCTAAGTCCCGAACGTCTTGATGTAGCGATCTTGCTCCTTGTTGACTCGGCGCGGCTCTGCTTCCTCCTGATGTTAACTGGACTTGTGATGTTCACTGATTTGCTGCTTCTCTACGGATCTTGCTGGAGTGACTCCTTGTGATGGACTGATCCCGCTTCCTGTGCATGGCCCGCTTATATAGGCCGGCGTATCCCGTTAATTCTCGGCTTCTCCTTTTTCGGTTTTGCGCACGGCACCATACTAGGGTCCAAAGTTCGCCGCCTTCTACCGTTACTCCTTCTCTCCAAACTCTCTCTCTACTCGTTCTCTCCAAACTCTCTCCAGCCGTATTCTCCAAAACTCTCTTCTCGTTTCTCTCCAAACTCTCTCTCTTTCCTCGTTCTCTCCAAACTCTGTCCAGCTGTATTCTCCAAACTCTCTCCAGCTGTATTCTGTATTTTACTCCTCACATTCTCCCCTTTCTTCGGGAACGAAATGAGACTTGCACCTCTTCTCCGGCTGTTATCTGGGAGTTCTCTCTAGAGCCGCTGTTCGGGATCGCTGATGTTGGTCCTTCTTCCCTCGACGTCGCTTCTTCTCGTTCTATGCAGTTCCCGCCCCAAGATGTTTCCCCCATATACTTGACTTTCTTCTCTCCGGCTGTCTTCCTTGTAAGTCCTTGTAGTCTTCGAGTCTTCTTGCTCCTCCAAATGGTTCCTTCGACGCTCACAGCTCGTACCTGAGTTCCACAGCTCCGATGCTCCATTTCTTTTCCCGCCCAAGATGTTTCCCCCATAGACTTCTCGCGTTCTTCGTATCTCCTTTGAATGTCCCGCCCCAGATGTTTCCCCCTTATGCTTCGCGTTTTAAGCATCTCCTTTCCTCCGTTGTTTGGTCACACTACCGCTTTCCCGATCGGTCTTCCAGCCGATCTCGATGATTAGAATTAGCGCAGCGTTGCCATCCAGTGGTGGCGATATTTCTTAGTGTGGCCCTTCCTGTGCCGACATCTGTGCCCATCGATCGACACTATCGTCCAGTGCCAATCGACCGCTTATTAATCGAAGCGCCCCCATCCCTTTAGATGTGCGACATGACAAAACATGAAAAATTTTCAATGGTAAGTTTTTTTCCTTTCTTTCTCCACTTTCACCCTTCTCACTTGCAGTTGCTACTCGTATTGTATAAACTTATTACACGCGGCGTATAGGCGGATGACTCGGGCGTATGCCCGACGCTGAATCCGACTGCCTCGTTGGGGTTTTTATGCAACCTTTCTTTTCCTTGGGTACCCTATTTACGCGGCGTATAGGCGGATGACTCGGGCGTATGCTCGACGCTGATCCCGACTGCCTCGTTGGGGTTTTTTATGCACCCTTTCTTTTTCTCAGGTACCCTATTTACGCGGCGTATAGGCGGATGACTCGGGCGTATGCTCGACGCTGAATCCGACTGCATCGTTGTATGGGTCCCCTTTTTTTGTTACACCTTATCTACGCGGCGTATCGATGGATGATACGTCAGCCTCGTAGTCGGGGTCCCTAGCATCCTTTTCCATTCATATTCTGTGTCTTATTCTTGTGATTGTCCTTTCTGCGTGGCGTATGGATGACTCTTGCTTCGGCCTGACGCCTAATCCTGTTGCCTCGCAGTCTGTAAAAATGTGAAATCCTTGTCTTAGTCCTCAGATGTGTCCGCCGTCTGCTCTTGTGCCGTTTTTGTTTGTTGCTGCTTAAGCTCGCCAATGTCAATCGTTCGCTCTTCCTTCGAATGTGTGTGGCGTATTTTGCAGATTACCGGCGAGACGAAATCTACAACCTGGTAAGGACCATCGTACCTCGGGGCTAGTTTCGCAGCAAACCCTTTAGGTGCTTTGGATAGGTGGTGTTCTTTGGCCCACACTATGCCGCCCACCTCTGGTGTCCACTGCCTCCTCCTCAGATTGTAGTGTCTGGCTTGGTCCTGGGATGCTTTTTCCACATTTCGCCGTACGATTTCGAAGATTTCTTTTAACTTAGCGGCCTTCTCGTCTGGAGTCTCTGTGTTTCTCCCAGAGCCTAACGTTTCTCTGTCATATAATGCGTTTGGCAAACGGGGTTCCCGGCCTTGTGTGAGAAACGCTGGGGAGTATCCAGTTGATTCAGATATACTTCAGTTCACTGCTAGCATAATCTCTGGCCAGCTCTCGTCCCAAGTTCTGTGATCCTTTCCTGCGAATTGAGCTATCATCGTCTTTACCGTACGGTTAGCCCATCCTGTTGGGTTTTCCTGCGGTGCGTAGGGCGCCGTGAACTGCTGCTTTATTCGACTGGTGAACTGTACTCCGTTATCGGTTATCACTATCTTTGGAGCCCCGAACCTTGATATTATGCGTTCTCTGAACGCCCTCGGTATGGTCTCCGCTGTTGCTGTTCGTAGCAGTACAATTTCCGTCCATTTGGAAAACCGATCTATTAACACCAGTATCATCTGATTTCCGTGCTTCGATCTCGGCAATGGCCCGACAAAATCCGCACATACTGTTGCCCATGGTTCCTCTGGTACCTGAGTGAGCATTTTCCCTGCAGCCTGCAGCTGATTGGGCTTGTATTTCAGGCAAACTTCACACTTGCGTACATGGGTCCTGGCGTCTCTGTGCATTCCTGGCCAGTAGTACCGGGCTGCCAGGCGTGCTATTGTTCTTCTACTCCCAACATGACCAGCAGATGGGGAGTCATGGTTTTCTTCTAGTACGGCGTGTCTTAGACCCTGCGGAACGCACAGTTTCCAAGCCACGACATCTTCATTGCCCGCTCTGTGAGGAATGTGCCTATAGAGTGACTCGCCTTCCATTACATAATCTGGATATTTTTGTGGTTGGGCTTTTTTTTCTCGCACATACGCCTAATACAGCTGCAGCTATTGGTCGGTTTTGCCGATGCGTCTTTCATGGCCCTAAGAGTCTCCGGCAACGGTTGTCGGGATAGGGCGTCTGCCACCACGTTCAGCTGTCCCTTCCTGTATGCTATCTCGAAGGGCTTTCTATGCTGTTTAACCACTTTAAAGCCATGTGGTCTGTAACCCCTTTAAAATGGTAGCCCTCCAAGTACGGTTTCAGCTTACTGATTGCCCACACGATTGCCAAGCACTCTTTTTCTGTTGTGGAGTATTTTTTCTCCGCGCCGTTTAGTGTCCGGCTTGAGTATGAAATGACCCTTTCGCCGTCCTCTGTCTCTAGAGTCAGGATTGCACCTAATCCATAGTCGCTGGCGTCCGTCTGAAGGATGAACTTTTTCTCGAAATATGGGCACGCCAGCACTGGATCGGCTACTAATCGTGCCTTTACCTCTTTGAAAGCCTGTTGGTGTTTCGTCGTCCATATCCACTTTGTGCCTTTGCGTTTTACTATACGCGCAAAATCTGGCACAAATCGTCGGTACCATGAAGCTACGCCTAGGTATTGTCGTAGTTCGGGTACTGTCGGCGGTGGCTCTAGTTCGGATATGGCCGCTACCTTCTCGGGATCTGTGCCTATCCCTTCGCTAGTAACGCGGTGTCCTAGGTAAAGAAACTCTTGCTTGAAGAATTTGCGTTTATTCTTAAGTTGGCTTCCTTGATGCGCCTAAACACTTCCTTTAGGTTCTCCACGTGTTCTTTCAGCGTGCGTCCGATCACAATGATGTCATCTTGGTATGCAAACGCGTATGGTGACATCTCCGGGCCGATTACCTGATCCAGAGTCATTTGGAACGTGCCGATGCTGAATGTAGTCCGAACGGCATTACTTTCCATTGGAACAAACCTTTGCCGGGTACTGTAAACGCCGTATATTGCCTACTATTTACCTCTAAAGGGATCTGCCAATATCCGTCTTTCAAGTCTAGACTGCTTATGTATTTTGTCTCTCTGAGTTGGTCCAGGATATAATTGATCCGCGGCATCGGCATCTTTTATGGACTTTGAGTTTATTTGTCTGAAATAAACGCATAGCCTCCACTTGCCCGTCTTCTTTTTCACCATTACGATGGGCGACTGTATGGACTTCTTGAATGTTTTATGAAGCCCATTTGTAACAGCTTCTCCACTTTTGCGTTGATCTCTCCTTGTACTCTTGCGTTCTTAGGATAATACCACTGTTTGATTGGCTTGTCGTCTTTCATGGTGATTTGGTGCTCGGCGACTGTAGATGTTCCTGACATGGTGCTGAAATCTGCTAACTGTTTGTCGAGGAATTTCTCAATGTCCTCTTCATCACTTAAGTGTGAATCTACAGCCACCAACAGCCTTTCTTCCAGACATCCATTGTGCCGTTTTCTTGCAGGTATTCGCAATTCATGCCCGGCACATTTTATTTCCGCCCCGTCTCCCGTGAGGAAATTCCATCCCAGCACTAGTTCATCCACTACTCCTGGAAGTATTAGAAGATTCATCTCCAATTGTTTGTTTCCAAATTCCACCGTGATCTCGAGTTGTGAGCTTATTCTGCTGCATCTGCCGTCTGCCAACCTAACTTGCCGTCTTGTCCTTGTGATCCTTCCTTTGTCAGCCAGTGTATCCGTCAGCTCCGTGTTAATGAAGCTTGACGTGGCTCCCGTGTCAATTGTGGCCTTGTATGCGACACCTCCAATTTCAACGGACGCGGATAACTGCTGCTCTTCCTGGATCAGTTAGCCAGTTAGTTTGGAGAGGAGGCACTTTGCGACCCCTGTGTGCCTCTCTGCGACTGGGATCGCTGCCCATTTCCCGCTTTGTGGCAGCACTCTACGCTCCTGATGCCAACTTTGCCGCACACCCAGCAGAAAAGTTATCTTTGGTTTCTGCATCCTCGTGCCCTGTGTTCGTGTCTTCCACAACGGCGACATGCCTCCTGTGGGTTCATTATGTGGGTCTGTGCATTGGTGGCTCTTGGTATTGGGTTGCGTGTCATCTGATTGGTGTTTGGTGGCCTCCATAAGGTGTTCATTGGCTGTCTTTGTTGTGTTATATTGGCCGGTGTCCACTGGCCAAATTACTGTGTTTGGTTTACCGTGCTGTCTTCACATCTCCTGCATGTAGTTTGTGGTGGTGCTGCCGTTTTGTATCGTGAAAACTTGTGCTCGTGAACGAACTCTTCTCGCTCTTTGTCCAGTTCTTCGTACTCGTCAGCCAGGATCATTAATGTGCCCAGATCATCCACCTTGTACGTTCTTAATGAAATTCTCAGGTCTGGTGTGCAGTTGTCCTTGATTATCTCTATGGTTTCTTTTGGCGAGTACCCGAGTGGCTTCATCAAAGTCTGCATGTCCACCATGTAATCTTTGAACGGTTCCCTCAAACCCAGTTTCCACTGTTTTACCTTGTCTGCCAACTTCGAGAAGAACCCTCTCGGCAGAAAGTACGTCTGGAAACTTTCGCTGAACTCTCCCCATGTTCTCCAATGTTTATTCTTTGAAATAAACCATTTCAGTGCTTTGCGTTGCATGTTGGGATCATGTTCAGGTTTAGACCGTACGTGTTTGCCGACCACTCTACCTGTTCTAGGAATTCCAGTGGCTTCTCTGTGCCATCGAATTTGAACGATCATTCTCTCACCTGCTTTGCGATTTTAGCGTTATCTGGTGTGCTAGGTCTTTGCTGCCCTGATTTTCTCTCTTGGCTTGTGTTTCGACTCCTGCCAGCTTCCTTCATGCTGTCCACTCCAAGACTTGCCATGAGCTCCTCGGCTTATTGTCGTATTTCTCTTCTAGTTGTTTGGTCACACTACCGCTTTCCCGATCGGTCTTCCAGCCGATCTCGATGATTAGAATTAGCGCAGCGTTGCCATCCGGTGGTGGCGATATTTCTTAGTGTTGCCCTTCCTGTGCCGACATCTGTGCCCATCGATCGACACTATCGTCCAGTGCCAATCGACCGATTATTAATCGAAGCGCCCCCATCCCTTTAGATGTGCCACATGACAAAACATGAAAAATTTTCAATGGTAAGTTTTTTTCCTTTCTTTCTCCACTTTCACCCTTCTCACTTTTTACTCTCTCTTTTAGCCTTTCGCCCTCCAGTCACCCTTGGCCGTAGGGCGTCGATGTCGTGAACGGGAAGACCAATGCCGCCTGTACCCTTTTTTTTGTTATTTATTTGTTTCTTTTGTGCGCGTTTGTTATGTTTGCTGTGCCCGTGTTTTCTGTGTTCCCTGAGCCAGGGTTTTTTTTTATGTTTATATTTTTTATGTTTTTATTTTCTTATTTTATAATTATTATTATTTTTTTTAATTACTCGCATCGCATCGGGACCTACGGTGCAGCTCTGCTGTGCCGTCTCTCCCCTTTCTTCGGCAGCCAGTAGATTTAACCTGCTCTCCTGCTCTAATCCGTATAGAGTTTAACGACGCTACGGATTTGCAGTTGCTACTCGTATTGTATAAACTTATTACACGCGGCGTATAGGCGGATGACTCGGGCGTATGCCCGACGCTGAATCCGACTCTCTCTCCCCTTTCTTCGGCAGCCAGTAGATTTAACCTGCTCTAATCCGTATAGAGTTTAACGACGCTACGGATTTGCAGTTGCTACTCGTATTGTATAAACTTATTACACGCGGCGTATAGGCGGATGATTCGGGCGTATGCCCGACGCTGAATCCGACTGGCTCGTTGGGGTTTTTATGCAACCTTTCTTTTCCTTGGGTACCCTATTTACGCGGCGTATAGGCGGATGACTCGGACGTATGCTCGACGCTGATCCCGACTGCCTCGTTGGGGTTTTTTATGCACCCTTTCTTTTTCTCAGGTACCCTATTTACGCGGCGTATAGGCGGATGACTCGGGCGTATGCTCGACGCTGAATCCGACTGCATTGTTGTATGGGTCCCCTTTTTTTTTTGTTACACCTTATCTACGCGGCGTATCGATGGATGATACGTCAGCCTCGTAGTCGGGGTCCCTAGCATCCTTTTCCATTCATATTCTGTGTCTTATTCTTGTGATTGTCCTTTCTGCGTGGCGTATGGATGACTCTTGCTTCGGCCTGACGCCTAATCCTGTTGCCTCGCAGTCTGTAAAAATGTGAAATCCTTGTCTTAGTCCTCAGATGTGTCCGCCGTCTGCTCTTGTGCCGTTTTTGTTTGTTGCTGCTTAAGCTCGCCAATGTCAATCGTCCGCTCTTCCTTCGAATGTGTGTGGCGTATTTTGCAGATTACCGGCGAGACGAAATCTACAACCTGGTAAGGACCATCGTACCTCGGGGCTAGTTTCGCAGCAAACCCTTTAGGTGCTTTGGATAGGTGGTGTTCTTTGGCCCACACTATGCCGCCCACCTCTGGTGTCCACTGCCTCCTCCTCAGATTGTAGTGTCTGGCTTGGTCCTGGGATGCTTTTTCCACATTTCGCCGTACGATTTCGAAGATTTCTTTTAACTTAGCGGCCTTCTCGTCTGGAGTCTCTGTGTTTCTCCCAGTGCCTAACGTTTCTCTGTCATATAATGCGTTTGGCAAACGGGGTTCCCGGCCTTGTGTGAGAAACGCTGGGGAGTATCCAGTTGATTTCACTGCTAGCATAATCTCTGTCCAGGTCTCGTCCCAAGTTCTGTGATCCTTTCCTGCGAATTGAGCTATCATCGTCTTTACCGTACGGTTAGCCCATCCAGCTGGGTTTTCCTGTGGTGCGTAGGGCGCCGTGAACTGCTGCTTTATTCCCATTTCGCTAAGAAATCTTTTGAAGGATCGACTGGTGAACTGTACTCCGTTATCGGTTATCACTATCTTTGGAGCCCCGAACCTTGATATTATGCGTTCTCTGAACGCCCTCGGTATGGTCTCCGCTGTTGCTGTTCGTAGCAGTACAATTTCCGTCCATTTGGAAAACCGATCTATTAACACCAGTATCATCTGATTTCCGTGCTTCGATCTCGGCAATGGCCCGACAAAATCCGCACATACTGTTGCCCATGGTTCCTCTGGTACCTGAGTGAGCATTTTCCCTGCAGCCTACAGCTGATTGGGCTTGTATTTCAGGCAAACTTCACACTTGCGTACATGGGTCCTGGCGTCTCTGTGCATTCCTGGCCAGTAGTACCGGGCTGCCAGGCGTGCTATTGTTCTTCTACTCCCAACATGACCAGCAGATGGGGAGTCATGGTTTTCTTCTAGTACGGCGTGTCTTAGACCCTGCGGAACGCACGGTTTCCAAGCCACGACATCTTCATTGCCCACTCTGTGAGGAATGTGCCTATAGAGTGACTCGCCTTCCATTACATAATCTGGATATTTTTGTGGTTGGGCTTTTTTTTCTCGCACATACGCCTGATACAGCTGCAGCTATTGGTCGGTTTTGCCGATGCGTCTTTCATGGCCCTAAGAGTCTCCGGCAACGGTTGTCGGGATAGGGCGTCTGCCACCACGTTCAGCTGTCCCTTCCTGTATGCTATCTCGAAGGGCTTTCTATGCTGTTTAACCACTTTAAAGCCATGTGGTCTGTAACCCCTTTAAAATGGTAGCCCTCCAAGTACGGTTTCAGCTTACTGATTGCCCACACGATTGCCAAGCACTCTTTTTCTGTTGTGGAGTATTTTTTCTCCGCGCCGTTTAGTGTCCGGCTTGAGTATGAAATGACCCTTTCGCCGTCCTCTGTCTCTAGAGTCAGGATTGCACCTAATCCATAGTCGCTGGCGTCCGTCTGAAGGATGAACTTTTTCTCGAAATCTGGGCACGCCAGCACTGGATCGGCTACTAATCGTGCCTTTACCTCTTTGAAAGCCTGTTGGTGTTCCGTCGTCCATATCCACTTTGTGCCTTTGCGTTTTACTATACGCGTAAAATCTGGCACAAATCGTCGGTACCATGAAGCTACGCCTAGGTATTGTCGTAGTTCGGGTACTGTCGGCGGTGGCTCTAGTTCGGATATGGCCGCTACCTTCTCGGGATCTGTGCCTATCCCTTCGCTAGTAACGCGGTGTCCTAGGTAAAGAAACTCTTGCTTGAAGAATTTGCATTTATCGGCGTTTATTCTTAAGTTGGCTTCCTTGATGCGCCTAAACACTTCCTTTAGGTTATCCACGTGTTCTTTCAGCGTGCGTCCGATCACAATGATGTCATCTTGGTATGCAAACGCGTATGTTGACATCTCCGGGCCGATTACCTGATCCAGAGTCCTTTGGAACGTGGCTGATGCTGAATGTAGTCCGAACGGCATTACTTTCCATTGGAACAAACCCTTGCCGGGTACTGTAAACGCCGTATATTGCCTACTATTTACCTCCAAAGGGATCTGCCAATATTCGTCTTTCAAGTCTAGACTGCTTATGTATTTTGTCTCTCTGAGTTGGTCCAGGATATAATTGATCCGCGGCATCGGGTAGGCATCTTTTATGGACTTTGAGTTTATTTGTCTGAAATAAACGCATAGCCTCCACTTGCCCGTCTTCTTTTTCACCATTACGATGGGCGACTGTATGGACTTCTTGAATGTTTTATGAAGCCCATTTGTAACAGCTTCTCCACTTTTGCGTTGATCTCTCCTTGTACTCTTGCGTTCTTAGGATAATACCTCTGTTTGATTGGCTTGTCGTCTTTCATGGTGATTTGGTGCTCGGCGACTGTAGATGTTCCTGACATGGTGCTGAAATCTGCTAACTGTTTGTCGAGGAATTTCTCAATGTCCTCTTCATCACTTAAGTGTGAATCTACAGCCACCAACAGCCTTTCTTCCAGACATCCATTGTGCCGTTTTCTTGCAGGTATTCGCAATTCATGCCCGGCACATTTTATTTCCGCCCCGTCTCCCGTGAGGAAATTCCATCCCAGCACTAGTTCATCCACTACTCCTGGAAGTATTAGAAGATTCAACTCCAATTGTTTGTTTCCAAATTCCACCGTGATCTCGAGTTGTGAGCTTATTCTGCTGCATCTGCCGTCTGCCAACCTAACTTGCCGTCTTGTCCTTGTGATCCTTCCTTTGTCAGCCAGTGTATCCGTCAGCTCCTTGTTAATGAAGCTTGACGTGGCTCCCGTGTCAATTGTGGCCTTGTATGCGACACCTCCAATTTCAACGGACGCGGATAACTGCTGCTCTTCCTGGATCAGTTAGCCAGTTAGTTTGGAGAGGAGGCACTTTGCGACCCCTGTGTGCCTCTCTGCGACTGGGATCGCTGCCCATTTCCCGCTTTGTGGCAGCACTCTACGCTCCTGATGCCAACTTTGCCGCACACCCAGCAGAAAAGTTATCTTTGGTTTCTGCATCCTCGTGCCCTGTGTTCGTGTCTTCCACAACGGCGACATGCCTCCTGTGGGTTCATTATGTGGGTCTGTGCATTGGTGGCTCTTGGTATTGGGTTGCGTGTCATCTGATTGGTGTTTGGTGGCCTCCATAAGGTGTTCATTGGCTGTCTTTGTTGTGTTATATTGGCCGGTGTCCACTGGCCAAATTACTGTGTTTGGTTTACCGTGCTGTCTTCACATCTCCTGCATGTAGTTTGTGGTGGTGCTGCCGTTTTGTATCGTGAAAACTTGTGCTCGTGAACGAACTCTTCTCGCTCTTTGTCCAGTTCTTCGTACTCGTCAGCCAGGATCATTAATGTGCCCAGATCATCCACCTTGTACGTTCTTAATGAAATTCTCAGGTCTGGTGTGCAGTTGTCCTTGATTATCTCTAGGGTTTCTTTTGGCGAGTACCCGAGTGGCTTCATCAAAGTCTGCATGTCCACCATGTAATCTTTGAACGGTTCCCTCAAACCCAGTTTCCACTGTTTTACCTTGTCTGCCAACTTCCAGAAGAACCCTCTCGGCAGAAAGTACGTCTGGAAACTTTCTCTGAACTCTCCCCATGTTCTCCAATGTTTATTCTTTGAAATAAACAATTTCAGTGCTTTGCCTTGCAATAGCTCTGGCATTACACGTGGGATCATGTTTAGGTTTAGACCGTACGTGTTTGCCGACCACTCTACCTGTTCTAGGAATTACAGTGGCTTCTCTGTGCCATCGAATTTGAACGATCATTCTCTCACCTGCTTTGCGATTTTAGCGTTATCTGGTGTGCTAGGTCTTTGCTGCCCTGATTTTCTCTCTTGGCTTGTGTTTCGACTCCTGCCAGCTTCCTTCATTCTGTCCACTCCGAAACTTGCCATGAGCTCCTCGGCTTATTGTCATATTTCTCTTCCAGCTCAGCCCATATATCTGCAACTCCTGGGTCATTCTGTTTCCTTGTTAGGTACTGTGAGAGGGCTTTCCGCATGTCATCCGTTCTTCCCTCCAAAGTGATGCCTAACTTGGCACCTATTTATCCTTTCCCCATTTCTGTTTAAATGCTGATTCTCACCGACCGGACAATCACGTTTTGGGCGCCAGATGTAACGAACTGATTTTTACGGTCTGCTCGCTACGAGTATCGTGCGGCTAGCTCAGAAGAATTGTGTTGTTCGTCGCTGCTCCGGAAAGCCCCCGCTGTCTTTGGCTTCGGGGCTATGAGGGTCTAGGGATGCGTTACCGTTCCCAGACTATCGTGAACAGGCACTGGGCTCTCAAAGCATACGCCTTTCGCAGTCACAGCCTCCTGACCCTGGATCTGTCCCGGCCGGTCACACCAGACGCCTACACAGTTTCTACGTGACGGTTCAGGCATACGCCGGAAGGCCGCCAATGCAGTCCCTGTGGCAGGACGCTAGGTTCAAGACGGACGCTTCCGCCCTCGCCTCTTAGCCGTGGACTGGACACGTCGGAGTATGGCACCATACTAGGGTCCAAAGTACGCCGCCTTCTACCGTTACTCCTTCTCTCCAAACTCTCTCCAGCCGTATTCTCCAAACTCTCTTTTCTCGTTCTCTCCACACTCTCTCCAGCTGTATTCTCCAAACTCTATCCAGCTGTATTCTGTATTTTATTTGTGAGGAGTTATTTAAATCCTCACAATGGAAAATTATTAATAGACAATCACGTCCCAAAATGTAGAAATAAGTACAATGTAATGTCTAATTTTAAGCAGAAATATTCAATAATTATTGCACACTTAACCCTGAAGGTTCTTGTTTCACCAGATTACTAAATGGGGAAAAATCTATTTGTAACAAAATCCGAGAAAAAAATAAAAATATAGATGTAATCCAGATGGAGCCATTTTTGTAAATGGACAAAATACAGTTTATGACACTTATTTAAATGGGTCATATTTAATAACCTTTAATGGCACCTCTAAAATTAATAATATATCTTACACCAATGTAGACAATAAGATATTGGAACTCGAAAATATACAGATTTTTTAGTATCCGAATATATTATATCCAATGATTCGGAACTCACATTCGATAATATTAACATGCTAAATCCTTTTATTCAAATTAAACAAACTAAAATACCAGTTACGTTAATATTAATCATATTCACATTTATATATTTAATTATTATGGTCATAATCAAATACAGAAAATTTTTAATATTAAAGCCATGGCAAATTCATATAGAAATCGAACCTGAAAGCAAAATTTCCGATAATGAAAAAAAAAATATCATTGTCGAATTAACGAACCAAATACAGTCAAAATACCCAACAGTTCCAATGAATCGGGACGATTCAATTTAGAATGGGGGGAGTTATATAACACATTATTTAGGGGCTCTTACCCAATGTATAAACAACTTTGATCTGAGAGCCAATTTCCAATAACCTCTGACAAGACTCGAGAGCCCTCAGCCATTTCTGTCAACTACGCCTCCAAATTATTCCCACCCAGATCAATTTTACGCAGTCCGTATCAAACGGATGCTGTAAACATCTAAGCTGATATTGTAAACATCGGATCCCCAAAGCGAGCCCTGAGTCCGCTAGCGTAAACAAAAGATTCCCAAAGTCCGCTAATGTTAACACCAATTTCCGGCAAAATTTAGATTTCAAATTTAATTGGCAAATTACATCATACTATTTTCCGACTCTCTTGAGTCATTCTCTTTATCAATTTTTTGGGATAAATCTTTTAAGCCGAGGTTTGATTATTAATCATTGAACTCGAGGCAGACAGTCCGTTTTAGAGATCCGAACCGAGCACCAAAGAAAAATCAAGTGAAAGTAAAAGAGCAAGTGAAAGTAAAAGAGTTCGACCTATTGAAAAATTGTAATAGTGAATAAGTGGTAATAAAAAATAAAAATACATTTTTTTAACTAATTCACAGTTGAGAAAGTTAATTTGCATGCCCATACATACATAAATATATTTTCTGCCTCTATAATTTTGTGTACGCCCTCACAACTACAGTCGACTTATCGGGTTTCCACTGTATGACAAAGACCAGCATCCAACACATACCCTCACACATAAATATTGCCTTCACATACAGGAGCTAACATACGCACAATCATACCAAGACAAAGAAAATAAAAGCGAGACAAAATAGCAAACATTAAAAAACCAAACGTCGATTCGAATCCAGACGGCTCCGACCGCGAAGCGGCCGGTTGCTGCTGTTTTTCCTTCTCTCTCTCTCCCGGGTCCAGTGAGCATTTTTCCCGAACCAAAGCCAAGGTTCTAATTCCACCGTTCCGACTCCGTAATAATTACGTTCGAAAATAATTATTTATAATTATAAGTAATTAATTAATTCATTTTCATTAGGGGTCTTCCTGTTTTTTGCGATCGAATATATTTCCCAACCACCAAAAATTAAATAAATACAATTAAATAATTTGGCAAACGATAATAAAAGAAATAATTAAAATAACCGAAAACAAGAACTGAACAAAGAAGTAACAAAATTATTATTAAAAATTATTAAAATATTTTTCCCGTTTCGTCCTGTTGTTACGGCACTGTGCTTTCCACTTCGCATAAATCCGACCAACTCGTTGGCGACCCAGATCGCGCCGAGAGCACAACTGTAAACATTCTCACGTTCCGTACGAGGCGCCCGTTGCTCAGGTCAGTCGACAAACGCTGATCCGCAGAGTTCGATTCCGAGAATGCCCACAGCAGACGACAAGAAGCCGCGGTCGCTGGGGAGTATCCAGTTGATTCAGATATACTTGAGTTCACTGCTAGCATAATCTCTGGCCAGCTCTCGTCCCAAGTTCTGTGATCCTTTCCTGCGAATTGAGCTATCATCGTCTTTACCGTATGGTTAGCCCATCCAGCTGGGTTTTCCTGCGGTGCGTAGGGCGCCGTGAACTGCTGCTTTATTCCCATTTCGCTAAGAAATCTTTTGAAGGATCGACTGGTGAACTGTACTCCGTTATCGGTTATCACTATCTTTGGAGCCCCGAACCTTGATATTATGCGTTCTCTGAACGCCCTCGGTATGGTCTCCGCTGTTGCTGTTCGTAGCAGTACAATTTCCGTCCATTTGGAAAACCGATCTATTAACACCAGTATCATCTGATTTCCGTGCTTCGATCTCGGCAATGGCCCGACAAAATCCGCACATACTGTTGCCCATGGTTCCTCTGGTACCTGAGTGAGCATTTTCCCTGCAGCCTGCAGCTGATTGGGCTTGTATTTCAGGCAAACTTCACACTTGCGTACATGGGTCCTGGCGTCTCTGTGCATTCCTGGCCAGTAGTACCGGGCTCCCAGGCGTGCTATTGTTCTTCTACTCCCAACATGACCAGCAGATGGGGAGTCATGGTTTTCTTCTAGTACGGCGTGTCTTAGACCCTGCGGAACGCACGGTTTCCAAGCCACGACATCTTCATTGCCCGCTCTGTGAGGAATGTGCCTATAGAGTGACTCGCCTTCCATTACATAATCTGGATATTTTTGTGGTTGGGCTTTTTTTTCTCGCACATACGCCTGATACAGCTGCAGCTATTGGTCTTTCATGGCCCTAAGAGTCTCCGGCAACGGTTGTCGGGATAGGGCGTCTGCCACCACGTTCAGCTGTCCCTTCCTGTATGCTATCTCGAAGGGCTTTCTATGCTGTTTAACCACTTTAAAGTCATGTGGTCTTTAACCACTTTAAAATGGTAGCCCTCCAAGTATGGTTTCAGCTTTCTGATTGCCCACACGATTGCCAAGCACTCTTTTTATGTTGTGGAGTAATTTTTCTCCGCGCCGTTTAGTGTCCGGCGTGTCTTAGACCCTGCGGAACGCACAGTTTTCAAGCCACGACATCTTCATTGCCCGCTCTGTGAGGAATGTGCCTATAGAGTGACTCGCCTTCCATTACATAATCTGGATATTTTTGTGGTTGGGCTTTTATTTTCTCGCACATACGCCTGATCCAGCTGCAGCTATTGGTCGGTTTTGCCGATGCGTCTTTCATGACCCTAAGAGTCTCCGGCAACGGTTGTCGAGATAGGGCGTCTGCCACCACGTTCAGCTATCCCTTCCTGTATGCTATCTCGAAGGGCTTTCTATGCTGTTTAACCACTTTAAAGCCATGTGGTCTTTAACCACTTTAAAATGGTAGCCCTCCAAGTATGGTTTCAGCTTACTGATTGCCCACACGATTGCCAAGCACTCTTTTTATGTTGTGGAGTAATTTTTCTCCGCGCAGTTTAGTGTCCTGCTTGAGTATGAAATGACCCTTTCGCCGTCCTCTGTCTCTTGAGTCAGGATTGCACCTAATCCATAGTCGCTGGCGTCCGTCTGAAGGATGAACTTTTTCTCGAAATCTGGGCACGCCAGCACTGGATCGGCTACTAATCGTGCCTTTACCTCTTCGAAAGCCTGTTGGGGTTCCGGCGGTACCATGAAGCTACACCTAGGTATTGTCGTAGTTCGGGTACTGTCGGCGGTGGCTCTAGTTCGGATATGGCCGCTACCTTCTCGGGATCTGTGCCTATCCCTTCGCTAGTAACGCGGTGTCCTAGGTAAAGAAACTCTTGCTTGAAGAATTTGCGTTTATTCTTAAGTTGGCTTCCTTGATGCGCCTAAACACTTCCTTTAGGTTCTCCACGTGTTCTTTCAGCGTGCGTCCGATCACAATGATGTCATCTTGGTATGCAAACGCGTATGGTGACATCTCCGGGCCGATTACCTGATCCAGAGTCATTTGGAACGTGCCGATGCTGAATGTAGTCCGAACGGCATTACTTTCCATTAGAACAAACCTTTGCCGGGTACTGTAAACGCCGTATATTGCCTACTATTTACCTCTAAAGGGATCTGCCAATATCCGTCTTTCAAGTCTAGACTGCTTATGTATTTTGTCTCTCTGAGTTGGTCCAGGATATAATTGATCCGCGGCATCGGGTAGGCATCTTTTATGGACTTTGAGTTTATTTGTCTGAAATAAACGCATAGCCTCCACTTGCCCGTCTTCTTTTTCACCATTACGATGGGCGACTGTATGGACTTCTTGAATGTTTTATGAAGCCTATTTGTAACAGCTTCTCCACTTTTGCGTTGATCTCTCCTTGTACTCTTGCGTTCTTAGGATAATACCTCTGTTTGATTGGCTTGTCGTCTTTCATGGTGATTTGGTGCTCGGCGACTGTAGATGTTCCTGACATGGTGCTGAAATCTGCTAACTGTTTGTCGAGGAATTTCTCAATGTCCTCTTCATCACTTAAGTGTGAATCTACAGCCACCAACAGCCTTTCTTCCAGACATCCATTGTGCCGTTTTCTTGCAGGTATTCGCAATTCATGCCCGGCACATTTTATTTCCGCCCCGTCTCCCGTGAGGAAATTCCATCCCAGCACTAGTTCATCCACTACTCCTGGAAGTATTAGAAGATTCATCTCCAATTGTTTGTTTCCAAATTCCACCGTGATCTCGAGTTGTGAGCTTATTCTGCTGCATCTGCCGTCTGCCAACCTAACTTGCCGTCTTGTCCTTGTGATCCTTCCTTTGTCAGCCAGTGTATCCGTCAGCTCCGTGTTAATGAAGCTTGACGTGGCTCCCGTGTCAATTGTGGCCTTGTATGCGACACCTCCAATTTCAACGGACGCGGATAACTGCTGCTCTTCCTGGATCAGTTAGCCAGTTAGTTTGGAGAGGAGGCACTTTGCGACCCCTGTGTGCCTCTCTGCGACTGGGATCGCTGCCCATTTCCCGCTTTGTGGCAGCACTCTACGCTCCTGATGCCAACTTTGCCGCACACCCAGCAGAAAAGTTATCTTTGGTTTCTGCATCCTCGTGCCCTGTGTTCGTGTCTTCCACAACGGCGACATGCCTCCTGTGGGTTCATTATGTGGGTCTGTGCATTGGTGGCTCTTGGTATTGGGTTGCGTGTCATCTGATTGGTGTTTGGTGGCCTCCATAAGGTGTTCATTGGCTGTCTTTGTTGTGTTATATTGGCCGGTGTCCACTGGCCAAATTACTGTGTTTGGTTTACCGTGCTGTCTTCACATCTCCTGCATGTAGTTTGTGGTGGTGCTGCCGTTTTGTATCGTGAAAACTTGTGCTCGTGAACGAACTCTTCTCGCTCTTTGTCCAGTTCTTCGTACTCGTCAGCCAGGATCATTAATGGCGAGTACCCGAGTGGCTTCATCAAAGTCTGCATGTCCACCATGTAATCTTTGAACGGTTCCCTCAAACCCAGTTTCCACTGTTTTACCTTGTCTGCCAACTTCGAGAAGAACCCTCTCGGCAGAAAGTACGTCTGGAAACTTTCGCTGAACTCTCCCCATGTTCTCCAATGTTTATTCTTTGAAATAAACCATTTCAGTGCTTTGCGTTGCATGTTGGGATCATGTTCAGGTTTAGACCGTACGTGTTTGCCGACCACTCTACCTGTTCTAGGAATTCCAGTGGCTTCTCTGTGCCATCGAATTTGAACGATCATTCTCTCACCTGCTTTGCGATTTTAGCGTTATCTGGTGTGCTAGGTCTTTGCTGCCCTGATTTTCTCTCTTGGCTTGTGTTTCGACTCCTGCCAGCTTCCTTCATGCTGTCCACTCCAAGACTTGCCATGAGCTCCTCGGCTTATTGTCGTATTTCTCTTCTAGTTGTTTGGTCACACTACCGCTTTCCCGATCGGTCTTCCAGCCGATCTCGATGATTAGAATTAGCGCAGCGTTGCCATCCGGTGGTGGCGATATTTCTTAGTGTTGCCCTTCCTGTGCCGACATCTGTGCCCATCGATCGACACTATCGTCCAGTGCCAATCGACCGATTATTAATCGAAGCGCCCCCATCCCTTTAGATGTGCCACATGACAAAACATGAAAAATTTTCAATGGTAAGTTTTTTTCCTTTCTTTCTCCACTTTCACCCTTCTCACTTTTTACTCTCTCTTTTAGCCTTTCGCCCTCCAGTCACCCTTGGCCGTAGGGCGTCGATGTCGTGAACGGGAAGACCAATGCCGCCTGTACCCTTTTTTTTTGTTATTTATTTGTTTCTTTTGTGCGCGTTTGTTATGTTTGCTGTGCCCGTGTTTTCTGTGTTCCCTGAGCCAGGGTTTTTTTTTATGTTTATATTTTTTATGTTTTTATTTTCTTATTTTATAATTATTATTATTTTTTTTAATTACTCGCATCGCATCGGGACCTACGGTGCAGCTCTGCTGTGCCGTCTCTCCCCTTTCTTCGGCAGCCAGTAGATTTAACCTGCTCTCCTGCTCTAATCCGTATAGAGTTTAACGACGCTACGGATTTGCAGTTGCTACTCGTATTGTATAAACTTATTACACGCGGCGTATAGGCGGATGACTCGGGCGTATGCCCGACGCTGAATCCGACTCTCTCTCCCCTTTCTTCGGCAGCCAGTAGATTTAACCTGCTCTAATCCGTATAGAGTTTAACGACGCTACGGATTTGCAGTTGCTACTCGTATTGTATAAACTTATTACACGCGGCGTATAGGCGGATGATTCGGGCGTATGCCCGACGCTGAATCCGACTGGCTCGTTGGGGTTTTTATGCAACCTTTCTTTTCCTTGGGTACCCTATTTACGCGGCGTATAGGCGGATGACTCGGACGTATGCTCGACGCTGATCCCGACTGCCTCGTTGGGGTTTTTTATGCACCCTTTCTTTTTCTCAGGTACCCTATTTACGCGGCGTATAGGCGGATGACTCGGGCGTATGCTCGACGCTGAATCCGACTGCATCGTTGTATGGGTCCCCTTTTTTTTTGTTACACCTTATCTACGCGGCGTATCGATGGATGATACGTCAGCCTCGTAGTCGGGGTCCCTAGCATCCTTTTCCATTCATATTCTGTGTCTTATTCTTGTGATTGTCCTTTCTGCGTGGCGTATGGATGACTCTTGCTTCGGCCTGACGCCTAATCCTGTTGCCTCGCAGTCTGTAAAAATGTGAAATCCTTGTCTTAGTCCTCAGATGTGTCCGCCGTCTGCTCTTGTGCCGTTTTTGTTTGTTGCTGCTTAAGCTCGCCAATGTCAATCGTTCGCTCTTCCTTCGAATGTGTGTGGCGTATTTTGCAGATTACCGGCGAGACGAAATCTACAACCTGGTAAGGACCATCGTACCTCGGGGCTAGTTTCGCAGCAAACCCTTTAGGTGCTTTGGATAGGTGGTGTTCTTTGGCCCACACTATGCCGCCCACCTCTGGTGTCCACTGCCTCCTCCTCAGATTGTAGTGTCTGGCTTGGTCCTGGGATGCTTTTTCCACATTTCGCCGTACGATTTCGAAGATTTCTTTTAACTTAGCGGCCTTCTCGTCTGGAGTCTCTGTGTTTCTCCCAGAGCCTAACGTTTCTCTGTCATATAATGCGTTTGGCAAACGGGGTTCCCGGCCTTGTGTGAGAAACGCTGGGGAGTATCCAGTTGATTCAGATATACTTCAGTTCACTGCTAGCATAATCTCTGCGATCAAAGATATTTTTCAAACCCAAAAAAAATATAAATAAAAACCTTAATACAATAAAATTATTTGGCAACACTAACTAAGGTAAAAATTAAAATAAACGAAAAAAAAACAGAAGTCAACAAAGGGAGTAACAAGATATACAAATATATAAACAATCAATACAGTTTCATCGATTTCCAAATATTTTCTTCCGATTCTTCTCGTTGTTTATGACACTGTGCTTTCTACTCCGCACAAATTAACAAATCGCCCTCAAAAAGTTTATTGCCACAACAGACCGGGTTAGCCAATTTCAAGCGGTTATTCATACTCCGAGCGCCGCTGAACCAGAACGACTTTCCCCTGGCATGTGCCAAGTCCATCGGGACCAAATCCGGGCCTTGTGGGAAAAGGTGGAGAAGAGCTATGAAAGTTGCTCCGATCTTCTCTCCGCGTCCACCGACAGTACGGCCACCTCGACAGTGCTTGAATCCAAGTACAGTTACCGCTAATCCGTATATTCGAGATGTTTGGTCCAGCTTCAGGACATAATAGACAAGGCCGCCACCCAGTCCATTCAGGCTGCTGTCAGTGTTCCAACACCGCCGTCTACGGGCTGTCGTTTGCCACCAGTCGACACCGAAGTTTTCGCTGGTGATTACCTGCGTTGGCCCACCTTCACAGATCTTTTCACCGCGATATACATCCACAACTCGCGACTCACACCGGTGGAGGAGTTGTTTCACCTATTATCCAAAAGAATTGGCCATGCGCACGCCATTGTTTCCAAAGCCCCGCTGACCAATGAAGGGTTTATCTCCGCGTGGAGAAGCCTCACCAACCCCTTCGACAATCGGCTGTTATTAGTCAATATCCAGTTGAAAATCCTCTTTAACATTCATGCAGTACCCCAAGAGTCCGGGGCCGCTCTGAAAGAGCTGCAAGGCACAATCCAAAGTTGCCTGACAGCCTTAGAGATGTCCTTTATCTAAGTCGAGACTTGGGAATCGAAAATCGAGTTTTCAATATGGGAGCAATCCATTCACAACAAGGATATAATTTCTACATGGAATGAGATAGGCGTTCTTGACAGAGCGTTATCGTACTCTGGAGGCTATCGACGAGATCAGTCCACGAAACTATGCCATTTTCCATTCGTTCGCCTTACAGACCCGGGCTGCAGTTAGAAACTGCAGCTTACGTTCTTCCGCAGCTGGCCGGGAATCTGCCTTCGTATCCAGTCCCTCGAGATCTTCTTAAGAGAATTCCTGGCATCCCCCTTGCGGACTCCAAGATCTTTGAGAGCTCCCAAATCGATGTCTTGATAGGAGCCGACATTCTTCCGTCTATCCTCCTCGGCAACACCAGGACCAGGAAACCATTTCTGGATGGGTGTTGACAGGCCGCATATCCCCAGCGGCCGCCGCCTTCTCTACGCGCCTGCCGCCTCGACGACTCGTTGGACCAGCTCCCTACCATATTCTGGGAGGTGGAGGAAGTGCCCACACATATCGTCCCCTAGTCTGATTCTGTCTGGGAACACGATTTTGTCCAAACTACAAGAAGGTATAATTGTGGCAAATGCGTTGTGATGCTCCCCTTGCGCGATCCCGAGCATTGTGGTTCCGAGCTTTCATCTTCACGATCCTCTGGCTCAGTTCTACCGTAACGAGCAGCGCCCAAAAAGGGATCCTTCCCTAAAGGCCCGGTATGACGCTGTGATCCACGAATACCTCGATTTAGGTCACATGGCCGAGGTTCTTCGACGAGCAGTTCCGCCACAAACTA
The DNA here is from genome assembly GCA_036346975.1 of Drosophila prolongata. NCBI lineage: Eukaryota > Metazoa > Arthropoda > Insecta > Diptera > Drosophilidae > Drosophila > Drosophila prolongata. Next base: position 20,564,549 of record JAYMZC010000387.1, on the reverse strand, counting down.
CCCTCTACAATATGCTGTTCTCAAGCCCGAAAGAACAACCACTAAATTTTTCATCTGTCCTATTCCGCCAATCAGATCACACTCGATATCTTCACGTCCACGCAGCGCCATCGCATTGGAAAGCAGACGTACTCGCGGTATGCAATCCTACCGTTGCCGATTCTGCAGCGGGATTGTAATGTTTAGCGCAGCGGCCGCTGCTCACTGAACTGTCGATCTTTTGCTCTCGCCCCTTTTGCGCTCCCGCGCTCTATCTCTCGCATCTTCAACGCTCCGGAGCGCGGGCCTCGGGTTCAGATCCGAACTCCACGATCAGACGCTGCCGATCTCCCGCTCTCGCTTCAGTGGATTAAAGTGGGTGGGAGCGCGGTTTTATGTTTAAGTTAAGTTTTTAGTTACATGTTAGCAGCGAAATAAAGCTGATGCTCACTTCTGAAATTTACCCAATCTTTTTCTTTCGAATCTCCACGGGTCATTTCGTCATTTCGCGCCGTGGGATTTTTTTGGTGCATCTTCAAGAAGTTTTTAGCAGCAGGGTCGCCCCTTACAAACAGACGGTATTGAAAGCTTTTAAATTGCGGTTTTGGCCTTGATAACTGTAAATCAAAGTTTTTTTAAACTTGTTTGTAATCAAATCTGGCATATTCATGTTGTAACCACACATTATTTTTATGATGGGGAAAAACACAAAAAAAATTGAACATTATTGGAGGAAAGTCATAGTAAAACTACGTGAAGAAGGGAAAACTCTTCGGGAAATTGATGGGATAGTTAGCACAGCACACTCCTCTGAACAATTTATTTTCAATTTAGCGGGTTCCTGTAAGTAAAAACCCCGCTCTGGTAGACCACCAAAGGTCACTGAGCGCGAGAAGGGAAGCGTTTTGAAGACAACAACCACCCAAATTGCAAAGAATATTAAGGACAAGTATAATAAAGATCTTCATGATGACACTGTACGCAAAATTTTGAAGAAGGAAGACCATAACAGCCATACTGCCCATACTAGTCAAGAAAATCAAACAAATAGAATTATCTAGAAAATGCAATGATAAGCCCCAGGAGTTCTGGAAAACAAAATTTTTAGCGACGAAAGCAAGTTTTGCATATTAAGCCTGTATGGCTAGACAGTGGTACAGCCCTCGACATCCGAAACCTGGCCCAACCGTTAAGCACGGTGGTGGTGGCGTTATGGTTTGGGGATGTATAGCGGAGTTGGAAATTTTGTTTTCATTGAATCCACAATGGATCACAAACTGGGACTGGAGGATAACTTTTGGTTCCGACAGGATAACGACGCAATCATTGTGCCATGAATACAAAGCTTTGGTTGCTCTATAATGTGAAAAACCAGTTAAATTCGCCATCGCAGTCCCCAGATCTCATTCCCATTACGTATTTGTGGGACCTCCTGGAGCGCAGGATCCGACAGCACACCAGTACATCAAATGGAATAAAATATCGGTAGAGGACACAACGAAATTGGTCCAGTCAATGCCAAATCGGTTGGCTGAATTCCTAAAACGAAAAATATAAAATTCATTTTGCAAAAAATATGGAGTACGCATACTTTTTCTAATGCGAAATTAGGCCATTTTGTAAATTTTTGTTAATATTAGGAGAAATAAAAGTGCTAGAAGTGCTGTAACATCAAACGAAATGTAAAAAATTTGATATCTGTTAAAATAAAAATTGATTGTTCGCATACATTTTCTGGCATGTGTATTTAAATTATTGAATCTTTACACATGCGCAAATCGAAGATCCCAGCCTTTAGGCTATGATACTTTTGAATGACATTACATAAAGAACATATGAAGCGACAAGCTGAGTCGCTGAAAAACAAAAAGTGGACTGTGAGGAGTTGAATAACTTCGCACAAATAAAAGCGAGGAGTCAATCCGTCAAGATCAGGCAATCATTCTCGAAATGCGTTCTCCTGGAGAGCAAGGCCTGTTTAAACTAGTCTGAGAACGGTGACGCTTCCCTAGGCCCGCAAGGCTGATCTCTCTGCGAGTCCAAGGCGCGACATGCGGCCTCGAGTCAACTCGTCGGCGAATCACTACGAGCATCCCGAGACACAGGAAGGAGCCAGTGGTCACCAAGTCAACGCGTCGACAAGCCAGGACGAGCAATACCAGCAGCCAGTGAAAGCAGCGCGAGGCAACACCGAGACCAGCCAAGCCACACACCCGCTGTAATAAATAGCACAAGAATAAACCCACTGTTACCGTTCAAATCCTGTGTTGTCTAACTGATCTGCGGGCAATCAGGTCATATAAATGTGGTGGGACGAACACACAACGAATTTCGGAGCGAGCAGACCAAATAAATCAGTTCGTTACAGGACATAATTTCAATCATCCAGGGACATTCTTAACATGGTGTTTGTGACATGGTCAGGAATTCACCTCTAAAAGCACAAGGATTGCAAGGGCAACAACAACAACGGATTAATTAATCAACAGCAACAACAGAAACCAAACCTGGGGAACGGATGACAGCTATATTTGGATGGACAAGAAAATAAAGAAGTCTAGGAAACAGAGTGCGAATGATAAGAAGTCGCCAGGAACATAAAGGAAGCACGCATTAAGTGACTATTAATAACAAATACACAACCTGCGCTTGGCCAATAGCCCAAATCAGGCCTAGAGCGAAAAACACAAACCACCGCAGCTCACTGAGTTAGAATAAAAAATATATCACACATTAATAACAAAACCACTATCCCCAAATCATCTGCCGAGGAGGCGTAACGTCTGCCCACAGGACTGCCATGGATCTACAGTGAAGGGTGTAAATAATGACCGGCTACAGCCTCGCCTGAGCCCATAGGACCTGGACATCAGCAGCAGCAAGTCAGCAAGCGCGAGGGGCACGCCACTGAGGTCATTAAGGAACCATCAGCGAGCTATTTCTTGAAAATATTACAAAAGTACCGAAAATGGGTTTAGTAGATACGAAGACAGTAGGGTCCATAAATATATTGTAAATAAAGTAGAGTCAAGCAGCGTTGACGTCGGATTTACTATTTTCGCTATTAATAATAATCGTAATTCTGATCTTTAAATTATATACAGTGCAAAAAAGTGGCTATCTGATGACAATTTTAATGTCCTCGGCTGGCCACCGCAAATACCAGACCGTAACGCAATTGAAGCGAAACCTGATCGACAAGTCACAAGTGGGGTCATCAATTAATGAGACGTGGAGAGCTGCCGAAGATTCGTGGTGATTCGTTTGCCAAACTTTTGTAGTTGAGTCACTGTAAATTGCACAACAGATGCCTGAAGAAAAAGTATTTAAGGCAAACGATTTAGATAAAACTAAAACAAAAAAAAAACAACATAATAGCAGTGTTTAAATTCAATTCGTCTTTGACTTTCAAAGTGAACGGTCGAGTTTTTTTTCTGCGCTTCGAATTTTATATTTTGTTTTCGTTTATTCCCGTCGGTGGGTTTTATCAAAACAATTTTAATTTTTTTCCGGTTATTCAAACATAAATTTAAACTGCGTTCGCTTCGCGAGTGCACTTTGTATTAATACTAATAAATTGTTTTAGTTTTCGTAATTCTTATCTGTGTTTTCTTTTCTTATATCCCCGCCGTTTCTCTTTTGTGCATGCACTTTAACTTATTTACGCTCCCGCTCTCTTGCTCTCTTTGCTTTGAAAGTTCTAAGCGTGCAGTTTCTGCGCTCTTGCGGTACTTATAACTGCTCGCTTATAAATTTCAATTCGCTTTCTTGGTACAGTGGTCCCAATAAATAAAATGAATAAAAAAAATTTTGTCTGTATTAGTGAATAAGTGGTAATAAAAAATAAAAATACATTTTTTTAACGGTTGCTGCTGTTTTTGCTGTTTTTTCCTTCTCTCTCTCTCCCGGGTCCAGTGAGCATTTTTCCCGAACCAAAGCCAAGGTTCTAATTCCACCGTTCCGACTCCGTAATAATTACGTTCGAAAATAATTATTTATAATTATAAGTAATTAATTAATTCTTTTTTATTAGGGGTCTTCCTGTTTTTTGCGATCGAATATATTTCCCAACCACCAAAAATTAAATAAATACAATTAAATAATTTGGCAAACGATAATAAAAGAAATATTTAAAATAACCGAAAACAAGAACTGAACAAAGAAGTAACAAAATTATTATTAAAAATTATTAAAATATTTTTCCCGTTTCGTCCTGTTGTTACGCACAGTGCTCTCCACTTCGCATAAATCCGACCAACTCGTTGGCGACCCAGATCGCGCCGAGAGCACAACTGTAAACATTCTCACGTTCCGTACGAGGCGCCCTTTGCTCAGGTCAGTCGACAAACGCTGATCCGCAGAGTTCGATTCCGAGAATGCCCACAGCAGATGACAAGAAGCCGCGGTCGATTCCATTAATACGTTTGGACAGGTCCCAACCTGCGTCTCCGCGGCCGCCTCAATTAACGACAAAGGTTGCCACCGCCATTCCAAGGGCAAAAAGCGACGAGTCCGTCGACAATATCCCCGGTCCCTCATCAAGGCTTTGTCGGTCGATGTCTAAGATGGCTCAAACTGCGGTAGATATCGCCCTCAAAAAGCATATTGCCACAACAGACACTGAAACTTTACGACATCAGGACCAAATCCGTGCACAGTGGGAAGAGGTGGAGAAGAGCTATAAAAGCTTCTCCGATCTTCTTTCCGCGTCCGCCGACCGTACGGCCACATCGACAGGTCTTGAATCCAAGTACAGTTACTGCTACTCCATCTACTCGAGATGTGTAGTCCAGCTTCAGGACATAATAGACAAGGCCGCCTCCCAGCCCACTCAGGCTTCCGTCAGTGTTCCAACACCTCCGTTTACGGGTTGTCATTTGACAACAGTGGATACCGAAGTTTGCGCTGGTTATTATCTTCTTTGGCCCACCTTCACAGATCTTTTCACCGCGATATACATCCACAACTCGCGACTCACACCGGTGGAGGAGTTGTTTCACCTATTATCCAAAAGAATTGGCCATGCGCACGCCATTGTTTCCAAAGCCCCGCTGACCAATGAAGGGTTTATCTCCGCGTGGAGAAGCCTCACCAACCCCTTCGACAATCGGCTGTTATTAGTCAATATCCAGTTGAAAATCCTCTTTAACATTCATGCAGTACCCCAAGAGTCCGGGGCCGCTCTGAAAGAGCTGCAAGGCACAATCCAAAGTTGCCTGACAGCCTTAGAGATGTCCTTTATCTAAGTCGAGACTTGGGAATCGAAAATCGAGTTTTCAATATGGGAGCAATCCATTCACAACAAGGATATAATTTCTACATGGAATGAGATAGGCGTTCTTGACAGAGCGTTATCGTACTCTGGAGGCTATCGACGAGATCAGTCCACGAAACTATGCCATTTTCCATTCGTTCGCCTTACAGACCCGGGCTGCAGTTAGAAACTGCAGCTTACGTTCTTCCGCAGCTGGCCGGGAATCTGCCTTCGTATCCAGTCCCTCGAGATCTTCTTAAGAGAATTCCTGGCATCCCCCTTGCGGACTCCAAGATCTTTGAGAGCTCCCAAATCGATGTCTTGATAGGAGCCGACATTCTTCCGTCTATCCTCCTCGGCAACACCAGGACCAGGAAACCATTTCTGGATGGGTGTTGACAGGCCGCATATCCCCAGCGGCCGCCGCCTTCTCTACGCGCCTGCCGCCTCGACGACTCGTTGGACCAGCTCCCTACCATATTCTGGGAGGTGGAGGAAGTGCCCACACATATCGTCCCCTAGTCTGATTCTGTCTGGGAACACGATTTTGTCCAAACTACAAGAAGGTATAATTGTGGCAAATGCGTTGTGATGCTCCCCTTGCGCGATCCCGAGCATTGTGGTTCCGAGCTTTCATCTTCACGATCCTCTGGCTCAGTTCTACCGTAACGAGCAGCGCCCAAAAAGGGATCCTTCCCTAAAGGCCCGGTATGACGCTGTGATCCACGAATACCTCGATTTAGGTCACATGGCCGAGGTTCTTCGACGAGCAGTTCCGCCACAAACTACCCTCTACAATATGCTGTTCTCAAGCCCGAAAGAACAACCACTAAATTTTTCATCTGTCCTATTCCGCCAATCAGATCACACTCGATATCTTCACGTCCACGCAGCGCCATCGCATTGGAAAGCAGACGTACTCGCGGTATGCAATCCTACCGTTGCCGATTCTGCAGCGGGATTGTAATGTTTAGCGCAGCGGCCGCTGCTCACTGAACTGTCGATCTTTTGCTCTCGCCCCTTTTGCGCTCCCGCGCTCGATCTCTCGCATCTTCAACGCTCCGGAGCGCGGGCCTCGGGTTCAGATCCGAACTCCACGATCAGACGCTGCCGATCTCCCGCTCTCGCTTCAGTGGATTAAAGTGGGTGGGAGCGCGGTTTTATGTTTAAGTTAAGTTTTTAGTTACATGTTAGCAGCGAAATAAAGCTGATGCTCACTTCTGAAATTTACCCAATCTTTTTCTTTCGAATCTCCACGGGTCATTTCGTCATTTCGCGCCGTGGGATTTTTTTGGTGCATCTTCAAGAAGTTTTTAGCAGCAGGGTCGCCCCTTACAAACAGACGGTATTAAAAGCTTTTAAATTGCGGTTTTGGCCTTGATAACTGTAAATCAAAGTTTTTTTAAACTTGTTTGTAATCAAATCTGGCATATTCATGTTGTAACCACACATTATTTTTATGATGGGGAAAAACACAAAAAAAATTGAACATTATTGGAGGAAAGTCATAGTAAAACTACGTGAAGAAGGGAAAACTCTTCGGGAAATTGATGGGATAGTTAGCACAGCACACTCCTCTGAACAATTTATTTTCAATTTAGCGGGTTCCTGTAAGTAAAAAACCCCGCTCTGGTAGACCACCAAAGGTCACTGAGCGCGAGAAGGGAAGCGTTTTGAAGACAACAACCACCCAAATTGCAAAGAATATTAAGGACAAGTATAATAAAGATCTTCATGATGACACTGTACGCAAAATTTTGAAGAAGGAAGACCATAACAGCCATACTGCCCATACTAGTCAAGAAAATCAAACAAATAGAATTATCTAGAAAATGCAATGATAAGCCCCAGGAGTTCTGGAAAACAAAATTTTTAGCGACGAAAGCAAGTTTTGCATATTAAGCCTGTATGGCTAGACAGTGGTACAGCCCTCGACATCCGAAACCTGGCCCAACCGTTAAGCACGGTGGTGGTGGCGTTATGGTTTGGGGATGTATAGCAGAGTTGGAAATTTTGTTTTCATTGAATCCACAATGGATCACAAACTGGGACTGGAGGATAACTTTTGGTTCCGACAGGATAACGACGCAATCATAGTGCCATGAATACAAAGCTTTGGTTGCTCTATAATGTGAAAAACCAGTTAAATTCGCCATCGCAGTCCCCAGATCTCATTCCCATTACGTATTTGTGGGACCTCCTGGAGCGCAGGATCCGACAGCACACCATTACATCAAATGGAATAAAATATCGGTAGAGGACACAACGAAATTGGTCCAGTCAATGCCAAATCGGTTGGCTGAATTCCTAAAACGAAAAATATAAAATTCATTTTGCAAAAAATATGGAGTACGCATACTTTTTCTAATGCGAAATTAGGCCATTTTGTAAATTTTTGTTAATATTAGGAGAAATAAAAGTGCTAGAAGTGCTGTAACATCAAACGAAATGTAAAAAATTTGATATCTGTTAAAATAAAAATTGATTGTACGCATACATTTTCTGGCATGTGTATTTAAATTATTGAATCTTTACACATGCGCAAATCGAAGATCCCAGCCTTTAGACTATGATACTTTTAAATGACATTACATAAAGAACATATGAAGCGACAATCTGAGTCGCTGAAAAACAAAAAGTGGACTGTGAGGAGTTGAATAACTTCGCACAAATAAAAGCGAGGAGTCAATCCGTCAAGATCAGGCAATCATTCTCGAAAGGCGTTCTCCTGGAGAGCAAGGCCTGTTTAAACTAGTCTGAGAACGGTGACGCTTCCCTAGGCCCGCAAGGCTGATCTCTCTGCGAGTCCAAGGCGCGACATGCGGCCTCGAGTCAACTCGTCGGCGAATCACTACGAGCATCCCGAGACACAGGAAGGAGCCAGTGGTCACCAAGTCAACGCGTCGACAAGCCAGGACGAGCAATACCAGCAGCCAGTGAAAGCAGCGCGAGGCAACACCGAGACCAGCCAAGCCACACACCCGCTGTAATAAATAGCACAAGAATAAACCCACTGTTACCGTTCAAATCCTGTGTTGTCTAACTGATCTGCGGGCAATCAGGTCATATAAATGTGGTGGGACGAACACACAACGAATTTCGGAGCGAGCAGACCAAATAAATCAGTTCGTTACAGGACATAATTTCAATCATCCAGGGACATTCTTAACATGGTGTTTGTGACATGGTCAGGAATTCACCTCTAAAAGCACAAGGATTGCAAGGGCAGCAACAACAACGGATTAATTAATCAACAGCAACAACAGAAACCAAACCTGGGGAACGGATGACAGCTATATTTGGATGGACAAGAAAATAAAGAAGTCTAGGAAACAGAGTGCGAATGATAAGAAGTCGCCAGGAACATAAAGGAAGCACGCATTAAGTGACTATTAATAACAAATACACAACCTGCGCTTGGCCAATAGCCCAAATCAGGCCTAGAGCGAAAAACACAAACCACCGCAGCTCACTGAGTTAGAATAAAAAATATATCACACATTAATAACAAAACCACTATCCCCAAATCATCTGCCGAGGAGGCGTAACGTCTGCCCACAGGACTGCCATGGATCTACAGTGAAGGGTGTAAATAATGACCGGCTACAGCCTCGCCTGAGCCCATAGGACCTGGACATCAGCAGCAGCAAGTCAGCAAGCGCGAGGGGCACGCCACTGAGGTCATTAAGGAACCATCAGCGAGCTATTTCTTGAAAATATTACAAAAGTACCGAAAATGGGTTTAGTAGATACGAAGACAGTAGGGTCCATAAATATATTGTAAATAAAGTAGAGTCAAGCAGCGTTGACGTCGGATTTACTATTTTCGCTATTAATAATAATCGTAATTGTGATCTTTAAATTATATACAGTGCAAAAAAGTGGCTATCTGATGACAATTTTAATGTCCTCGGCTGGCCACCGCAAATACCAGACCGTAACGCAATTGAAGCGAAACCTGATCGACAAGTCACAAGTGGGGTCATCAATTAATGAGACGTGGAGAGCTGACGAAGATTCGTGGTGATTCGTTTGCCAAACTTTTGTACTTGAGTCACTGTAAATTGCACAACAGATGCCTGAAGAAAAAGTATTTAAGGCAAACGATTTAGATAAAACTAAAACAAAAAAAAAACAACATAATAGCAGTGTTTAAATTCAATTCGTCTTTGACTTTCAAAGTGAACGGTCGAGTTTTTTTTCTGCGCTTCGAATTTTATATTTTGTTTTCGTTTATTCCCGTCGGTGGGTTTTATCAAAACAATTTTAATTTTTTTCCGGTTATTCAAACATAAATTTAAACTGCGTTCGCTTCGCGAGTGCACTTTGTATTAATACTAATAAATTGTTTTAGTTTTCGTAATTCTTATCTGTGTTTTCTTTTCTTATATCCCCGCCGTTTCTCTTTTGTGCATGCACTTTAACTTATTTACGCTCCCGCTCTCTTGCTCTCTTTGCTTTGAAAGTTCTAAGCGTGCAGTTTCTGCGCTCTTGCGGTACTTATAACTGCTCGCTTATAAATTTCAATTCGCTTTCTTGGTACAGTGGTCCCAATAAATAAAATGAATAAAAAAAATTTTGTCTGCTTCTGCAAAAAATGCAGCCTCGTAATCAGGGCTGACCAGTCTAACTGGCCGGACAAGTGATGACCTTTCAAAGGGGCCCAATTTGCAGTTTTGTTGTGACGCTTGTGTCGAGGTTGCGAACGAGATGAAATCGTTCATGCGCAAACTAAGACGGCCTGATTGGGCTGATTAGCTGTTTCGGAGTTGCTAGAGATAGTTTTCGCCGAGCTGATGATCTCCTCTCTGCGCTGGACTCGCTTAGTCGTAAGCTATTAGAAGAGTCCCCTAAGCGCAAAAAGGCCGCTGGTGGTAAGGAGCAAAAGGGGAACACCGCGCAACCGAAATCAAAAGAACAACAGAGCATTCCGGCGGATCAGCAGCTGATTTCAGCAAACCCTCAAATGTTGCTAAGATCAGCAGTTAAAAAAGATTCGGTATCCGAACAATCCGTTACAGAATGCATGCAACCAGGGACTTCTAAGAATTCCGATTTGTCCGTAGTGGCTTCACAATTAGTGGATCCACCTATCTCTCAGAATATAGCATCACCACCACAAGGGACTACTGAGTCCGGACAACCGGCTCAAGTTTATTTTGCAGAAACAATGTCTGCTCCACCAAAATCCCTTTCAGTGGTTCCACTAAAGAAACAAATTTTCGTTTCTCGGCTTTCCCCTGGTCTTCTGATGTATTGTCTTATATACAAGACAAAACTAAAGCCGATTGTAATAGTGTAAAGGTGGAAAAGTTTAAGTTTTCTTATGCTAGAGACATTTCATCGTTCAAGATAACTGTCCCTAACGAGCTTTTTGAAGCCATATGCTCGGGCGACTTTTGGCCGGATAATATGGTTGTAAAAGAGTTCGAGGCTAAGATAAAGAAGAAGGGGCCCGTGGGAGTAAAACTTCCTAGTCGAGGCCAAACCAGTGTACCAATTTCAAAAAACTAACTTCTAACCTTCTTCTTTCCTATCAGAATGCAAGAGGTTTGCCTAGCAAACTCACTAAATTGTATTCTGATAGCCTTTCCTTTGCAACTCATATTATTGTGTTCACAGAAACCTGGTTAAAGCCGGAGATCTTTAGCTCCGAAGTTTTTCCAGGTAAGTACACAATATATAGGTATGACCGTCCCTCTAGACAGGGAGGTGGAGTCTTAATTGGAGTTGATTCAAACCTCCCGTCTGAGGATTTTTTTTTTATGAATTCAATACCATTGAATTTATTTGTGTAAAGTTATCGCTTCCTGGTAACTTTATATACATAACTTGCTCATATATTCTGCCGTTGTCTGAACTTCCTGATTATTTAAATCACCTATCCGTTATTAAGTCCGTTGCAAATAAGCTTTCCGATAGGGATCAGTTGGTAGTTCTAGGTGATTTTAATATACCTGGAGTTACTTGGTCCACTGAGGATGGATCGAATGTCTTACTACCTATAGCACAGCATGATTTTATTGACGGCCTGCTTGACATACCTCTATCTCAAGTAAACCATGTTCGAAATTCATTAGGTCGCCTACTTGATTTGTGTTTTGTATCAAATCCTGAAGGAGTGTTTCTGTCCAGAGTAGCACCACTCACGCAACCTGAAGATCCATATCACCCAACAATCGAACTTTCATTTGATACGGGTAGAGTTATAGAAGAAAAATCAGAAAAATCCAAACGAATGCATTGTTTTCGCAAGGCAGACTTTCTGAGGCTAAATAATTTTATTTCTGGCTTTAATTGGTCTGATTTTTATACCCTTGAAGAGGGTATTATAATTTCAGTCAAAAGTTTGCAACGCAGTGAAGGAGACATTTCCGACCCTATAAAGTATATATATTCTTGATCAGCATCACCAGGAGAGTCGATCTAGCCATGTCCGTCTGTCCGACCGTCTGTCCGTCTGTCCGTCCGTTTCTACGCAAACTAGTCCCTCAGTTTTAAAGCTATCTGCTTGAAACTTTCCCAAAAGTTGTCTTTCTATTGCAGGTAGTATATAAGTCGGAACGAGCCGGATCGGGCGACTATATCATATAGCTGCCATATAACTGAACGATCGGAAAAGCCATAACGTTGGTGTTTTTAAAGTTAGGAAGTTGGGATTTTCTATGAGTTTTATATTTGGCCAATTAATCCGACCTACCGAATTTCATAAGGATCGGACGACTATATCTTATAGCCGCCATATAACTGATTGATCGGAAATGCCATAACTTTGGTGTTTGTAAAGTTAGGAAGTTTGGATTTTCTATGGGTTTTGTTTTTGGCCAATCAATCCGACCTACCAAATTTCATAGGGATCGGCGGACTATATCCTATAGCTGCCATATAACTGAACGATTGGAAATGCCATAACTTTGGTGTTTTTAAAGTTAGGAAGTTGGGACTTTTTATGAGTATTAAGAATACATCATGTGAATAATTTTGAAGAATATAATTTACAGAATATTCTGCAAGGGTATATCAACTTCGGCTCCGTCCGAAGTTAGCTTTTCTTTCTTGTTACTTATGCAGTAATATGTCCGATACAGTTAATGTTTTTTACAATAAACTCAATAAACTTTACAATAAACTCATTTTTTAATTCCTGTGTTCCGTGGTACTATCCGTCAACTTTCAATAAATCACCTTGGTTTAGCAAAGAGTTGACACACTTAAGAAATGTAAAGTCCAGACTTCCTCGCTGTCGTTCGAAAACATGAAGGCAACCAGAGATCAGGCAATAGCCGATTTATTTGCCCAATTTTTTACACGACTTACTCTACTTTAGATTATTCATCACAGCCTTATTCTTACACCATGTCCAAGTCAAACCTCATATTCTGTCCCACTTTAACAGAAAGCTCTCTTCTTTTGGATCTTCTGCGTATTAAGCCTGTTTATTCGCCAGGGCCCGATGGTATTCCTGGGTGCGTGCTTAGGTATTGCGCTAAGGCCCTGTGCAAACCTCTTCACAAGTTGTTTATCTTATCTCTAGAAACGTCCCAATTCCCAAATATTTGGAAGGAATCATTTGTTATTCCTCTTTTCAAAAAAAGTAACAAGTTAGAAGCCAGTAACTACAGAGGTATTTCTAAGTTGTCAGCTAGTCCTAAGCTTTTTGAAAAAATTATTACTCCTCCGTGTCAACACGGATTTATTAAACGTAGATCCACAATCACAAGCCTTCTAGAGCTCACTACATTTGTGATAAAAGGCTTCAATAGTAGTTTTCAAACAGACGTCATTTACACTGACTTTAGTAAAGCATTTGACTCTGTAAATCACTTACTTCTTATTCAAAAACTTGACCTGTTAGGTTTTCCAGTTGATCTGCATAAATGGATTTCAAGTTATCTTAATGGCAGGTCAAAGGGTCCTTTTTAAAAATTCAATTTCTGAAATTCTCCGTGTTACCCCCGGTGTCCCACAAGGGAGCCATCTGGGTCCGTTACTTTTTACATTATTTATTAACGATCTTCCCTCAATTATAAGTCATTCTCGCGTACTTATGTACGCATATGATGTAAAGTTGTGCCTGCAGCATAAGGACATTTCCTGCCATTTAGACTTGCAATCCGATCTAGATAATTTTCAAAACTGGTGCCGAGATAATTTGCTAAATTTAAACGGTTCCAAGTGCAAGCTGATGACTTTTTATCGGGCCAATCCGATATACGCGACTTACACGTTAAGTGGCAGCTCTTTGGATAGAATAACTCTTGTAAACGATCTTGGCGTTCTCTTGGACCATAACCTAAAATTTTCTAATCTGGAGTCCACAATACGGAAATCATATTGGTCGCATTGAATCTGTACAAAAAAACTTCCTTCTTTTTGCTTTACGGCGCCTAAACTGGGATGCAAATCTTATCTTACCTTCTTATCTAGTAGACTTCTTTTGATTAATTTACCATCCCTAGCCAACCGTATGATGCTTGGTACTATCTTTATTTATAACCTTATACATGGTGATATTGACTGCCCCGACTTGTTAAGTCGGCTAAACTTTTCTGTGCCAAGTAGATTAACTAGAAATTATATTCCCCTAATTTTAAATCATTGTAGATCTAACTATGCCTTGCATGAGCCTTTCAGAGTATTATATTCTGACTATAATAGACTTTTTCCTGTAATATCTAATTTTGACTCTCTGCCGCTCCTAAAACGATTAATACTTGCTTCATTGGCACAAGATTGATCTAACTATTACTTTTTTCCCCGGACCTTTACCTTTATTTTCATATCTCGCGTCTATCTTATCGCGAATCGTGCCGTACGATACACGGCTGCGCCCCTTGGTCGGTTGAGCGGGTACGTGGGCCGTGGGACTCCACGCGACAAAAAAAAAAAATAATAATTATATATATACAAAAAATGAAACAACATTTATTACTCAGCTCAATAACGCCCACATTAAAAGTTGGAGAGGTATATCATTGGCATGCTTATTTCAAAGAAAAAATGTGAACTTTAGTCTCAATGACTCTAATAAGTATGAATGAGTCGGAAAATTCCCATTTAATACATTACACACAAACACAAAGGTCAAATGCATTGCACCCAAAAGTAATACAAAAGTACGACCAATTTGAAAGAGTACAATTAACAAGGATGACGATACATAAGTAAAAACTTGAACAAATACTTGCTTTTGTACTTCTACATGACCAGAGAGACAAATTAGAAAGGCTCACGGGTCTCAGTATCCGTAAAAAAAAAGCTACAATTCAAATATTTCAGTTCCAACTATCCTAAGCACACTTTTTGTTGAAACTGGACAAATTAACAGAAATTTGATTTTGCAATAATAATCAACCTTTACGGATCCTGATACGGTAGTGTAATAGAGCAAAAGCCAAGCACAACGACTGACAAATCAGCTGCCCAAAGAGCATGCCAGAATTTGATGGTCAAAAATCATCTACAACGTTCAGAGACAGAATACAAACAAATTTAGATTGTAGAATTACAAATTCTGGAATATTAAGAATCTATTTTATTAAGAACTGTAACTGTCAATTTGTTTATAATTCAACCGAATTATTTGTACACTTCCGAATTATGTTCCATTAAATTACAGTTTAAGCAATAACACCATAATTTCGCGCAAGTTATCCAAAAAATTTAATTTAAATGAAAACAAAGAAAAAATGCAAATTATTTTTCATGTCAGGTATTCATCACATGGAAGTTCAAAAAATGTTAAAGAGCATATCTCTTCACGTCACTTTCAACAAGCATAAGTTCCTATCGATTCAGGTGACTTCCATTAGTCTTTCAGACGTTGTTCTGTCGGTGTGATTTTACCCAGTCAAAAGCGCTGTTATATTTAATTTTAATCCCTAAAATTTCGGAAATTCTTGAAACGAAATTAATTGGTTGAACATACTGACTTTTCTGGCAGGCCCATGCGCAAAATATATATTTTTAGCCTATTCGATCCTTTCCATGAGGTTCCACAGGTTCTTTTATGAATAAGCTCAATTAGTTTCAGATACATGATTTTTGTGGCATAACACTTGATTCGCAACTTGATGCAGTCGACAATGAACGCGTCGGCTCTATTTTTGCAATTACATACTTTACCATATGGGATGTAATCAATAGAATTTTCATTTGAACTGACCAATCTAGGGTACCGTGCCGACCTTACACTCAAATCAAATCGATTCTATGTTAACAGGGTTCTGGGCCCATAACCTTTGTGAGACTTTTTATCGGCAATGGTAATTATACCGAACAAGAGAATAATGTCTGTTCAGGTAGTAGTCATTTAATACAGTGAATCAGCTGTCGCTTTTATTTTAATGACAATGTATAAGAAGAGAAAATCTTAATCAGCTCTTGTACATCCGAGTTCATGTGAAACTAAACAATGCAATGTTTTTACAGCATTCTCTTGACTTGATGCATTTCTCAAGCATTTCTTCTTTTATTGGTTGTTCCGAAATCAATATGTTAAAAAACTTAACGCATGACTTTGAGAAATGTAGGAAGCGCAATCTGAAGTTACAACCAGAAAAGTGTTCTTTTGTTATGCATAAACTCACATTTCTGGGACATATATGCATTAATAAAGAACTCTTGACAGACGACAACCAATACGACGACATTAATTAATATGTGCATTAAAAATGAATATGTGCAGCTGAAGAGAGCGGACGTGTTTCGCGCGAGCCGCGGGAAAAGTTGAAGATGCAGAGGTAAAACTTCTGCAATCGCACCAAAAGCAACAGCAACAACCACAGCAACGGCAGCAAAAGCAACAACTTCTACAGCAACGCCTCTTATCGCGAAATCGACTGCGATATCATAACTAAAATTATGACAAAACAGACCGGCATGGATCGCTACATCCTAATTAAGCGTAAGAACACCGTGGTGGGTAATAAGGCAAAAATAAACCGTGTCCAACTACCTGGAGCAAGCTAAGAAAAAATACTACACTTACCAACTAAAAAGCAGCAAGGGCTTGCAAGTTGTACTAAAAGGGATCGAGCCCCACGTAACCCTCAATGAAGTGCACCCCATTTATAACCTGCAATACCTATTGAACCGAAGAATTAAGATGGAAGAGCCGCATAAAAGAAACGGCCCAGTGCAATGTACAAACTGTCAGGAGTATAGACACGCCAGGACATACTGCACACTTCGATTAGTCTGTGTAGTCTGTGGAGACTTTCACAATTCCGCTGGTTGCCCTGCCAACAAGGAAGACCCCAAAAGAAGAAATGTGGAAACTGCGGAGGAAATCACACGGCAAACTACAGGGGCTGTGTGGCCTACGAGGAGTTGAAAGACCGTATGCGACGAGTGACAAAAACAAAGTGCAATTATATAATGCAATTATAAAACTAAGCAACAAATATGACCATGTTTCCCATGGTAGCCCAACATACTGGCCAGCAGACCCTACAAAAGTACCAGACTTAAGGGGACCCCCCATTCTCGATTTCAAATTTTGACGATTTTAATGGGCAGGTAAATGTACATTTATTATTTTTTAGGCTTGTAACTTTTCATCCATTTAGTTGAAGTCTTAAAAATTAAGAAAAAAATTTAACATCATTTTTTTTTTCTTTTTTAACATTGAACAAAAGCCTTTTACTCGTAGAGTAAAAGGGTATATTGTATTCGTGTAGAAGGGTAGAAGGGTGCGTTTCCGACCCTATAAAGTATATATATTCTTGTTCAGGATCACTAGCCGAGTCGATCTAGCCATGTCCGTCTGTCCGTCTGTCTGTCCGTCTGTCTGTCCGTCTGTCTGTCCGTCTGTCTGTCAGTCTGTCTGTCCGTCTGTCTGTCTGTCTGTCCGTCTGTCTGTCTGTCTGTCTGTCCGCCTGTCCGTCTGTCTGTCTGTCCGTCTGTCCCTCTGTCCGTCTGTCTGTCCGTATGAACGCTGAGATCTCGGAAACTATAAAAGCTAGAAGACTGGCATTTTGCATGTAGATCTTAGGAGTTCCTACGCAGCGCAAGTTTGTTTCAAAATGGTGCCACGCCCCCTCTGACGCCCACAAGCCACAAAGTGTGGCCACAGTTTTGATGCTGTTATGAAAATTTTAATTGATATGTATTTGTTTCGTCAATACCTATCGATTAGCCTAATAAAAGTTTGCCACGCCCACTCTAACGCCCAAAAACCCATTAAACGCTTAAGCCTGGCTAGCGCCTACATTTCCGCCTTTCATGGCCCGTGGTACAATAGCGCCATCTAACGGATGACTTTGGAACAGCTGGCCAAGGTGCTAATTCGAGCGGCGAAAAACATATTTATGTTAAGTTGTTTAGCTGAGTAACGGGTATCTAATAGTCGAGGCACTCGACTATAGCGTTCTCTCATGTTTTTTAGTTACCTCATGCGCCAGTCGTAAAAATACTGTTTCGAGAAAAACGGGTTTAAAGTTTTGAGAAGCTTTCTCCGTCGCCTGAGGCTTCCAAAATAAATCGGCTTTATCTTCAACAGTTTTTGAAATTTTCACTTGAAATTTTAAAGGAACATTCTTGAATAGTTATAGGTTCGAAGTAAATAAAAAAAATCCATTTTTTGAAACCGAGAACAACAAAAACATTCCATGCGAACCTTTCATCTGACCATTTGCCAGGGCTAATAACTCTTCTTCAAAGCCCAGAAAGACCGAAAAGAGTATTACTCAAAAGTGTAGGAACAGCGTACAAATACTTATTTGATAAACTTGATAATACATAAATATATAGAATTAAGCACCAGTCAGTGTCCAAGCAAATCGCTTCATATAAACAGCCGATTAATTGATTTTATTGAATATAAAACTTGTGAGGAGTTATTTAATAAATGAGAGTTTGGAGAGTACAGTGAGAGTTTGGAGAATTCAGCTGGAGAGAGTTTGGAGAGAAACGAGAAGAGAGTTGGAGAATACGGCTGGATCACAAGGAGTCAATCCAGCAAGATCAGTAGACAAGCAGAAAATCAGTGAATAAAACAAGTCAAGTCAACATCAGGAGGAAGCAGAGCCGCGCCGAGTCAACAGGAGCCAGATCGCTACATCAAGACGTTCGGGACTTAGAGTTGAAGTCTCCGAGCTGAGAAACAGGTAGCTGGGGTCCTTAAGGCATCACGCGGCTAAGTCCAGGCGCTTTGTTCTAATTCTGGTCGCGATTTGAGCTTGGCGTATTGCTCGGCGAATCCGACAGAAGTGAATAAAAAGAGTCCTCCGACAAAGAACCTTGGGCTCGGAAGGGAAGTTGTCCAGAACCAGCTGCCGTGCGAAAACAATTGCCTTGTCGAATTCCGGCGTACGCCTGAACCGACAGGCGAGAATTGTGCAGGCCCTGGTGCCAGAGTCCTAGACGGGCAGCTAACCGAATCCCGAGACCCGCTGCACCTAGTCTCACAAGAGCACGCGGACCACGGAGCCAGGATTCGCGCCGCAAGCAGAGCGAGGACATCGAGGTCATCGAGGACACGAGAAACTACGAACATTCATCGCAGGCCCAGCAACAACCAAGCTACACTCCGACGTATCTAGTCCACGGCTAAGAGGCGAGGGCGGAAGCGTTCGTCTTGAACTTAGCGTCCTGCCTCAGGGAATGCATTGGCGGCCTTCCGGCGTATGCTTGAACCGTCATGTAAAAACTGTGTAGGCGTCTGGTGTGACCGGCCGGGACAGATCCAGGGACAGGAGGCTGTGGCTGCGAAAGGCGTACGCTTTGAGAGCCCAGTGCCTGTTCACCCTAGTCTGGGAACGGTGACGCATCCCTAGACCCTCAAACACCCCGAGGCCAAAGACAGCGGAGGCGTTACGGAGCAGCGAGCAGCGAACAGCGAGGCAGCGGAGAGCGACGGTGGAGCGACCACAATTCTTCAAGGAAGGCGTTGAGATACAAATCTGTCACCATTAGTCCCAGGCCGAGGGACAAGTCGGCGAATAAAGATCTTTGTAAATATCCTAACCTTCTGTGCGTTCTCACTAGACAATCGGGCGGTCACGTTTATATAAATTTGGTGGGACGAACAACGCAAATCTTCTGAGCTAGCCGCACGATACTCGTAGCGAGCAGACCGTAAAATCCAGTTCGTTACAAACTAAAAAAAAATACATCTGTTAAAACTTCAACCTGGTTAAAATAAGACACTCAAGAAATTTAGATTATATTCCATATCCCAAAAGAACATCACTTTTAGCAACAATGGAATATCCAGATATAAACAAAAACAACCTTACCGAAAATATTTACAAAAGTACATAAAATACTTAATAAATTAACAAACTAAGTAATAAATAACAATTGTATAAAAGGCAATTTAAACCAAATAGCCACAGAACGTTAATTTACAAAAATCGTATTAACTTGGAATTTACACAAGTATGTTATGTATTTAATAATAGAAGGAAATAACAAAATAAAAATAACAAACTGTTCAGAACAACTAAATTAAATATCCATAACAAATACCATGTTAGCAAGAAACAATACAGCTATGATAAAGCAACTATCATACATACAGACAAAACAAATAAAATTTGAAAACAACAAACAGAATAATATTTTGTAGCTTATTAATATAAAAATCTTTCTAATCACTATTATTAGTTTAATAATTTTTGTACTTTATATATATATATATATATATATATATAAGAATATCAACTAAAATAACTGAGTTATAACCTGTAAATGTAATTCAGCAAAAATCACCCTTGTACCGTGGCTTACACGCTAATACTGATATATATATATATGCAAATAAAGAACCCCTTTTATGTTAAGCAAACGCACTATAACGACCTGATTCTTATGTTTCTCGCTGGATATGTAAACGAGCGGTTAGCTGAGAGAGGTTGTGAGTTCATTTCACCAAATTTATTTTGAATGATTTCCCGTAACCAAAGGTCAACGCCAATGCTTCTGCTGCTTTTTGTCGCTGAGGCGGCGCTCCTGGCCTGCTGCTCACCAGTTTCTGAGATCGCGACGGATCCACTGAGACCCTGGAAGTTATGCGAACATCCCTACCGGCTCCCACAAGGTGGATCGCCTAGGAGATGGAACTATGTTCCGCCTTATCACCTAGCCACCTAGGCTCTCGGAATTCAGTCTAGACTTTGTTGGCAAGGTGTATCGCCCAGCAGGTAGAACTGGGTTCTCCCTTATCGCAAGGATTTCTCAAGTTCGGTTTGACCACGACCTCGCACCGTTGGATCTTTGCTTTCTAGCCTCAGCCTTGTAGACTTGTCACCGTTCGGCCTCTTGCCTATGCTATCTTGATCCTTGGGCACTTGAGTTTTGACTTCACTGGTTCCGCGTTCACGCACTCGTACTGTTCTTAGCTGCCCTTGTCCCCTACTTTTATTGGCGCTGGAGGTCCCGTTATTTCCCTCCTTGAGGTCGGGTCAAGTTTACTGTAAGACCTTGGTGCCCTTGCCGTGTGAGGGTTCATGGTCGTATATTTGCCGTTTGACCAGTATGCCCTTCACTCTTCCGGTATTCTCGCCTCCTTGCTGTTGCCAAGCCGCTCTCCTGCCTCTTGACTCGAATTCTCCCTTCTTTCGCAAACGTGATGAAAGAGGTGATTTTCCCCGCCTTTGATTTTGGACTATTCGAATTCCCCGACCGACTTGTGTTCCGCATGTTCCCCAGACAGTTTCCTGAAAGACTTTTCTCATACAGCTCTGTAAAACACTTCAACTTTTCCAAGATTGATATAAGCGCTGCCATCGTCGTTGCTATTCTCGTTGTATTCAGATGCCATTTTTGTTGTACCCTCCATCCCGCCGCTGTGTGTTAGTTGGGGCCCCTCCCAAAAATCTACCAACGCTCTACTAGTGAACTGTACTCCATACTCGGTGATCGAAACCTTGGGCACGCCGTATCTCGCGAGGACTCGCCAGCGGATCATTTTTTCCAGCGTTTCCGTGATTGCCCTTCGCACTATTTCCGTCCACTTTGAGAACCGATCTACTAGCACCAGTAGCATCGAATTTTCGTGTTTTGAACAAGGCAGCGGTCCAACGTAATCTGCGCATACCGTAGCCCATGGCTTCTCCGTTATTTGGGTGAGCATTTTTCTTGACCGGCTTGTATCTGGCTAGAAACTTTTCTACCTCAGGGAACTCTCACAATTCTGCCCATATTTTCTGATGTCGCTGTGCATTCCAGGCCAAAATTCCGGCTGGCATCGTGTCCGGGCGTCAACATGTCGTGGTTCTCGGATATTACCCGCTGTCTAGACCCGGTAGGCACATTGCCCGCCCTGTGAGCGATATAGCACGTCGGCTTCCACTATGTAATACGGATATTTCTGAACATTTTGGGGTTACTCCGCTTGTTCCTTATCCAGTTGCACTCGACTGTTTTCTTCTTTATCATTCGACAAGTTTTTGGTAGTGGCTGCCGCAACAGTGCGTCTGCACTATATTTAACTGGCAATACCTGTATGCGATTTCAAAGTTGCAATTTTAACGCACATCGTGTGACTCTCCCGGTTGGGATCTCGTGCTATTCAACCACTTTAGGGCCATTTGATCTGTTAGTATTTTTAAGTGGTAGCCCTCTAGATACGGATTTAATTTCCTTATGGACCACATAATTTTTCTCCGACCTATTCAGAGAACGGCATTTTTGTGAGAATAACACCGAGTTCATAATGGCTGACGTCGGTCTGCAGCACAAACGTATTGGTGAAATTGGGCCATGCCAAAATTGGGTCGGCGACTAACCTTGGCCTGCTGATGGTAGTCTGTCAACTCCCATTTTGTGCTCTTCTGGAGAATGGCGTTCAGCGGTTGCACCAGCGTGCAAAATCTGGCACAAAATGTCTGTACCACTGTATAGGTCCAATAACTTGGTCCAATGCCCGCTGGAATGTTGCCGATGCAGACCAAACGGCATCACCTTCCACAGGAAAAAAACTTTCCCTGGTACAGTTGGCTTTGGCACTCCTTAGCTAAGTGTTATGGACACCCTCATTTGCGAATGGCCTGAGCAGGATTCAGCACGTATCCGCTGCGATCATTAGCTGATCCGCGACGTGAGTTACCACCTTAAGACCTACACTCGCCGGTGCCTCGCCAAAACCCGCTCGGCAATCATAAATGCAGCCGACATCAGCAATCCAACGACCAGCAGCAAATCTCCCCGCTCTCCGCCGGCAAAAACCAGCGGCCACACCTAACGCCAGCAGCGACATCCGTTCCCGTTGGACTCCAGAGACTCAGCGATTCCCACGCCACTTGCCAACAGCACGGTCAGAAAATTACGTATTAACTTATAACCGAATTGTCAGATAAAGAAGACGTACTATTTTATTATTTCAATTAGATTAATAAAACCAACCCACCAGACGAACCTTGAGGAAGTTAACCGGATGATCATCAACTTATATGGTAACTTGTGCGTATGCATCGCTGGTGCATCTGCGACCTCCTGGCACCGTCTGTTAAAGTGATATATCTTTGTATATGGCAATATATTTATGGTTCCAAGATTAACCGTACGTCTCGAGTATCGTTTTAAGACTGATACATAAGAAGGCTTGCTTTGGAGTGGTGAACATAAGCTGTGTTGCGAGGCCAGCAGCATTTTCGGCCGGAAGCCTGTGATCCAGTTGTGTATGTGATTCTGCATCCAGAGACCGCTATTTCGGTGGTCCGATGTCCGGGTTGAGCGGCCTTATTGCCCTTTGTGGAACATTGCCCGAGGGGCAATGGGTGGCGGTGATGTAATGTAATCGGCGGAACGTCACGACTGACCACTCTAATTTTTCAAGGAACTCCCGGGGCTTATCGTTGCCGCCACTCACGGACCTGTTTGGCCACCTTCTTGTTGTACTGCGAGAGCGTCCTCGTGCGCTCCTTTTCTTTCCTTTTGCATACCACTGCTTGCGATGCTTCCATGCGTGCTATCATCATTTGTAGTTGTGAGCTTGAATTTTGGTATGGACAGTTTCCAGAATTTTCTTTCCAGCCCTGTTAACAAGTCGGCGGTAACCGGCTCCTCTGCTGTCTGGTCAACGAAGTCTCCTAGAGTGATCCTCATCGACTCGACTGAGCCCTCAAGTTATACTCCCAGAACGGCTCCCCTCGTTAAAACTTCTCTTCCTGAGATTACAAATCCAGTGTTATAGTGTATTCATTGGAATGTTATAGTCTCCATGTTATAGTTGCCATTTTATGTTTTTATTAAAAGAATTATCATTTCAGTTTTAACTGCCATGGGCAGATCTTTATTCACGAAATGTCAAAATATCAATGAATTACAGCTAGCTTTTTGCGGCTGCGCTGCCTGCAAACATTGGCAGCGGCCGTCATATATATCGAAGTATATGCTCGCAATTGTATTTGTGCTGGTAGCACTGAGAGCGCGGGAGAAGTTTTACATGCAATAATATGCTGACACTAGCACTTCCCATAAGTTGGGCTCTGAGGCGCATTCATATTTCGGCTGGCTGCAAAAGTTTAGCGGCCGGCCCTTTTGTATTTGTTTAAGTACACTGTAACACAATGTTGGTGTCGGTACTGTGGGTACTCGCTACAATGATACATGCATACTACACCACGACTTTGCCATCTTAAGACTTTTGTTACCTTGGTCAGGACAATCACTCTTTGGCGCCAAATGTGAGAACCTAATTTATATGTTTCTCGCTGGGTAACTTAACGTGCAGCTAGCTCAGAGAGGTTGTAAGTTCGTTCCACCAAATTTGTATTATATGATTGCCGGTGACCAAAGGATAACGCAAGAAATTATTGGGATTGTGATGGTTTAATGTTTCTCATACTAAAGACTTCTGCTGCTCTTTGTCGCTGTCCTCTGCTGGCTTGCTGCTCACTAGCTTCTGTGTTCGATACGGAGTTCAGTCTGGATTTTGTCAGCCAGGTGTATCGCCTAACAGGTAAAACTGGGTTCTCCCTTGTCGTCTAGCCACCGTTGGCCACGACCTACTACCGTTGAATATCAGCTTTGTAGACTTGTCGTCGTTCGGCGTCTTGACTTTGCGATCTTGGGCACTTGGGCTTTGACTTTGCTGGTTCCGTGTTCATGCACTCTCTCTGATTCTCGCACTCTTACTATTCCGAGCTGCATCGGGATTTGTGGGGAGTTTTAAGACTCCGCACAGCACACTTAGCCCAAGGAACTCACACTGGTCCAAGAACAATACACCAAATGTAAAAAATTTGACCATAACCACTTGACCGGTCCTACGATCCAAAAGCTATTGTAAATAATTCCAGAAATAAATAAATGTTGTCCAAATCCTGCTTGAACCAAAGGATTTATCAAATTACCAACAGCCAAAAACTGCTGATTTCTTATAATTTCGGCTGATGCAAAGCCCAATCAATCACAAAGAACTTTTCTATATTCTCGTAAGCTCACAAAGCTTCCAACATAAGCTCTAAGAAGTAATAAGTAAAAAAAAAATATTGCTTTTAAGGCATATTTGATCAAAATCATTACATTATAAGATATTTGTTGAAGCGCAGAACGCTAATCATGAAGCTTAAATTATATTAAGATACAAATAAGTAACAGCTTAAGAGAGCCCAACAGCGTTATGTTCACCGCTTACAGGCCCAGAACTATTATGTTAGATCTATGCTAAGATCGGATTCAGCGGGCCTGCAAAGGCTCTCACAAAACTGCGCTGCTGGACACAATAACTAGTTGAATTTTGAATATCGAATCGGCCACTCTTGTGTTTTCCGTCCCCCAAATTTTGCAGCATCCAAACCAAAGGGATAATTTAATTTTCGTTTCGATTCTCTTCATGGCCCCCGAGCTGGGACTACCGAAAAGTTTTGTTCAGATTTAAAATCATTTCAAGGACCGCTTAGCTGCTTGCGAATTTCGGGGGCAAGACTTGGCATTTATTTTGTACTGTCAAATTTCGGCGCCAACAATTGGCATTTTTCGGACATGGCGAATTTCGACTTGGAATTTTTTGGACTTTCTTTCGGAAGTGCTTTTACTGGAGCTAACATCTATGGACCGCAACGCCAACTTGAGGGAAGTGGATTCATCTGATGAGCAGGTCACCGTGTCAAATCAATAGTTGATAGCTGCAAAAATAATAGTTCCAACTATTTCCTTGGCATTGGTCAAAATAATTATAATAATTGGAAGCAAAACAATTTTCGTGCACATATATTCCCAATAACCACAAATAAAAACCATAAAAAAAAAAAAAAAAATTGTGAGATAACCAATACAAAATTAATAAAACAAAAAATCAATAAATAAATTCAAGAAACCATATAGTTTTGGTGCCGCCCTCGCGAAAGAGATTAACAAGCGTAACATCGTCAGTGCTCGTGGAAAATAACAGTTAGTTCTCGCTTTGTCTGCCTTTTCGTTTCGATTTTGTTATAGCTGTTTTAACTTCGATTTTAGGCAGACCGTGCAACTGCAACTGCTTGTGTTTTCTCTTTCGGGTGTTGGTGCACTCTCTTAATTACGTTCTCGTCTCTCATTTCTTGTGTTACGCCAAATGCTCTACACTTAAATAAATTTATTCGAGTCACCTAGAAACATAAAAAACAAAAATACACAAAAAAAAAGAAAACTATTGGCTATATTGCAATAAATATTTTTAAATCAAAATGGCACCTACAAAAACCAAAAAGAATGATAGCGCATCGAAGACAGAATGGGAGATAGAAGATAGCTGCTCCTCGGTGCAATTAACGAAATTATTTTCGCAGGTAGATAGGGTTGGTGAAGATATTACAAGAATGAGGAAAGCTTTCGAGGAGAATACAATTTCGTTTAATCCGCTTCAAATTCATGTCAAAAGCCATGACATTGCAGTCGGGAATTGATATAATAGATCCAGATAACTGGAATAGGTCGGCATTAGAAGAAAATTGGGTAATTACCAAGGCATTATATATGTCAGCTGCTGGTGCAGGTGAAAATCATAAACAGCAGGCTTTAGTCACGGGCAGTTCGCATTCAAATCTGCCAAAAATGAAGCTACCAAAATTTAGCGGCAAACATTTAGAGTTTAAACAATTTATTGGAATTTTTGAGCAACTGGTATACTCTGATAATTCGTTATCTAAAATATAACAATTTAACCATTTGTTAGCCTGCCTTTCTGACGAGGCATTGGGAACAATAAAAGCTCTTCAAGTCCCAGATGCAAATTATAAAAAGGCATTAGCGAGTTTAAAGAGAGTCTATGACAACAAGTGTTTAAATTTCTATGAAACTCTAGCGCAGCTGTTTGAAGTCTCTTCAATAACAAAACCTTCTGCGTCTGCCTTGAGGTTAATAATTGATACAGTAAGTGCAATTTTCGATTCGCTTATGTCCCTAGGGGACGAAAAAGATATTGTCAATGCGGTGATTATGCATATAGTTCTTTCAAATGTAGATCCGTACACCAAATCCAAGTATGAGAAACAGCTTAATTATGA
Organism: Drosophila prolongata; assembly: GCA_036346975.1. Taxonomy (NCBI): domain Eukaryota; kingdom Metazoa; phylum Arthropoda; class Insecta; order Diptera; family Drosophilidae; genus Drosophila; species Drosophila prolongata. Next base: position 20,537,882 of record JAYMZC010000387.1, on the reverse strand, counting down.
TGAACTGCCTAAATGGTCTGATTGCGTAAAGGTTTTAGATCGACGATATCAACATGTGTCAGCCGAAGAAGCGTCGAGGGTAAAGGGAACAAGTTTTTCGGAAATGACCTCTGGAAAAAAGAAAAATACTAGGAATTCATATACTTGCTCCAGGGTCAATAACACAAGATCCAAAATGTTCATATTGCGGTTCTAATCATTACCTATGCCAGGGATTTAGCGGAATGCCAGTTCAGTTTTAGATCGTTTTAACTTTGCCAAAATGAAGCAATTATGTATTAATTGTCTAAATGAGGGACATAGAGTATTTAAATGCACATCATCCAAATGTCGGGTATGCTCACACGCACATCATACTCTGGACTTCGCCCAATTCGTGCTGGTGTCCCGCAGGGAAGCGTCCTTGGTCCGGTCTTGTATACAATTTACACTTCGGATCTTCCAAACCCAGTTGCTCGTGGTACACAGATGACACTGCAGAAGACACTGCATTTCTTGCAGCTGGTAGCACCACTACGTCTGCGTCCCGACGCGTCCAGACATTCTTAGACGAATTTGAGTGCTGGGCCTCTCGATGGAACATTGCGCCTAATGTTGACAAAACGCAACATGCCACTTTTGCTCTCCGCCCTGGCCGTTCGCGTAGCCTTTACATTGATGGGAATAGGCTCAAGCACGAAGATAAGGTGACGTACCTCGGAGTTACCTTAGACCGTCGCCTTTGTTGGAAGGGACAAATTGATCGAGTTTGTGGATCAGCAAGAACAAAACTTGACAAAATGGACTGACTCCTTCGTCCAGGTAGCGGCCTATCCCTTGAAGCCAAGGTGCGGCTTTTTAAGGCCATTGTCCTTCCAACTTTAAACTGGGGAATTACTTTCTGGGGCACGGCCTGTGATTCGTCACTAAAAAGGCTCTCAGGAGGATGCTAGGGGTGAAATGGCACCATTATGTAGAGTGGGAGTGGCGACGGTAACGGAGACAATTTGTAAATCCTCAAGTTGGTACCGGGAACGTCTGCTCACACATGCAAACTGTCTGGCAGGACATCTTGCAACACCATTGGGTCGACGGCCTCTCCGCAGACGACACCCTACAGACTTATGGATTCTCGGCCGTGACAGACACGGTCGTCTTCTGTAATAACACATCTTGATTAACTTTTGAGCGGCTATGACCACACCTGATTTGCTCAAGAATGGAGCACCCGTTACCCGCTCTTTTTGGGATCTTTAGGAATAATTCGTCAATACACGAAAACAAGGTCCATCCTTGTGTGGCGTGATCAACAAACTATATAAAAAACCAAAACTCGAGTAAACCACTTCAAGGTAGAAGCTGGCAGGACCAGCAAGGGCAAGGTACTTCTACTTCTCAGGCTTCTACCCATTCGGCTCAGGTTCTTCAAGACACTTCGAAAATTAACCAAGTAATTCTAGCAACAGCCGTTGTTAATAATATGCAGTGGAAAATTCCGGCCGGCGTAGACTTAGCTGACCCAGAGATCCACAAGCCGAAAAGAATTGATATTTTGCTCCGAGCAGACTCCTTCTTTAATTTGTTGTGCAGTGGTTAAATCAAACTCACCAATGGAGGTCCATTGCTACAAAAAACACTATCGAGAACACTATCAAAAATGTATAGGCAAGTAAGTCTCGCAGAAGAAGATCGTAACTATCAACTGATAGTAAGGCGCGAGAATCCATCTGATGAGCTACAAATATTTCGTCTTAATACCTACGGAACGTCTTCAGCTCCATTTTAAGCCATCCGCAGCTTACAAGAACTTGGAGTTCGTAATAGGGATAAGCATGAAATTGGTTCATACTGAAGCCGATGATATTGACACCTTGAACGTGATGTGTCAAGTGTCAGAAATTTTCAATAGTGGCGGTTTCCAGCTGTCTAAATGGTTTTCAAACCATCCACAACTAGAAAAAGGGAACTACACTGAAAAATCCCTAAATTTCAATGATACCGATTTGACCAAAGACTTGGGTATGCGGTGGATGACACACACAGACATATTTCAATTTCATTTAAATGTGAGCTTTACAAAATTGACTCCCACAGAACACTCAATTCTTTCAGTAAGCGCGCGGCTTTTTGATGCTTTGGGACTGCTGTGCCCCATTGGCCTTACATCTAAAATTCTTCTTCAAAGCCTTTGGCAACTTTATCTGGAATGGGATGAATCTATTCCGATGTCGTTACATACGAGTTGAGAAAGGTTAAAGAATCTACTTAATCTTCTCGCAGTCACCTTTCCTAGGTACACGTTTGCCAGTGGGTGCTCAGCCGGAGGTCGGAGCCTTGGTAATCATCCAAGAGGACAACACTCCACCCCAGCGTTGGATTACCGGCAGGGTCATCAGCGTGGTGGCAGGGGTCGATGGCAAAATTCGAGTGGCCAAAATCAAGACCGCAACAGGCGTATTTAAGCGTCCTATATAGAAGCTGGCTGTACTCCCAATATATTCCTTCAAGGTGGCCGGAATGTTGAAGCGCAGAACGCTATTCATAAGGTTTAAATTATATTAAGATACAAATAAGTAACAGCTTAAGAGAGCCCAACAGCGTTATGTTCACCGCTTACAGGCCCAGAACTATTATGTTAGATCTATGCTAAGATCGGATTCAGCGGGCCTGGAAAGGCTCTTACAAAACTGAGCTCCTGGGCACAATAAACTAGTTGAATTTTGAATATCGAATCGGCCAGTCTTGTGTTCTCTCTTCCCCCAAAAATTTTGCAGCAGCCAAGCCATTAAACAAAAATGTTTGGTACATTAAAATATATGAAAATTTAGAGAGTTTTCTAATTTTATCAAAACCGAAAAACTTTGGCTATTCTATATTTAGACAAAGTACTTAGAGCCTAGCCTAACGAAGGTTGGCGAAGACGGGGCGACTTCGCCGAGAGCGAGAGAGAACTTTATTGTGTTCCCGCCTTCGCCCTAAACTAATTTACACTAAACTTAAAGGCCCGCCTGTCAGTAGGTGCCCAGGAGTCAGCGCCTCTCCGTCGCTTGGGTCGGTGCTGATCACTGTCTCGATTCCCACGAGGACTGTTCCCAGCTCTTGTGCGCTTAGGAGCGCGCTGCCCACCGTCCGTAGGAGTAGGCTCTTGGCAGTTTTTACACCTGCCTCCCAAAGTCCGCCCATGTGCGGAGCCCGTGGTGGCTGCGTATCGCGTCGGCTTCGTCTTTGATACTCTCTCGAAGGGCCCGGAAGTGGCGACTCGCTCCGACGAAGTTTGTCCCGTTGTCGCAATGGACGATCTTTGAAAAGCCAATAAAAAGGAATCTGTTGTTAAATCTGAAACAACTTATAGATGAGCCACTTTGAACGCAAAACTAACGAAGAGCGCAATGTAGGACTTATAGGGAGGCCTACAACGAATTTTCAATGTCGTATAGACAGGGCCACAAAAATCAACACCACATATAGCAAATGGGCGAAGATCACGGAGACTATCTGCGGGTAAATTTCCCATAATTTGTGTCATTAGTCGAGGCTTACACTTAAAGCAGCGTATGCATGATCGAACTATCTGACGGCAGACCTCCTGAGCGTTTACGATCCAAATACGCTGTCGAAGGAGACTCACAAGGGCTCGTGGACCAACATGTAAATTGGAATGGTGAAGATGCCGAACATAGGTCTGCACAAATTGGGAGCGTTTTGTTAACAACAATGGAAACTTGGCATCGTATAATATAGGAGCATTAGCTAGTCGCCCCCCAACTCGCAACAAAGAAAAGTGACACCAAGTCCCCTTGTCTTCATGGATGAATGGATTCAATCGCTGAAAACTAGGGCCAACTCTGGATCCTTTTCTTTTTTTCCCTTTCTTCATGATACTCGTGCTTTTGTAATATCTCGACAATTTTTAGAAAAGCTTCATTATATTCGGTCGTCGACAAAGTTTTTTTTTTTCTTATGAAATTTCTTATTTAGCGGAACTTGTAAACGAATACCGGAAGCAGTTTAAGGTGTGACGAAAATGCCCCGATGACATCTACGAAATCCAAATTTCTTACAGCAGCGGTTAGTTCGAGCGCAGTCTTCCTCGATTCTTGTAGTAGGACTTCTTCATCTAGGTTAAAGTGTGCATTTTGGGGCCAGTTTGCATATTCCTCTTTCAAAAACGCAGGTCCAGTAAACCATATTGACTGTATGATACAATATCTGCTGGGTTCTGTTTCGTTGGAACATGCCGCCATGTAGTTTCACCTGACCACTCTTGAATCTCCGCAACTCTATTCGATACGAATATGGACAATGATGATGGATGAGACCGGATCCAATGAAGCGTAACTTCAGACCAATAAACAATTCGTTCGATAGGTACCTTTAATAGGGGCTTGATTCTGTGGCAAAGTTTATCTGTAGGAGACATATGACCTAAGAAATGGTACTCCTCCATAAATTCTAAGTACATTTTCTTCATCTCAGAATACCGAGACAACCTTCTTTCAAGCGACAAAAACGCCGTTTTGCAACTTCAATGGAGTTGCCTAGTCTTACTTCAAACCGACCTGATGTCAATACCTGAGTAGTCTTCCGGTACATAGCTTTCGCTCAGGTGACAGAATTTTCTTTAGAGATGGCATTTCTTCCAGTGACCAACACTTCTGTAGTGTGCTGTCCATTATCTATTGATCTAAAACTAAAACCTCTTCTCTACAACTAAAACTTTTCACAACTTCTGTAGGGGAAGATGCCTTATATCTACCCGATACAACCAAGCCGAAGTGGGTTTTCTGCAGAGTTGGAAAGTCAGGACCTTGTCTAATTTGTCCAACAGCTAATAGTTCGAAAAAAGATTCTGCTCCATTAACATATATATTCTTTGTGGCTTGTCGAAATAGGGGTCCGCTTGTGGTAGGTTCTTTGGAATTCTCCAGTCACTGATATTGACAGACTGGTCAGGATGGTATCCTAATATTGATTTTAAAATCCAAAAATCGAAAGAAAACTCACTACCATTTATACGCGACTTCACCACTGTGTGTACCTTTTTCTTAACTTGAGAATTGGACTCGCCAATACCACGTAAGTTGATACACGACTCCTCTATACGGATCTGTAAGCGGTGAGCATATATATATATATATATATATATATATAAGAATATATTCATCGTTTTCAGTTCTTACACTTACGATCGACGTGGCTGAAATCACTCTGTCCAATGATGTCGCATGCATAACAAGTGACGTGGCAGGCTGATCTTGATTTAAAGAGGGAGAAAGAATCTCTTGGGATGGTGCCAACGCTAAACTATTTTCGGACACTGTAAATCTATGCAGTAAAACGTGATGCGAGCGGCCACAAACTCGAGATTTATTAAATTTGCATTTCGAAACAGTGTGACCCTTTCGCATACAATTGATGCATAAGGAAGCAGATTTTACAAAGTCGAACCTTTGTATTACCAAAAGACGAACAAACAGACCACAGTTCGCTATGATATGGTCTCCTGCATTGCAATAGCTACTAAGTTTGCTGGGATTTACTGTTGGACGAAGAATAAGAAAATGAGCTAAGATTATGTGGCTTGCTTGTAAGGTCACTGAGACACTGGGCTAGAAAGTAATGTCCGCGAGGCTAACGATGATTTTTGGTTAATTATCCCGGAGATTTACGCCTATTCGCTCGAGGGACTTATTTTAGGTGGGCGTCGGACTTGTCATTCTCGAAGGACCTTCGAGGTAGGGATAAGTGGGAGAGTGAGGGGAGAATATAGCTGGAGAGAGTTTAAAGAACACAGCTGGAGAGTTTTTGGAGCTGGAGAGAGTTTGGAGAGAACGAGGAAAGAGAGAGTTTGGAGAGAAGGAATAACGGTAGAAGACGGCGGACTTTGGACTCTAGCACGGTGCCGTGCGTAAAGACGAAAAGGAGAAGCCGAGAATTAACAGGATACGCCGGCCTATATAAGCAGGCCGAGCGCAGGAAGCGGGATGAGTCGATCACAAGGAGTCAATTCATCACGATCAGTAGACAAGCAGCAAATCAGTAAACAACACAAGTCAAGTTAACAGCAGGAGGAAGCAGAGCCGCGCCGAGTCAACAAGGAGCAAGATCGCTACATCAAGACGTTCGGAACTTAGAGTTTAAGTCTCCGCGCTGAGAAGCAGGTAGCTGAGGTCCTTAAGGCATCACGCGGCTAAGTCCAGGCGCTTTGTTCTAATTCTTGTTGCGACTTGAGCTTGGCGTATTGCTCGGCGAGCCCGACAGAAGTGAATAAAAAGAGTCCTAAGACAAAGAACCGTGGGCTCGGAAGGGAAGTTGTCCAGAACCAGCTGCCGTGCGAAAACAATTGCCTTGTCGAATTCCGGCGTACGCCTGAAACGGCAGGCGAGAATTGTGCAGGCCCTGGTGCGACTAGCCAAGAAGGACGCGCGTCCGAACCACGGGTGTCTCGAAAGGCGTATGCGTTGAGAGCACAGTAGTTCATCGCCAGAGCCCTAGAAAGGAAGCTGACCAAATCCCGAGAGCCAAAGACCAGCTGCACCTAGTCTCACAAGTGCAGAGCAAAAACATCGAGGACACAAGAAACGACGAGCAGTCATCGCAGGCCTTGCAGCAACCAAGCCATACTCCGACGTGTTCACTCCACGGCTAAGAGGGGAGGGCGGAAGCGTCCGTCTTGAACCTAGCGTCCTGCCACAGGGACTGCATTGGCGTACTTCCGGCGTATGCCTGAACCGTCAGGTAGAAACTGTGTAGGCGTCTGGTGTGACCGGCCGGGACAGATCCAGGGTCAGGAGGCTGTGGCTACGAAAGGCGTATGCTTTGAGAGCCCAGTGCCTGTTCACCCTAGTCTGGGAACGGTAACGCATCCCAAGACCCTCATAGCCCCGAGGCCAAAGACAGTGGGGGCGTTCCGGAGCAGCGAGCAACGAGGAAGCGGAGAACGACGGTGGAACGACCACAAGTCTTCAAGGAAGGCGTTGAGACAACCATCTGTCACCATTAGTCCCAGGCCGAGGGACAAGTCGGCGAATAAAGATCCTAGTAAAAACATCCTAACATTCTGTGCGTTCTCACTAGCCAATCGGGCGGTCACGTTTATATAAATTTGGTGGGACGAACAACACACATCTTCTGAGCTAGCCGCACAATACTCGTAGCGAGCAGACCGTAAAAATCAGTTCGTTACATCTGGCGCCCAAAACGTGATTGTCCGGTCGGTGAGAATCAGCATCGAAAAGGATGGATAGGTGCCAAGTTAGGCATCACTTTGGAGGAATGACATGACATGAGGAAAGCCCTCTCAGAGTACCTAACAAGGAAACAGAATGACCCAGGAGTTGCAGAGATATGGGCTGAGCTGGAAGAGAAATACGACAATAAGCCAGGCCCAACAGTCAAATTGCTGAACCCTGACGCCGAGGAGCTCATGGCAAGAACCGTTCAAAGATTACATGGTGGACATGCAGACTTTGATGAAGCCACTCGGGTACTCGCCAAAAGAAACCCTCGAGATAATCAAGGACAGTTATCCGCGTCCGTTGAAATTGGAGGTGTCGCATACAAGGCCACAATTGACACGGGAGCCACGTCAAGCTTCATTAACAAGGAGTTGACGGATGCACTGGCTGACAAAGGAAGGATCACAAGGACAAGACGGCAAGTTAGGTTGGCAGACGGCAGATGCAGCAGAATAAGCTCACAACTCGAGATCACGGTGGTATTTGGAAACAAACAATTGGAGATGAATCTTCTAATACTAGTGGATGAACTAGTGCTGGGATGGAATTTCCTCACGGGAGACGGGGCGGAAATAAAATGTGCCGGGCATGAATTGCGAATACCTGCAAGAAAACGGTACAATGGATGTCTGGAAGAAAGGCTGTTGGTGGCTGTAGATTCACACTTAAGTGATGAAGAGGACATTGAGAAATTCCTCGACAAACAGTTAGCAGATTTCAGCACCATGTCAGGAACATCTACAGTCGCCGAGCTCCAAATCACCATGAAAGACGACAAGACAATCAAACAGAGATATTATCCTAAGAACCCAAGAGTTCAAGGAGAGATCAACGCAATAGTGGACGAGCTGTTACAAATGGGCTTCATAGAACATTCAAGAAGTCCATACAGTCGCCCACCGTAATGGTGAAAAAGAAGACGGGCAAGTGGAGGCTATGCGTGTATTTCAGACAAATAAACTCAAAGTCCATAAAAGATGCCTACCCGATGCCCCGGATCAATTATATCCTGGACCAACTCAGAGAGACAAAATACATAAGCAGTCTAGACTTGAAAGACGGATATTGGCAGATCCCTTTGGAGGTAAATAGTAGGCAATATACGGCATTTACAGTACCCGGCAAAGGTGTGTTCCAATGGAAAGTAATGCCGTTCGGACTACATTCAGCATCGGCCACGTTCCAAAGGACTCTGGATCAGGTAATCGGCCCGGAGATGTCACCATACGCGTTTGCATACCAAGATGACATCATTGTGATCGGACGCACGCTGAAAGAACACGTGGAGAACCTAAAGGAAGTGTTTAGGCGCATCAAGGAAACCAACTTAAGAATAAACGCCGATAAATGCAAATTCTTCAAGCAAGAGTTTCTTTACCTAGGACACCGCGTTACTAGCGAAGGGATAGGCACAGATCCCGAGAAGGTAGCGGCCATATCCGAACTAGAGCCACCGTCGACAGTACGCGAACTACGGCAATACCTAGGCGTATCTTCATGGTATCGACGATTTGTGCCAGACCTTGCGCGTATAGTAAAACCACTGGCGGCCCAGCCGTCAGGCTAGGTTTCCTCGATTCTTCAGCAAAAAAATGCTGGTATCGGCGATTTAACATTTTTTGAAAATTGGTTCAAAGCGGTAACCTTTCATAATCTAATTTTTCTTCCCATTTTTGTTTGGGCACTGAAATCTTCGTGTCGTCTCCTGTCGATTACAAAAAACCGTATATAGATGATACGGTGTCGATAATATTTCTTATAGAAATACTTCGTCGTGGCGAACAGGGTATTTCGCGACCGTCAGGATAATTTGAGCAGGAGCTGCTGTGTATTTTTATTGCTACTAATGCCGATACGCCGCGGGCAACAATAAAGATCACTTTGCAATTTGTTTGCTTAACTTGCACTTGCACTTTATTTTTTATTTGTGCCTCTGTCACTAAGCTGCCTTTAAATAATATTAATAATTTTAGAGTCCACCCGGGGGCGCCATAAATATTTGATAGTTTTCTAATTAATACCGAAAAACTTTGTGGTGGCTAAAATTATTAATTTGCAAAAAAAGAAAACAGACGAAAACGAAAATTGAATGCAATTTCAACGAATCATTCTATATTTAGACAATTTACTTAGAACCTAGCTTAACGAAGGTTGGCAAAGACAAAGCGACTTTGCCGAGAGCGAGAGAACACTTTATTGTGTTTCCGCCATCGCCCTAAACTAACTTACACTATACTTCCATTTTTTGACAAATTCATGACAACTTTATATTTTGAGCCAACACTGCTAGTATATGATGATTTATGCGGAGTGGAACCACAGTGCCGTAATTACAAGAAAAATAGGGACAAATATTTGGAACTCGAAGAAAATTTATTATTTATTTGATTTGTTACTCCCTTTGTTCAGTTATTATTTTTGTTTGTTTTAATTAATTATTTTATTAACGGTTGCCAAATTTTTTAATTGTATTACCTTTTGATGACCATTTTATTGAGATATCGTCATTGGGCGAGAAATATTTAAGCAGGGTTTTGATATTTTCATTTCTTCAAACAAATTTACATTTTCGAGAGCCAAAATAATTTATTTGTGTACCGGTTCTGAGCCAGCCGATATTGATACTGAACTTGACGGAGAAAATAAAATAAAACTTAATTCATTGTTGGCAAAGTACTCAGATTTTTTTATAAAAGGCATTCCATATACTAAAGTTAGAGTTGGCGAAATGAAAATTAGATTGATTGATCCAAGGAAAACAGTTAAAAGAAGGCCATATCGATTAAGTCCATGACCAAGACCAAGCTGTTCACCTTATGCAAGACCCATATTGTTGGTAAAAAAGAAAAATGGTTCGGATAGACTCTGCGTTGACTATAGAGAGCTAAATTCAAACACATTTGCTGATAAATACCCGCTCCCACTCATACAGGATCAAATAAATAGACTTCAAGGAGTTAATTATTTTACATGTTTAGATATGGCCAGTGGATACTACCAAATTCCTTTGCAAGCGGATTCTATTGAGTACACAGCGTTTGTGACGCCAGATGGCCAGTATGAGTTTCTGTCTATGCCATTCGGGCTTAAAAACGCGCCTTCTGTTTTTCAACGCTTAGTAATGCAGGCGCTAGGAGATTTAGCGAAATCTTATGTTATCGTCTATATGGATGATATCATGATAACTGCCACAACACAATGCGACGCGTTTAAAAGATTAGAGATTGTTTTAAATGTTCTGACAGAGGCAGGGTTTTCATTCAACATTACAAAGTGCTCATTTCTGAAAACATCGGTTCAATATCTAGGCTACAGTGTTAGTGCTGGTGAAATTCGTCCAAACCCTCAGAAAATAGTAGCGTTAACTGGCCTTCCCCCTCCACAGTCTGTAACATCACTTAGACAATTTATTGGATTAGCATCGTATTTCCGGCAGTTTAAAAAGGTCTTTTCACAGTTGATGAAACTGTTATATTTCTTAACTTCAGGCAAAAATAAATTCATTTGGAAAGCAGAACATGAACAGATACGGAAACAAATTATTTCTATACTTACCGATGAATCAGTCCTTGTTATTTTTGACCCAAATTATCTCATTGAATTACATACAGATGCAAGTGGCAGTGGTTACGGTGCAATTATATATTATAGCAAAACTACTTCACCTGCAGAGTCCAGATATCACTCGTATGAGTTGGAAACTTTAGCGGTTGTAAACTCAATTAAACATTTTCGACATTATTTGCTGGGCAGAACTTTACTGTTTATACCGACTGTAACTCATTGAAGGCGTCATGAAATAAACAAGATTTGACCCCTAGAGCACAGCGATGGTGAGCTTTCTTACAGTCATTTACATTCGAAATTCAGTATAGAGAAGGGAAAAGAATGGCACATGTTGACTTTTTGTCGATAAATCCTATCTCACCAGGGTCTACTTCTGCTCCAAAAGTAATTGATGAGAATTAAAAGATTTTTCTCTTGATGAAGATATAGCGAAAACATATGAAATAAGGTCAGAGGTTCTTCACCGAAAAATACAGAGGAATGGCAAAACCCGCTGTTTACCGGAGGTGCCCCGTGCTTTCAGATGGTCCGTTATAAACCAAGTTCATAAGTCGATAATGCATTTAGGTTTCGAAAAGACACTGAATAAAGTTTACGATTTTTACTGGTATGACAATATGTCAAAATACATCAAAAAATTTGTTGACAATTGCATCACTTGCAAAATGTCTAAATCAACATCAGAAAAAATTCTGCATCCCATCCCAAAAGTAAATATTCCTTGGCACACAATCCATATCGACTTAACAGGGAAATTAAGCGGCAAGAGTGACCAGGAGGAATATGTTATTGTTCAAGTTGACGCGTTTACCAAGTATGTCTATCTCAGTCACACCCTTAAATTGGACAGTGAGAGTTGCATAAAGGCTGTCAAGACCGCTGTTTCGTTGTTTGGAGTACCAAACCGAATAATAGCTGACCAGGGAAGGTGTTTTACTGGATCAAAGTTTAGTGAATTTTGTTCAGATCAAAAAATAAGCTTGCACTTGATTGCCACCGGCGCTAGTCGCGCAAATGATCAAGTGGAACGAACAATAAGCACTTTGAAAAATATGTTAACGGCGGCTGAAACTGGAACACAGTCTTGGCAGGATGTGCTAGGAGAGGTGCAGCTGGCAATCAATTGTACAACTAATCGTTTGACGAAGGCAAGTCCTCTAGAAATGTTATTGGGAAAAGTAGCACGGCCATTAGGATTACCTCCACCTTGTGACATAGAAAATGATGTAGATTTGTCGAACTTGAGAGCACAAGCTGAAAAAAATATGTTAGTTACTGCAGTTTACGATAAAGAACGGTTTGATAAAAGTAAGGCAAAAGTACGTAGACACAATGTTGGAGATTTTGTATTACTTAAAAACGAGGAAAGACATCAAACCAAGCTGAGTCCAAAATTTAAGGGGCCTTTTCAAATAACACAGGTTCTAGAGGGTGACAGGTACATTTTAAAGTCCTTAACTAACAAACGAACTTACAAGTATGCTCACGGAGATTTAAGAATTTTACCAGATGGGGAAGTTCCCGAAGAGCTTAATGTGTGCGATGATTATAATAATGTTGAAAGCGAAAATGAATATATTAATAATGACGAAGTTGCTGAAGAAAGTGAAGTGCGCCAATAAGGGTGGCAAAAAGATGTAGTACTGCTGGTCAAACGGAAATGACAGAGCTTGTACTGGGATCATGTAAATCAAGCTCAGAAATGAAATTTAAAACAAGAAAAGAAAGTAATGAAATGATAAAAAGAAAGAGTATCGTGACCTGAGTGGACGATAATGAGATTTGAAATATTAATGTAAGCAAAAGTGCAGAACAAACTAATGTTTGTTTTGATCATGGCGTGTGGTGCATTAGATATAAGAAGGGATAAATTGAGTTAAATAATTGGTTTAAAAACATGTTTGTTTATGTGAGATTGAAACATAATCCTTGAAGACTTGATTTGTTAATGAAACCCAAACAGAATGATAATGTTTATGTTAAGATATGTTTTAAGGAGGTCTGATATTATTTTGTAAAATTGGTCATTAATCAGTTTACATAAATTAAGAAAAGAAAATTGGATTTCGTTGTGAAAATATTTGTTTAAGTTGTAAAAAACAAAAGGTTGTTAAAAAACAAAATATTATATATAGAAATAAAAAAGGAGCAAAAGAGAAACTAAAAATGTAGTCGTTTATACACGAGGTCGTGTTAGAGTCAGAATGGCCGTGTCGGCGCATACTAAGAGTGTGTGGATGTTGGTATGAGTGTATGGGTATATGGGTATATTTTCGGGAATTTTATCAGAAGGCCTATTTCATCACTATTGGTAATATTGCATTAGCCTCTAATTCTGCTGTGTCATGTTGTCGCTTTAAGAAATTGCGTTTTAGCGGGGCGACAGCGTAGTGTCGCTGTCGCAGAGTGTGGTTCGGTTGTAAGCACAAAAGGAAGAAGGAACGATGCATTCAGTTGCGTTTGGGACTTGAGGTGTGCGAAACCGAAACTCGCTGCGCTACTACGATGTCGGACGAGAATAACCCTGCTCCAACATGTGTATATGTAAGGGTATGTATTGGTACAGTAGAGCGTCGAGGAGAGGACTGTATTTGAATTGACGAAACAAAAAAAATTATGAGGAAAGAAAAAAAAATGGCTCACACAAGACAAAAAATATCGCGACAGCGGCGGAATGTTCGGCGAACAGGAAAACTCCGAAACTTGCGCACACCGATTGGCTGATGTTAATTGTGCCTTTTTATTTTTCACCACAACTTTTAATTTTGGTGGAGACGGAAAATTTGACGATAGAATAGACGAGTAATATAGATTTCTCAACTGCCGTTGTGTCGGGTAAACTCGGACGTGGAGTTGACCCGAAAAAAATAATCTTTAAGCTGTGTGAACGAAATTTAATGTTCGGACCACTGCTGACGACTGGCAGCGAGAGGGAGACGGAAGAGGCTCGTATTGATGGAACGGTGGAAGAGTATCTGAATACGGCTCGAAGGACCAACGTTTGTAGGGGGCGATCCATCCGCTAAAAAACTTATTGAAGATGCACCAAAAAAATTTCGGACGTTGATGCACTATGATTACGCGCGGAGCCTAAAAGGCGTAAAAACGAGATCGCGAGAAGTTAAAAAGCACAATGTAGAAGCGGACAGACTAAGACTTGAAATACGTACGAGACTAATACTAATACTAATTTTGTGCTAAGTAAGATAAAATTAATGCTTTTATGCTTGGCAAAGAGTCGGTAGTAGAAATAATATGGTATAGTCTATTATAGTCGTTACACAGTACTCTAAACGCTTCATGCATATCAAAGTTAGATCTACAAATATTTAATGTAAGAAGAACATAGTTCCTGGTAATTCTATTAGACACGGAGAAGTTTATGTGACCCAGTAACTCGGGACTCTCCACATCCCCGTGAATAAGTTTATAGATAAAAGTTGTGCCAAGCATCGTTCTACGGTTTACTAAGAATGGTAGATTAATTAGGAGAAGTCTACTAGAGTAGGATGGTAAAATAAGGCTTGCATTCCAGTTAAGGCAAATAATAAGAGCAAATAATAAAAAGTTCTTTTGCACAGACTCTATCCGGTCTATATGTACACCATACTGAGGACTCCAAACTGCTGAACAGTACTCCAGGATTGGACGCACTAGTGAAATGAACAGAGTCTTTGTAACATAGGGATCACCGAATCCCTTTGACCACCTTGTTATAAATCCAAGTACTCCCCTGGCTTTATTCACCATAGAAGTAATATGGTCACAAAACTTTAGTTTTGGGTCAAGAAGGACGCCAAGGTCATCAACATTCGTAATTCTAGACAACGCGCAACCACCCAGCGTATACGTTGCATATTGTGGGTTCACCCGAAAAAATGTCATTACATTGCACTTAGCGCTATTTAAATCCAAAAGATTTTCAGAACACCATGTTTGAAAAACATTTAGGTCAGATTGTAAGTCCGAACTAGTAGAAATTTCGTTATATTGCAGGCATAACTTAACGTCATCTGCGTACATAAGGACACGCGACTTTGTCAAGACTAGAGGGAGATCGTTTATAAATAAAGTAAAAAGAAGTGGGCCAAGGTGGCTTCCTTGTGGGACGCCTGAAGTAACTCGGATCAAATCAGAGATCGAGTTTTTAAAGAGGACTCGTTGAGGACTCAGATAACTTGAGATCCATGGAAACCCTAATAAGTCTAGCTTTAATACAAGAAGCGAGTGATTTACTGAATCAAACGCTTTACTAAAATCAGTGTAAACTACGTCAGTCTGCATGTTCTTTCTAAAGCCATTTATTACAAAAGACGTTAGCTCCAAGAGGTTTGTCGTCGTAGATCTTCGCCTTATAAATCCATGTTGACATGGAGATATAATCGATCTACAAAGATGTTGCAAATGGGGTGTAATAGTGTTTTCGAAAAGCTTTGGGATGGCGGATAATTTGGATATGCCTCTGTAATTACTTGTATTGCATTTATTTCCTTTCTTATGAAGGGGAATGACAAATGACTCCTTCCAAATAAGAGGGAAATGAGATGTTTTTAAAGACAAGGTAAACAATTTGTACAGAGGTCTACACAGAGTTTCAGCACAGTACCTCAGCACGCAGCCTGGAACTCCGTCCGGACTCGGTGAATAGACAGGCTTAACTTTATGGAGATCCAAAAGAAGGGAGCTTTCGCTTAACTTCGGACAAAAAATCAAGTTCGACTTGGGTATGGCATTTGAATAAGACGGATTTGGACGGGATGAAACAGAATATGTTGTCTGGAAAAACTGGGCAAATAGATCGGCAATTGCCTGATCAGAATTTGCCGTAGAGTTTTCAAATGATAGTGATGCAGGGTAACAGGCTGATTAACGCTTAGTGTTAACAAAATTATAAAACTGTTTTGGATCTTGTGAAAATTGGACCCTACAACGAGTCAAATAGCTTTTATAACACCGGGCGTTAACACGATAAAATTTGACCGAGCCCTTAGGTACCGAGAGAAGGCAGATTGTGAACCGCACATTTTAAATTTATTGAAAAGTCTGGCATTCATATTTTTTAGGAGGGACAACTCTTTATTAAACCACGGAGGTTTATTTGAAATTGACGGATAGTATAACGGAACACACAGATAAAAGAATGAATTCAATGCATTATAAAAGATATTAACGGCCTTAGCCACGTTAGTGCATGAATAAAATTCGGACCAGTCATAGCGGGATATAAAAGTATTTAAAAGATGAAAGTTTGCCTTACGGAAGCAGCGGATTCGTTTAACCGACTTTTCGGATTTTTTATTCAGCTCTGTTCTTGCGTCTACAGTCAGCTCTAGAGTTGGATGATAAGGATCTTCCGGTTGTGTAAGTGGTGACGTTCTTGATAGGCAAACGCCTTCTGAATTTGAAACAAAACACAAGTCCAGTAAACGTCCTAAGGAGTTCTTAACATGGTTCACTTGGGATATCGCAATGTGAAGCAAGCCGTCAATAAAGTCATGCTGCGCTAAAGGAAGGAAAATGTTAGAGTTTTCGTCAGGGGACCATGTCGCACTAGGTATATTAAAATCACCCAATACTATTAACTGATCTCGATCTGACAGTTTTTTGGAAATGGACTGAATAACGGAAAGGTGATTTGCGTAAATGGGGAACTCAGATAATGGTGGGATATATGAACAAGTAATATATATACAAAACTACCGGGAAACGATAATTTTATACCTAGGAATTCGATGTCATAAATTCTTCGAATGTTAGTAATTCAGACGAAAAGGTGGAGTCGACAGCAATCAGGACTCCACCTCCCCGTCTGGTCTGACGATCAAGCCTATAAATTATGTACTTACCCGGGAGAATTTCGGAGCTAAGAATATCCGGCCTTAACCAGGTCTCTGTACATACCATAATATTATATGGGAAAGAAAACTATCCGAATACAATTTAGTCAGCTTACTAAGTAAGCCTCTTGCATTCTGATAGCAAAGAAGAAAAGAGGAGGCTAGTTTTTTGGGACAGAAGAGGATGTGGAGGGCGCTGGGGATGGTTCTTTAATGGTATTTTCCATTTCCCCTGAACTATTCTTTTTTCTCTTAGCTTCGTACTCTTTTACAAATATGCCCTCGGGCCAGAAATTGGTGGAACACACAGATGCAAAAAGAGCACAAGGAATACCAATCTTAAATGATGATACTTTCCTAGCATAAGAAAATTTAAATTGTTCGACCTTCAAATCATCAACTTGGATTTTGTTACGGATATAAGCCGTAATATCCAGTGATGAGAGGTCTGGCGCGAGCCGTGAAACAAATACATGTTTTAGCTGGGGCACCCGAACACAAGTAACCGTTTTTGGTACAACACATGCAACCCCTTTTGGTACTACAGAATTTGTATCTGTACTACCAGTATCGGCCGGTAATCCGGACGTTAAGTCTACATGAGGTGTTGGGGCCACTACTTTATATTGATCGGACAGAGCGGAAGTACCTAGCGGAGCCACATCGATTCCAGCAACTTCGGATACCGAATCACTTTTTGCCCCTGATCTTAGTACCATTTGAGTGGCTCCTAAGATTGGCAGCTGAGCTGGAGTCGAATCGCGGGCAGCAGGTTGCACGGCACCTGCCATAGAATGCCCACCGACCGCGACTTTTTTGCGCTTTGGGGAATCGGGCTCAGCTAGCATGCGGCTAGTGAGCTGAGATTCAAGCGCCACGAGCAGGTCCGTATTTTTACAGCAGTTCCGGATTAATTCCGTAACACTGCTTTTTGTGAGCAGCCTAATAGTTATTGCCTGGTTCTCGTATACAATGCATTCATCGCAGTAGTAGCGTAGGCCACTCCTCTTATCGATGGCATCACGAACCAGGCCAGAATAGCCAAGACACTTTGCGTGATAAATTTTATCACATGTATGGCAGGGAATACTTTGCTGTCCAGCCGAGATAACTTTCTTGCAATTTTTTAATGAACAGAAAGCCATTTTCACTGACCGCGGACCACTGTGCACTATAGCGGACAAAAATATCGAAAGCGCTCAAGAACTTTTTAATGAGAGATCAAGCAGAGCGACAGAGCAGGAGCGAAACACCGAATAACTTTGATGTTAGGCATCACGAAACGAGATAGAAACGAAAAGAGAGAGAGAGAGCGGGATTATTAACCGATTAACTCCGGTATAAAACACCTCTGAGAGATATGACCGTTGGAGTGCGTGCCGTTCCAACAGCGCTCAACGACGAAGAGAAAGACTGAAGAGAGGGGCAATGGAACACAATAACAACAAACCAGCACCGAATTAAATTATGATAAAAACTTTTTGTTTACTAAACACAAGTTAATCACGATGCACTCGCGAAGCGAACGGAGAGTTGTTAGAAAACACTTAAAGGTGTAGAAACGTTAAAGAGATTTAAGTAAACCCAGGTGGTTTCAATAAGAAAAATGAAAATTCGGAGCGCAGAACAAAAACACGACCGCTCTCTGTGAATGCAATTAAAAATCATTTGACCCGTAGAGGTTTGAAAGAAAAAGTTCGGGGGCGTCTCGGTAAATTACAGAGGTGCGCGTCAGCTTTATTTCGCCGCTTACAAGTAACTAAACTGAACTTAAACAAAAACCGCGCTCCCGCCCACTTTACAGCGCTGAAGCGAGAGCGGGAGATCGGCAGCGGCCGACCTAGGAGTTCGGATCCGAACCCGAGGCCCGTGCTCGCGCGGAAGTTGCGAGAAATCCGCGGGAGTGCAAAAGGGGCGAGAGCGAAGGCTCGGAGAGCTCAGTGAACAGCGGCGGTACACTGAGCCACTGACCTAAACATTTGTGGTGTAAGTTTGTTGTGGTAGGCCGCTTTCTGCTTTGATATTTCATATTTAACTGGCGATATGCCATGATCTGGATGGATGATTTCGTTCCGAACATACGATGGTGTCCCAGTGATTGTTCGCAAGATTTTTGATTGTGAGCGTAGTATAATCTCATCATAAATATCATATATCATAAAATATTCAATAATTTTAACATAATTTTTTTTTTTTCGCATCAAATCCAACGGCCCACATGCCCGCCCAACCGACCGAGGGGCGCAGCCGTGTATCGTGCGGAACGATTCGTGAGAAGATAGACGCGAGATATGAAAGTATAGGTAAAAGTCCTCGGACGTTGATGCACTATGATCAGCGCAAACAAGTGGCCCTTACGACACCAAGCAGTGCTTGTTACGAGCGGAGCCTAATAGGCGTAAAAACGAGATCGCGAGAAGTTAAAAAGCACAATGTAGAAGCGGACAGACTAAGATTAGAAATACGTACGTAAGATAAAATTAATGCTTTTATGCTTGGCAAAGAGTCGGTAGTAGAAATAATATGGTATAGTCTATTATAGTCGTTACACAGTACTCTAAACGCTTCATGCATATCAAAGTTAGATCTACAAATATTTAATGTAAGAGGAACATAGTTCCTGGTAATTCTATTAGACACGGAGAAGTTTATGTGACCCAGTAACTCGGGACTCTCCACATCCCCGTGAATAAGTTTATAGATAAAAGTTGTGCCAAGCATCGTTCTACGGTTTACTAAGAATGGTAGACTAATTCGGAGAAGTCTACTAGAGTAGGATGGTAAAATAAGGCTTGCATTCCAGTTAAAACTCTATCCGGTCTATATGTACACCATACTGAGGACTCCAAACTGCTGAACAGTACTCCAGGATTGGACGGACTAGTGAAATGAACAGAGTCTTTGTAACATAGGGATCATCGAATCCCTTTGACCACCTTTTTATAAATCCAAGTACTCCCCTGGCTTTATTCACCATAGAAGTAATATGGTCACAAAACTTTAGTTTTGGGTCAAGAAGGACGCCAAGGTCATCAACATGCGTAATTCTAGACAACGCGCAACCACCCAGCGTATACGTTGCATATTGTGGGTTCACCCGAAAAAATGTCATTACTTTGCACTTAGCGCTATTTAAATCCAAAAGATTTTCAGAACACCATGTTTGAAAAGCATTTAGGTCAGATTGTAAGTCTGAACTAGTAGAAATTTCGTTATATTGCAGGCATAACTTAACGTCATCTGCGTACATAAGGACACGAGACTTTGTCAAGACTAGTGGGAGATCATTTATAAATAAGGTAAAAAGAAGGGGGGCAAGGTGGCTTCCTTGTGGGACGCCTGAAGTAACTCGGATCAAATCAGAGATCGAGTTTTTAAAGAGGACTCGTTGAGTCCTACCACTCAGATAACTTGAGATCCATGTTAGAAGATCACATGGAAACCCTAATAAGTCTAGTTTTAATACCAGAAGAGAGTGATTTACTGAATCAAACTCTATACTAAAATCAGTGTAAACTACGTCAGTCTGCATGTTCTTTCTAAAGCCATTTATTACAAAAGACGTTAGCTCCAAGAGGTTTGTCGTCGTAGATCTTCGCCTGATAAATCCATGTTGACATGGAGATATAATCGATCTACAAAGTTGTTGCAAATGGGGTGTAATAGTGTTTTCGAAAAGCTTTGGGATGGCGGATTATTTGGATATGCCTCTGTAATTACTTGTATTACATTTATTTCCTTTCTTATGAAGGGGAATGACAAATGACTCCTTCCAAATAAGTGGGAAATGAGATGTTTTTAAAGACAAGGTAAACAATTTGTACAGAGGTCTACACAGAGTTTCAGCACAGTACCTCAGCACGCAGCCTGGAACTCCGTCCGGACTCGGTGAATAGACAGGCTTAACTTTATGGAGATCCAAAAGAAGGGAGTTTTCGCTTAACTTCGGACAAAAAATCAAGTTCGACTTGGGTATGGCATTTGAATAAGACGGATTTGGACGGGATGAAACAGAATATGTTGTCTGGAAAAACTGGGCAAATAGATCGGCAATTGCCTGATCAAATTTTTCCCGTAGAGTTTTCGAATGATAGCGATGCAGGGTAACAGGCTGATTAACGCTTAGTGTTAACAAAATTATAAAACTGTTTTGGATCTTGTGAAAATTGGACCCTACAACGAGTCAAATAGCTTTTATAACCATGTCGCACTAGGTATATTAAAATCACCCAATACTATTAACTGATCTCGATCTGACAGTTTTTTGGAAATGGACTGAATAACGGAAAGGTGATTTGCGTAAATAGGGAACTCAGATGATGGTGGGATATATGAACAAGTAATATATACAAAACTACCGGGAAACGATAATTTTATATCTAGGAATTCGATGTCATAAAATTCTTCGAAAGTTAGTAATTCAGACGAAAAAGTGGAGTCGACAGCAATCAGGACTCCACCTCCCCGTCTGGACTGACGATCAAGCCTATAAATTGTGTACTTACCCGGGAGAATTTCGGAGCTAAGAATATCCGGCCTTA
Source organism: Drosophila prolongata (assembly GCA_036346975.1). Taxonomy (NCBI): domain Eukaryota; kingdom Metazoa; phylum Arthropoda; class Insecta; order Diptera; family Drosophilidae; genus Drosophila; species Drosophila prolongata. The sequence goes on along the minus strand of JAYMZC010000387.1, from coordinate 20,516,720 downwards.
ACCAGGTCTCTGTACATACCATAATATTATATGGGAAAGAAAAACTATCCGAATACAATTTAGTCAGCTTACTAAGTAAGCCTCTTGTATTCTGATAGCAAAGAAGAAAAGAGGAGGCTAGTTTTTTGGGACAGAAGAGGATGTGGAGGGCGCTGAGGATGGTTCTTTAATGGTATTTTCCATTTCCCCTGAACTATTCTTTTTTCTCTTAGCTTCGTACTCTTTTACAAATATGCCCTCGGGCCAGAAATTGGTGGAACACACAGATGCAAAAAGAGCACAAGGAATACCAATCTTAAATGATGATACTTTCCTAGCATAAGAAAATTTAAATTGTTCGACCTTCAAATCATCAACTTGGATTTTGTTACGGATATAAGCCGTAATATCCAGTGATGAGAGGTCTGGCGCGAGCCGTGAAACAAATACATGTTTTAGCTGGGGCACCCGAACACAAGTAACCGTTTTTGGTACAACACATGCAACCCCTTTTGGTACTACAGAATTTGTATCTGTACTACCAGTATCGGCCGGTAATCCGGACGTTAAGTCTACATGAGGTGTTGGGGCCACTACTTTATATTGATCGGACAGAGCGGAAGTACCTAGCGGAGCCACATCGATTCCAGCAACTTCGGATACCGAATCACTTTTTGCCCCTGATCTTAGTACCATTTGAGTGGCTCCTAAGATTGGCAGCTGAGCTGGAGTCGAATCGCGGGCAGCAGGTTGCACGGCACCTGCCATAGAATGCCCACCGACCGCGACTTTTTTGCGCTTTGGGGAATCGGGCTCAGCTAGCATGCGGCTAGTGAGCTGAGATTCAAGCGCCACGAGCAGGTCCGTATTTTTACAGCAGTTCCGGATTAATTCCGTAACACTGCTTTTTGTGAGCAGCCTAATAGTTATTGCCTGGTTCTCGTATACAATGCATTCATCGCAGTAGTAGCGTAGGCCACTCCCTAATCGATGGCATCACGAACCAGGCCAGAATAGCCAAGACACTTTGCGTGATAAATTTTATCACATGTATGCCAGGGAATACTTTGCTGTCCAGCCGAGATAATTTCTTGCAATTTTTTAATGAACAGAAAGCCATTTTCGCTGACTACGGACCACTGTGCACTATAGCGGACAAAAAAATCGAAAGCGCTCAAGAACTTTTTAATGAGAGATCAAGCAGAGCGACAGAGCGGGAGCGAAACACCGAATAACTTTGATGTTAGGCATCACGAAACGAGATAGAAACGAAAAGAGAGAGAGAGAGCGGGATTATTAACCGATTAACTCCGGTATAAAACACCTCTGAGAGATATTACCGTTGGAGTGCGTGCCGTTCCAACAGCGCTCAACGAAGAAGAGAAAGACTGAAAAGAGGGGCAATGGAACACAATAACAACAAACCAGCACCGAATTAAATTATGATAAAAACTTTTTGTTTACTAAACACAAATTAATCACGATGCACTCGCGAAGCGAACGGAGAGTTGTTAGAAAACACTTAAAGGTGTAGAAACGTTAAACAGATTTAAGTAAACCCCGGTGGTTTCAATAAGAAAAATTAAAATTCGGAGCGCAAAACAAAAACACGACCGTTCTCTGTGAAGACGCACAAGAATATGAATATACAAACATACACACATTAATTAATCGTTTTAAGAGCAGCAGAGAGTCAAGATTTGAGAATATAGAAAAAAGTATATTATATTCAATGTTCGTAATACTCTAACAGGTTCATGCATTTACAATAATTTTATACTAGGGGAATATAATTTCTAGTTAATCTATTTGGCACAAAAAAGTAAAGCCGACTTACATAGTCGGGGCTGTCAATCTCACCATGAATAGGTTATAAATGAAGACAGTCCTAAGCATCGTTCTACGGTTGGCTAGGAGGGTATATTAATCAACAGTAGTCTACTAGAATAAGAAGGAATGACAAGATTTGCGTTCCGTTTTGGCGCCGTAAAGCAAAAAGAAGAAAGGTTTTTTGTACTGATTCAATGCGACCAATATGCATTCCGTAATATAGACGCCTGATGGGAGACCCATACTCCAGAATCGGACGGACTAGGAAAATTTATTAAGTCTTATTGACATAAGGATAATTTAATTCTTTTGATTACCTTTTACTAAAAGCAAGAACACCTCTGGTTTTATTAACTATGAACGAAATATGATAAGAAAACTTTAGTATTGGGTCCAAAACAACGCCAAGGTCGTTTACTGGAGTTAATCTATCCAAAAAGCTGCCACTTAACGTGTAAGTCACGTATGTCGGATTGGCCCGATAAAAAGTCATCAGCTTGTATTATCTCGGCTCAAGTTTTGAAAGTTATCTAGATCGGAAATGTCCTAGCATGCCCTGATTTTATGAAGACGTTTGTGCTGCGGACCGACCCCAGCGATAACGGGCTCTCTATTTCCGACCAAGGCATGCGGGTGATGTCGTATTCCATTCCGGTTCCTAAATGGATCAGAAAGAAATTTCTCGGCGACTGAGAAGAAATGCTTGGCCTTGCGGAAATTAGGGCCGAACTTGGAGGGCTTCCACTTCAAAGTGATAACGGATCATATAGCCCTGAAGTGGTTGAATAGCTTCGAGAGCCCAACTGAAAGAATCGCAAGATGGGCACTGGAACTGAAACAATACTACTTTGAGATCGCGTATAGGAAGGGACAGCTAAATTTAGTGGCAGACGCACTTTCGCGGCAGTCACTGCCAGAAACGTGTAGAAGGATGAAGGGCAAAGCGCTGTTCTTGTGCCAGAACCAACCAGAAGTATACAGTCGAGTGTAACTGAATAAGGAACATGCGGAGTAAGATAGCCCAAAATCCCCAGAAATATCCAGACTACATGGCGGAAGCTGTCGCCACATACCTCACAGAGCGGCCAACGAGGATGTGACATCATGGAAGCTGTGCGTGCCAACGGGGTCCAGACAGCGGGTAATGTCGGAGAATCACGACTTGTCGGCAGCCGGACAAATGGGCAGTCGGAAGACAATCGGAACAAGATAACATTGGCCGGAAATGCACCGCGACATCAGAAAGTATGTGCAGAATTGTGAGAGCTGCCAGCTACAGGCGGCTGGGAAAATGCTGACCCAAATACCGGGCATATATGGGCCCCAAGAAAACCCGAAGAATAGAGCCAACAGAACGGTGAAAACAATGATCGACCAGTTCACCAGGGCAGACCAGAGGACCTGGGACGAAAGATGGCCGGAATTGCAGCTAACCGTGAACACGAGAGTACATAAGTACGCGAGAATGACTTATAATTGAGGGAATATCGTTAATAAATAATGTAAAAAGTAGCGGACCCAGATGGCTCCCTTGTGGGACACTGAAGGTAACAGGACCCTCTGTGACCAGCAATTTAGATAAGTCCACTGGAAAACCTAACTGGTTAAGTTTCCGAAAAAGTAGTAAATTATTTTCAGAGTTAAATGCTAAGTTACTAAAGTCAGTGTGAATGTCGTCCGTTTAAAAACTTCTTTTAAAGCCCTTTATCACAAATGTAGTGAGCTTCAAAAGGTTAGTTATTGTGGATCAGTGTTTAAAAAATCCGTGTTGTCACGGAGAAATAATTGATCTACAAAATTTTTAATTTTTTCAAAAAACTTAGGAATAGCTAACAACTTAGATATACCTCTATTGTTACTGGATTCTAACTTGTTACCTTTTTTTGTAAAGAGGAATAACAAATGATTCCTTCCAAATATGTGGAAATTGGGAAGTTTTTAGAGATAAGGTGAACAACTTGTGGAGAGGTTTGCACAGGCCCTCAGCGCAATATCTATGCACGCACCTAGGAATACTATCGGGCTCTGGCGAATAAATGGGCTTAACACGAAGAAGTATAAAAAAAAGAGCTTTCTGTTAAAGTGGGACAGAATATGAGGTTCTACTTCAATAAGAACAAGTAAAGTAAAGTAGAGTAAGTCGTTAAAAAAATTGGCCAAATAAATCGGCTATAGCCTGATCTGTGGGTGCCGTCATGTTTTCGAACGACAGCGAGGAAGGATATGATATAGATTTACACTTGGTGTTAAGAACGTTATAAAACTGTTTCGGGTCCTGAAAGAACTGGACCTTACAACGGTTTAAGTAACTATTATAACACTCAGCATTAAGCACGGTAAGTCTTGACCGAGCATTTAAATATCTGGCAAAAACAGATTAAGAACCAGTATTTTTATATTTCCTAAAAAGTCTGGACTTTACATTTCTTAAGTGTGTCAACTCTTTGCCAAGCAAAGGTGATTTATTGGAGATTGACGGATAGTACCACGGAACACAGGAATTAAAAAATGAGTTTATTGCAGTGTAAAATACATTAACTGCTTCGGGCAAATTATTGCATTAGTAAAGATGAGACCAATTTAAGCCAGAAAAAAAGTTATTTAGCCTCAGAAAGTCTGCCTTGCGAAAACAATGTATTCGTTTGGTTGATTTTTCTTTCATAACCGTACCGTTCTGGATTTGATACAAAACACAAATCAAGCAGTATGACATATGTACTTTCCATCCCTTATGGACCACGTAACTCGAATTATATTAAAATCTCCTAGAACTCCCAACTGATCCCTATGCCTATAATTTAATTATACCCGTTAGAGTAAAAGGGTATATTGTATTCGTGCAAAAGTATGTAACAGGTAGAAGAAAGCGTTTCCGACCCTATAATGTATATATATTATTGTTCAGGATCAGTAGCCGAGTCGATCTAGCCATGTCCGTCTGTCCGTCTGTCTGTCCGTCTGTCTGTCCGTCTGTCTGTCTGTCCGTCTGTCCGTCTGTCTGTCCGTCTGTCTGTCCGTCTGTCTGTCCGTCTGTCTGTCCGTCTGTCTGTCCGTCTGTCTTTCCGTCTGTCTGTCCGTCTGTCTGTCCGTCTGTCTGTCCTGTCTGTCCGTCTGTCTGTCCGTCTGTCTGTCCGTCTGTCTGTCCGTCTGTTTGTCTGTCCGTATGAACGCTGAGATCTCGGAAACTATAAAAGCTAGAAGATTGGCATTTTGCATGTAGATTTTAGGAGTTCCTACGCAGCGCAAGTTGAAAAGCATGTTTGAAAAGCATTTAGGTCAGATTGTAAGTCTGAACTAGTAGAAATTTCGTTATATTGCAGGCATAACTTAACGTCATCTGCGTACATAAGGACACGAGACTTTGTCAAGACTAGTGGGAGATCATTTATAAATAAGGTAAAAAGAAGGGGGGCAAGGTGGCTTCCTTGTGGGACGCCTGAAGTAACTCGGATCAAATCAGAGATCGAGTTTTTAAAGAGGACTCGTTGAGTCCTACCACTCAGATAACTTGAGATCCATGTTAGAAGATCACATGGAAACCCTAATAAGTCTAGTTTTAATACCAGAAGAGAGTGATTTACTGAATCAAACTCTATACTAAAATCAGTGTAAACTACGTCAGTCTGCATGTTCTTTCTAAAGCCATTTATTACAAAAGACGTTAGCTCCAAGAGGTTTGTCGTCGTAGATCTTCGCCTTATAAATCCATGTTGACATGGAGATATAATCGATCTACAAAGTTGTTGCAAATGGGGTGTAATAGTGTTTTCGAAAAGCTTTGGGATGGCGGATTATTTGGATATGCCTCTGTAATTACTTGTATTACATTTATTTCCTTTCTTATGAAGGGGAATGACAAATGACTCCTTCCAAATAAGTGGGAAATGAGATGTTTTTAAAGACAAGGTAAACAATTTGTACAGAGGTCTACACAGAGTTTCAGCACAGTACCTCAGCACGCAGCCTGGAACTCCGTCCGGACTCGGTGAATAGACAGGCTTAACTTTATGGAGATCCAAAAGAAGGGAGTTTTCGCTTAACTTCGGACAAAAAATCAAGTTCGACTTGGGTATGGCATTTGAATAAGACGGATTTGGACGGGATGAAACAGAATATGTTGTCTGGAAAAACTGGGCAAATAGATCGGCAATTGCCTGATCAGAATTTGCCGTAGAGTTTTCGAATGATAGCGATGCAGGGTAACAGGCTGATTAACGCTTAGTGTTAACAAAATTATAAAACTGTTTTGGATCTTGTGAAAATTGGACCCTACAACGAGTCAAATAGCTTTTATAACCATGTCGCACTAGGTATATTAAAATCACCCAATACTATTAACTGATCTCGATCTGACAGTTTTTTGGAAATGGACTGAATAACGGAAAGGTGATTTGCGTAAATAGGGAACTCAGATGATGGTGGGATATATGAACAAGTAATATATACAAAACTACCGGGAAACGATAATTTTATACCTAGGAATTCGATGTCATAAAATTCTTCGAAAGTTAGTAATTCAGACGAAAAGGTGGAGTCGACAGCAATCAGGACTCCACCTCCCCGTCTGGACTGACGATCAAGCCTATAAATTGTGTACTTACCCGGGAGAATTTCGGAGCTAAGAATATCCGGCCTTAACCAGGTCTCTGTACATACCATAATATTATATGGGAAAGAAAAACTATCCGAATACAATTTAGTCAGCTTACTAAGTAAGCCTCTTGTATTCTGATAGCAAAGAAGAAAAGAGGAGGCTAGTTTTTTGGGACAGAAGAGGATGTGGAGGGCGCTGAGGATGGTTCTTTAATGGTATTTTCCATTTCCCCTGAACTATTCTTTTTTCTCTTAGCTTCGTACTCTTTTACAAATATGCCCTCGGGCCAGAAATTGGTGGAACACACAGATGCAAAAAGAGCACAAGGAATACCAATCTTAAATGATGATACTTTCCTAGCATAAGAAAATTTAAATTGTTCGACCTTCAAATCATCAACTTGGATTTTGTTACGGATATAAGCCGTAATATCCAGTGATGAGAGGTCTGGCGCGAGCCGTGAAACAAATACATGTTTTAGCTGGGGCACCCGAACACAAGTAACCGTTTTTGGTACAACACATGCAACCCCTTTTGGTACTACAGAATTTGTATCTGTACTACCAGTATCGGCCGGTAATCCGGACGTTAAGTCTACATGAGGTGTTGGGGCCACTACTTTATATTGATCGGACAGAGCGGAAGTACCTAGCGGAGCCACATCGATTCCAGCAACTTCGGATACCGAATCACTTTTTGCCCCTGATCTTAGTACCATTTGAGTGGCTCCTAAGATTGGCAGCTGAGCTGGAGTCGAATCGCGGGCAGCAGGTTGCACGGCACCTGCCATAGAATGCCCACCGACCGCGACTTTTTTGCGCTTTGGGGAATCGGGCTCAGCTAGCATGCGGCTAGTGAGCTGAGATTCAAGCGCCACGAGCAGGTCCGTATTTTTACAGCAGTTCCGGATTAATTCCGTAACACTGCTTTTTGTGAGCAGCCTAATAGTTATTGCCTGGTTCTCGTATACAATGCATTCATCGCAGTAGTAGCGTAGGCCACTCCCTAATCGATGGCATCACGAACCAGGCCAGAATAGCCAAGACACTTTGCGTGATAAATTTTATCACATGTATGCCAGGGAATACTTTGCTGTCCAGCCGAGATAATTTCTTGCAATTTTTTAATGAACAGAAAGCCATTTTCGCTGACTACGGACCACTGTGCACTATAGCGGACAAAAATATCGAAAGCGCTCAAGAACTTTTTACTGAGAGATCAAGCAGAGCGACAGAGCGGGAGCAAAACACCGAATAACTTTGATGTTAGGCACCACGAAACGATATAGAAACGAAAAGAGAGAGAGAGAGCGGGATTATTAACCGATTAACTCCGGTATAAAACACCTCTGAGAGATATGACCGTTGGAGTGCGTGCCGTTCCAACAGCGCTCAACGACGAAGAGAAAGACTGAAGAGAGGGGCAATGGAACACAATAACAACAAACCAGCACCGAATTAAATTATGATAAAAACTTATTGTTTACTAAACACAAGTTAATCACGATGCACTCGCGAAGCGAACGGAAAGTTGTTAGAAAACACTTAAAGGTGTAGACACGTTAAACAGATTTAAGTAAACCCCGGTGGTTTCAATAAGAAAAATGAAAATTCGGAGCGCAAAACAAAAACACGACCGTTCTCTGTGAAGACGCACAAGAATATGAATATACAAACATACACACATTAATTAATCGTTTTAAGAGCAGCAGAGAGTCAAGATTTGAGAATATAGAAAAAAGTATATTATATTCAATGTTCGTAATACTCTAACAGGTTCATGCATTTACAATAATTTTATACTAGGGGAATATAATTTCTAGTTAATCTATTTGGCACAAAAAAGTAAAGCCGACTTACAAGTCGGGGCTGTCAATCTCACCATGAATAGGTTATAAATGAAGACAGTCCTAAGCATCGTTCTACGGTTGGCTAGGAGGGTATATTAATCAACAGTAGTCTACTAGAATAAGAAGGAATGACAAGATTTGCGTTCCGTTTTGGCGCCGTAAAGCAAAAAGAAGAAAGGTTTTTTGTACTGATTCAATGCGACCAATATGCATTCCGTAATATAGACGCCTGATGGGAGACCCATACTCCAGAATCGGACGGACTAGGAAAATTTATTAAGTCTTATTGACATAAGGATAATTTAATTCTTTTGATTACCTTTTACTAAAAGCAAGAACACCTCTGGTTTTATTAACTATGAACGAAATATGATAAGAAAACTTTAGTATTGGGTCCAAAACAACGCCAAGGTCGTTTACTGGAGTTAATCTATCCAAAAAGCTGCCACTTAACGTGTAAGTCACGTATGTCGGATTGGCCCGATAAAAAGTCATCAGCTTGTATTATCTCGGCTCAAGTTTTGAAAGTTATCTAGATCGGAAATGTCCTAGCATGCCCTGATTTTATGAAGACGTTTGTGCTGCGGACCGACCCCAGCGATAACGGGCTCTCTATTTCCGACCAAGGCATGCGGGTGATGTCGTATTCCATTCCGGTTCCTAAATGGATCAGAAAGAAATTTCTCGGCGACTGAGAAGAAATGCTTGGCCTTGCGGAAATTAGGGCCGAACTTGGAGGGCTTCCACTTCAAAGTGATAACGGATCATATAGCCCTGAAGTGGTTGAATAGCTTCGAGAGCCCAACTGAAAGAATCGCAAGATGGGCACTGGAACTGAAACAATACTACTTTGAGATCGCGTATAGGAAGGGACAGCTAAATTTAGTGGCAGACGCACTTTCGCGGCAGTCACTGCCAGAAACGTGTAGAAGGATGAAGGGCAAAGCGCTGTTCTTGTGCCAGAACCAACCAGAAGTATACAGTCGAGTGTAACTGAATAAGGAACATGCGGAGTAAGATAGCCCAAAATCCCCAGAAATATCCAGACTACATGGCGGAAGCTGTCGCCACATACCTCACAGAGCGGCCAACGAGGATGTGACATCATGGAAGCTGTGCGTGCCAACGGGGTCCAGACAGCGGGTAATGTCGGAGAATCACGACTTGTCGGCAGCCGGACAAATGGGCAGTCGGAAGACAATCGGAACAAGATAACATTGGCCGGAAATGCACCGCGACATCAGAAAGTATGTGCAGAATTGTGAGAGCTGCCAGCTACAGGCGGCTGGGAAAATGCTGACCCAAATACCGGGCATATATGGGCCCCAAGAAAACCCGAAGAATAGAGCCAACAGAACGGTGAAAACAATGATCGACCAGTTCACCAGGGCAGACCAGAGGACCTGGGACGAAAGATGGCCGGAATTGCAGCTAACCGTGAACACGAGAGTACATAAGTACGCGAGAATGACTTATAATTGAGGGAATATCGTTAATAAATAATGTAAAAAGTAGCGGACCCAGAAGGCTCCCTTGTGGGACACTGAAGGTAACAGGACCCTCTGTGACCAGCAATTTAGATAAGTCCACTGGAAAACCTAACTGGTTAAGTTTCCGAAAAAGTAGTAAATTATTTTCAGAGTTAAATGCTAAGTTACTAAAGTCAGTGTGAATGTCGTCCGTTTAAAAACTTCTTTTAAAGCCCTTTATCACAAATGTAGTGAGCTTCAAAAGGTTAGTTATTGTGGATCAGTGTTTAAAAAATCCGTGTTGTCACGGAGAAATAATTGATCTACAAAATTTTTAATTTTTTCAAAAAACTTAGGAATAGCTAACAACTTAGATATACCTCTATTGTTACTGGTTTCTAACTTGTTACCTTCTTTTGTTAAGAGGAATAACAAATGATTCCTTCCAAATATGTGGAAATTGGGAAGTTTTTAGAGATAAGGTGAACAACTTGTGGAGAGGTTTGCACAGGCCCTCAGCGCAATATCTATGCACGCACCTAGGAATACTATCGGGCTCTGGCGAATAAATAGGCTTAACACGAAGAAGTATAAAAAAAGAGCTTTCTGTTAAAGTGGGACAGAATATGAGGTTCTACTTCAATAAGAACAAGTAAAGTAAAGTAGAGTAAGTCGTTAAAAAAATTGGCCAAATAAATCGGCTATAGCCTGATCTGTGGGTGCCGTCATGTTTTCGAACGACAGCGAGGAAGGATATGATATAGATTTACACTTGGTGTTAAGAACGTTATAAAACTGTTTCGGGTCCTGAAAGAACTGGACCTTACAACGGTTTAAGTAACTATTATAACACTCAGCATTAAGCACGGTAAGTCTTGACCGAGCATTTAAATATCTGGCAAAAACAGATTAAGAACCAGTATTTTTATATTTCCTAAAAAGTCTGGACTTTACATTTCTTAAGTGTGTCAACTCTTTGCCAAGCAAAGGTGATTTATTGGAGATTGACGGATAGTACCACGGAACACAGGAATTAAAAAATGAGTTTATTGCAGTGTAAAATACATTAACTGCTTCGGGCAAATTATTGCATTAGTAAAGATGAGACCAATTTAAGCCAGAAAAAAAGTTATTTAGCCTCAGAAAGTCTGCCTTGCGAAAACAATGTATTCGTTTGGTTGATTTTTCTTTCATAACCGTACCGTTCTGGATTTGATACAAAACACAAATCAAGCAGTATGACATATGTACTTTCCATCCCTTATGGACCACGTAACTCGAATTATATTAAAATCTCCTAGAACTCCCAACTGATCCCTATGCCTATAATTTAATTATACCCGTTAGAGTAAAAGGGTATATTGTATTCGTGCAAAAGTATGTAACAGGTAGAAGAAAGCGTTTCCGACCCTATAATGTATATATATTATTGTTCAGGATCAGTAGCCGAGTCGATCTAGCCATGTCCGTCTGTCCGTCTGTCTGTCCGTCTGTCTGTCCGTCTGTCTGTCCGTCTGTCTGTCTGTCCGTCTGTCTGTCCGTCTGTCTGTCCGTCTGTCTGTCCGTCTGTCTGTCCGTCTGTCTGTCCGTCTGTCTTTCCGTCTGTCTGTCCGTCTGTCTGTCCGTCTGTCTGTCCGTCTGTCTGTCCGTCTGTCTGTCCGTCTGTCTGTCCGTCTGTTTGTCTGTCCGTATGAACGCTGAGATCTCGGAAACTATAAAAGCTAGAAGATTGGCATTTTGCATGTAGATTTTAGGAGTTCCTACGCAGCGCAAGTTTATTTCAAAATGGTGCCACGCCCCCTCTGACGCCCACAAGCCACAAGCTGTGGCCACAGTTTTGATGCTATTATGAAAATTTTAATTGATATGTATTTGTTTCGTCAATATCTATCGATTGGCCTAATAAAAGTTTGCCACGCCCACTCTAACGCCCAAAAACCCATTAAACGCTTAAGCCTGGCGAGCGCCTACATTTCCGACTTTCATTGCGCCATCTAACGGATGACTTTGGAACAGCTGGCCAAGGTGCTCAACAGAGTCAACGTTAATTCTCGATAAGGATTTCTATTAAAGGAAATTGCGATAGTTTTCATTTGTCAATACCGAACTATATCCCAAGAACTATCAAAGAACAAATCAAATCTAGTTAGCCAAATTGGAGGTCTGAGTCAAACAATGGCGTATGTGTGTATGTATGTAAGCATATACATATGTATGTATTTACATTGTACACAGTTGCAATTGCCCGGCAAAGATAACTCCTTTCAAAGAAAGCTATTCGTTATACCCGTTTCTCGTGTTGTGCAAACATTTAGACTTTAATATACATAATACTATTTAAGAATGTATGTGTTTAGCCAATATAAGTATGTATGTTTAATATTTGTAGTCAATTTATTGCACTCAAAAATATAAACATAAACACATCTGCTGGTGCAGGACAAAAGCTGCCTGCGCTAAAGCAGCGCTGGTGCTGATGCTTGTGCTGTAAAGCTGCCAGCACTAAGAGATCGCCGAATTCAAATTGATAATAATTGATAATAATTCACATTATGTTAAAAAAAAAAAAACATACAAGAAGGCATTTTTATATTAAGTTGTTTAGCTGAGTAACGGGTATCTAATAGTCGAGGCTATCGACTATAGCGTTCTCTCTTGTTTATTTTAGAATTTCTGAGTATGTTATTATGTTATTACTTCAGAAATCGCCTAACTACCAAATTAAACATTATAATTGTAACCAAAAAATAGATGATAAACTAAAACAAGAAAGAAAGCTAAATTCGGGCGGAGCCGAAGTTGATATACCCTTGCAGAATATTCTGTAAATTATATTCTCCAAAATCGGATCGGTTATTCATATGATGCATTCTTAATACTCATAAAAAATCCCAACTTCCTAACTTTAAAAACACAAAAGTTATGTCATTTCCAATCGTTCAGTTATATGGCAGCTATAGGATATAGTCGGCCGATCCTTATGAAATTTGGCAGGTCGGATTGATTGACCAAAAATAAAACCCATAGATAATCCCAACTTCCTAACTTTACAAACCCCAAAGTTATGGCATTTCCGATCAATCAGTTATATGGCGGCTATAGGATATAGTCAGCCGATCCTTATGAAATTTGGTAGGTCAGATCTCACCATGAATAGGTTATAAATGAAGACAGTCCTAAGCATCGTTCTACGGTTGGCTAGGAGGGTATATTACTCAACAGTAGTCTACTAGAATAAGAAGGAATGACCAGATTTGCGTTCCGTTTTGGCGCCGTAAAGCAAAAAGAAGAAAGGTTTTTTGTACTGATTCAATGCGACCAATATGCATTCCGTAATATAGACGCCAGACGGGAGACCCATACTCCAGAATCGGACGGACTAGGAAAATTTATTAAGTCTTATTGACATAAGGATAATTTAATTCTTTTGATTACCTTTTACTAAAAGCAAGAACACCTCTGGTTTTATTAACTATGAACGAAATATGATAAGAAAACTTTAGTATTGGGTCCAAAACAACGCCAAGGTCGTTTACTGGAGTTAATCTATCCAAAAAGCTGCCACTTAACGTGTAAGTCACGTATGTCGGATTGGCCCGATAAAAAGTCATCAGCTTGTATTATCTCGGCTCAAGTTTTGAAAGTTATCTAGATCGGAAATGTCCTAGCATGCCCTGATTTTATGAAGACGTTTGTGCTGCGGACCGACCCCAGCGATAACGGGCTCTCTATTTCCGAGCAAGGCAAGCGGGTGATGTCGTATTCCATTCCGGTTCCTGAATGGATCAGAAAGAAATTTCTCGGCGACTGAGAAGAAATGCTTGGCAATCGTGTGGGCCTTGCGGAAATTAGGGCCGAACTTGGAGGGCTTCCACTTCAAAGTGATAACGGATCATATAGCCCTGAAGTGGTTGAATAGCTTCGAGAGCCCAACTGAAAGAATCGCAAGATGGGCACTGGAACTGAAACAATACTACTTTGAGATCGCGTATAGGAAGGGACAGCTAAATATAGTGGCAGACGCACTTTCGCGGCAGTCACTGCCAGAAACGTGTAGAAGGATGAAGGGCAAAGCGCTGTTCTTGTGCAAGAACCAACCAGAAGTATACAGTCGAGTGTAACTGAATAAGGAACATGCGGAGTAAGATAGTCCAAAATCCCCAGAAATATCCAGACTACATGGCGGAAGCTGTCGCCACATACCTCACAGAGCGGCCAACGAGGATGTGACATCATGGAAGCTGTGCGTGCCAACGGGGTCCAGACAGCGGGTAATGTCGGAGAATCACGACTTGTCGGCAGCCGGACAAATGGGCAGTCGGAAGACAATCGGAACAAGATAACATTGGCCGGAAATGCACCGCGACATCAGAAAGTATGTGCAGAATTGTGAGAGCTGCCAGCTACAGGCGGCTGGGAAAATGCTGACCCAAATACCGGGCATATATGGGCCCCAAGAAAACCCGAAGAAGAGAGCCTACAGAACGGTGAAAACAATGATCGACCAGTTCACCAGGGCAGACCAGAGGACCTGGGACGAAAGATGGCCGGAATTGCAGCTGGCCGTGAACACGAGAGTACATAAGTACGCGAGAATGACTTATAATTGAGGGAATATCGTTAATAAATAATGTAAAATGTAGCGGACCCAGATGGCTCCCTTGTGGGACACTGAAGGTAACAGGACCCTCTGTGACCAGCAATTTAGATAAGTCCACATAAGGAGATCAACTGGAAAACCTAACTGGTTAAGTTTCCGAAAAAGTAGTAAATTATTTTCAGAGTTAAATGCTAAGTTACTAAAGTCAGTGTGAATGTCGTCCGTTTGAAAACTTCTTTTAAAGCCCTTTATCACAAATGTAGTGAGCTTCAAAAGGTTAGTTATTGTGGATCAGTGTTTAAAAAATCCGTGTTGTCACGGAGAAATAATTGATCTACAAAATTTTTAATTTTTTCAAAAAGCTTAGGAATAGCTAACAACTTAGATATACCTCTATTGTTACTGGTTTCTAACTTGTTACCTTCTTTTGTTAAGAGGAATAACAAATGATTCCTTCCAAATATGTGGAAATTGGGAAGTTTTTAGAGATAAGGTGAACAACTTGTGGAGAGGTTTGCACAGGCCCTCAGCGCAATATCTATGCACGCACCTAGGAATACTATCGGGCTCTGGCGAATAAATAGGCTTAACACGAAGAAGTATAAAAAAAGAGCTTTCTGTTAAAGTGGGACAGAATATGAGGTTCTACTTCAATAAGAACAAGTAAAGTAAAGTAGAGTAAGTCGTTAAAAAAATTGGCCAAATAAATCGGCTATAGCCTGATCTGTGGGTGCCGTCATGTTTTCGAACGACAGCGAGGAAGGATATGATATAGATTTACACTTGGTGTTAAGAACGTTATAAAACTGTTTCGGGTCCTGAAAGAACTGGACCTTACAACGGTTTAAGTAACTATTATAACACTCAGCATTAAGCACGGTAAGTCTTGACCGAGCATTTAAATATCTGGCAAAAACAGATTAAGAACCAGTATTTTTATATTTCCTAAAAAGTCTGGACTTTACATTTCTTAAGTGTGTCAACTCTTTGCCAAGCAAAGGTGATTTATTGGAGATTGACGGATAGTACCACGGAACACAGGAATTAAAAAATGAGTTTATTGCAGTGTAAAATACATTAACTTCTTCGGGCAAATAATTGCATTAGTAAAGATGAGACCAATTTAAGCCAGAAAAAAAGTTATTTAGCCTCAGAAAGTCTGCCTTGCGAAAACAATGTATTCGTTTGGTTGATTTTTCTTTTATAACCGTACCGTTCAGGATTTGATACAAAACACAAATAAAGTAGTATGACATATGTACGATCCATCCCTTATGGACCACGTAACTCGAATTATATTAAAATCTCCTAGAACTCCCAACTGATCCCTATGCCTATAATTTAATTATACCCGTTAGAGTAAAAGGATATATTGTATTCGTGCAAAGTATGTAACAGGTAAAAGAAAGCGTTTCCGACCCTATAATGTATATATATTATTGTTCAGGATCACTAGCCGAGTCGATCTAGCCATGTCCGTCTGTCTGTCCGTCTGTCTGTCCGTCTGTCTGTCCGTCTGTATGTCCGTCTGTCTGTCCGTCTGTCTGTCCGTCTGTCTGTCCGTCTGTCTGTCCGTCTGTCTGTCCGTCTGTCTGTCTGTCCGTCTGTCTGTCCGTCTGTCTGTCCGTCTGTCTGTCCGTCTGTTTGTCTGTCCGTATGAACGATGAGATCTCGGAAACTATAAAAGCTAGAAGATTGACATTTTGCATGTAGATTTTAGGAGTTCCTACGCAGCGCAAGTTTATTTCAAAATGGTGCCACGCCCCCTCTGACGCCCACAAGCCACAAGCTGTGGCCACAGTTTTGATGCTATTATGAAAATTTTAATTGATATGTATTTGTTTCGTCAATATCTATCGATTGGCCTAATAAAAGTTTGCCACGCCCACTCTAACGCCCAAAAACCCATTAAACGCTTAAGCCTGGCGAGCGCCTACATTTCCGACTTTCATTGCGCCATCTAACGGATGACTTTGGAACAGCTGGCCAAGGTGCTCAACAGAGTCAACGTTAATTCTCGATAAGGATTTCTATTAAAGGAAATTGCGATAGTTTTCATTTGTCAATACCGAACTATATCCCAAGAACTATCAAAGAACAAATCAAATCTAGTTAGCCAAATTGGAGGTCTGAGTCAAACAATGGCGTATGTGTGTATGTATGTAAGCATATACATATGTATGTATTTACATTGTACACAGTTGCAATTGCCCGGCAAAGATAACTCCTTTCAAAGAAAGCTATTCGTTATACCCGTTTCTCGTGTTGTGCAAACATTTAGACTTTAATATACATAATACTATTTAAGAATGTATGTGTTTAGCCAATATAAGTATGTATGTTTAATATTTGTAGTCAATTTATTGCACTCAAAAATATAAACATAAACACATCTGCTGGTGCAGGACAAAAGCTGCCTGCGCTAAAGCAGCGCTGGTGCTGATGCTCGTGCTGTAAAGCTGCCAGCACTAAGAGATCGCCGAATTCAAATTGATAATAATTGATAATAATTCACATTATGTTAAAAAAAAAAAAACATACAAGAAGGCATTTTTATATTAAGTTGTTTAGCTGAGTAACGGGTATCTAATAGTCGAGGCTATCGACTATAGCGTTCTCTCTTGTTTATTTTAGAATTTCTGAGTATGTTATTATGTTATTACTTCAGAAATCGCCTAACTACCAAAATAAACATAATAATTGTAACCAAAAAATAGATGATAAACTAAAACAAGAAAGAAAGCTAAATTCGGTTATTCATATGATGCATTCTTAATACTCATAAAAAATCCCAACTTCCTAACTTTACAAACACCAAAGTTATGGCATTTCCGATCACTCAGTTATATGGCGGCTATAGGATATAGTCAGCCGATCCTTATGAAATTTGGTAGGTCAGACTGATCGACCAAAAATAAAACCCATAGAAAATCCCAACTTCCTTACTTTAAAAACATCAAAGTTATGGCATTTCCGATCGTTCAGTTATATGGCAGCTATATGATATAGTGGTCCGATCCGGCTCGTTCCGACTTATATACTACCTGCAATAGAAAGACAACTTTTGGGAATGTTTCAAGCAGATAGCTTTAAAACTGAGGGACTAGTTTGCGTAGAAACGGACGGACGGACAGACGGACGGACAGACGATCATGGCTAGATCGACTCTCCTGGTGATGCTGATCAAGAATATATACTTTATAGGGTCGGAAATGTCTCCTTCACTGCGTTGCAAACTTTTGACTGAAATTATAATAGCCTCTGCAAGGGTATAAAAATCCTTTCACCAGAATAAGTTTTCAACAGAGAGATCGTTTAAATGAAATTCCGAAACTATTGCCTTCCAATGTCAATATATGGCGTGCCAAGATTCAACCAAATTGCACTGGTAAGCATATTTTAATTTCGCAATGGGTCTTAGAACTAAGTCGATTAGTCCGATTTCGAAAGTCGCGATCAGTCGATTTTTGAATTGAAAGTTAATAGTGATTTAAGTGGAAACTAAAGGTTTAACAATATCGAGGATCAAGTTGATGTAAAATCACAAGATAATAATATCATTGAAAGAAATGCTAGCTATGATAGGACTAGGTAAGACAAACTTTGTAAGTCTTCTACTTAAGTGAGAAAGAAGGTAAAAAGTTTAAGATGTTTGGGTTTAAATTATTAAGAAGGCAGAGTGGTAAATTTACAAACTTGTATTATTAAAGTAGCTGTTAAAGTTATTACCCAGAAACATTTCATAGTTGAGACACAGTTCATCAAAAAGTCACAGCTGACAGTCGCTGACAAAGATGAATAGAATAAAAAACAAGAAAGGAAAGCTAACTTCGGGCGGAGCCGAAGTTGATATACCCTTGCAGAATACTCTGTAAATTATATTCTCCAAAATTATTCATATGATGCAACTTAATACTCATAAAAAATCCCAACTTACTAACTTTAAAAACACCAAAGTTATGGCATTTCCGATCAATCAGTTATATGGCAGCTATAGGATATAGTCGGCCGATCCTTATGAAATTTGGTAGGTGGGATTGATTGGCCAAATATAAAACCCATAGAAAATCCCAACTTCCTAACTTAACAAACACCAAAGTTATGGCATTTCCGATCAATCAGTTATATGCCAGCTATAGGATATAGTCGGCCGATCCCGGCCGTTCCGACATATATACTGCGTGCAAAGGAAAGAAGGGTGTGTGCAAAGTTTCAATTCGATAGCTTTAAAACTGAGAGACTAGTTTGCGTAGAAACAGACAGACGGACAGACGGACAGACAGACGGACAGACGGACATGGCTATATCAACTCAGGAGGTGATCCTGATCAAGAATATATATACTTTATAGGGTCGGAGATGTCTCCTTCACTGCGTTGCACACTTTTGACCAAAATTATAATACCCTCTGCAAGGGTATAAAAAGTATAGATTTGAACTCATTGGCAACAAACGTGCTGAAGAGACGATCCAGAGGGACAAAAACGGGACTTGCTGTGCCATTATGACAACTAATAACTCCGCAACTCCGACATATACTGAAGATTTATATACAACTTGGCCCTAACATAAATATTATGTAATTCAATACACTTGAAAAGATTGATAAATTCATTATTAAGTAGTCGCCCCTTATACATTTGTGTTATTTTCTATGCCTAAAGTTTTTTAAGTTTGAATGCTTATTTGCTAAAAACAATTTCGTACTTACCGTTACTTTCGTTGGCAATTCACTTTCATAAATATTCATGCCATAAATGTATTGGGCAATCAGTAGGAATTGGGCATAGAGAACCACAAAAAAGCTGGATCGCATCATGGAACGACGTTGATTTGGTATCATCCATAAAATGTTTGCCCAAATTAATAAAACAAAAGTTAGCCAACTGTGATAAACAATTGACCAAATCTGCGGTTAAAAATGAAGGAAAATAATTTTAACATAAAAAACACAAGAAGGAAAAAAAAATAATTTTAAATTTTAATAAAGTCTGAACTAATATTCGAATATAAAAACGGAATGTATATATAAGTCTTAAGTCTTTCCGTCATCGGCAGGACAACGGAAGACTCATTTCGCCACCAGAAGGTAACGCAATCCTCTTTACTCCAAGATATTTCTATCCTTCAGACGCACCCGCCAGTAAGAATGTGGTCATAGTTCAAATCGTTTTAAAGTGTATTCAAGTTTAAATAGAATCTTCAACTTCTCTTCCAGTTGAGTCCCAGGACTCTTCTGCCCGTTCCTAGTAAGCCTAACTTCGAACAGCCTTTCCTCCAGTAGGACGACTGCAATGAACATTATCGCTGACTTTGTTAGAATTGAAAAAAAAAATTATTGGAGATGGTAGATAATTTTTGTAAATTCTGGAGGCTGAATGCACGTATTTTTATGAGAGCTTGTATCCTGCGGCGGATACGTTGGTTAATACAGCAGGCATAGCTATCACGTGGGTATACGAATGGCTGAAGAAGGAATGATGGTTTCGTTGTCGTATTGGAATATGAACGAGGTTATGGTTGCCGGAATACACAATGATCGTACCGTTGAAATTTGTGAGGAACAGGATGCCGTCTTCCACAAATTCACGTATGTAGTCACAACTAGGAATGCAGGCATTTTCATCTAATTTCTTCAGGTCCTTTTTCAGGCAAACTGTTGTATTTCCAATCGATAAAAGATGGCGTTTAGTAATTGACTACCGCCAAATCAATAAGAAAATCTTATCCGATAAATTTCTATTACCAAGAATAGACGATATTCTCGATCAACTAGACAGAGCTAAATACTTTTCAAGTTTAGATTTGATATCAGAGTTTCACCAAATAGAACTCAAGGAAAACTCTCGGAACATAACGTAATTTTCCACGACCAATGGCTCTTATCGTTTCATGCGATTACCTTAGGGCTTAAAAATAGCGTTCCATTCAAAGAATGATGACAATTGCATTTTCAGGTATCGAACCTTCACGGGCATTCCTATATATGGATGACCTAATTGCCATCGGTTGTTCAGAAAGGCATATGATTATTCGAGTATCTAAAAATCCAAATGATGAATCCAACATTATTACAGTATCCCGATTTTAATACAGAATTTTGTATAACAACGGATGCAAGTAAACTAGCATGCGGAGCCGTTCTAACACAAGAATATAACGGAACGCGGCTACAAGTAGCATACGCATCACGTTCATTCACCATAGGTGAAAACAAACACTCCAAACAAGAATTAGCAGTCATTCATTGGGCAATTAAACACTTTAGACCATATAGCTACGGAAAACACTATTATATCTATTTTCCAGGACTAACCCAAGTTCAAAATTAACCAGAATGAGAAGTGACTTATATAGCAGATTCATTATCTCGAATAAAAATCCACGACTTAAAAAATATCCAAAAGGATAAGAAGATTTTGAAAGTCACTACCAGAAAGCAAAGTACACAAAAATCCTGCGCAGGAAAAGAACAAATAGAATTGCATAAGCAATATACAGAAAAAGCTTCTAAGCCCAACGTTTACAACGTCACTAACAATGACGAAGTACGTAAAGTGGTGACCTTGCATGTAAATAATAATTTGTGTTTATTTAAACACGTAAAGAAAATTACAGTAAGATATGATGGTAGCGATTTGTATAGTAATGGAACCCTTGACTTAGGTCAATTCTTCCAAAGGCTTGAAAAGCAGGCCGGTATTAACAAAATCTGCAAGCTCAAAGTGGCTCCGTTAGGAAAAATCTTTGAACAACTTTCAATTTATACTTTTAAGAAAATGGGCAATCAATCTTAATGATTTCAAATTAAGAGTACCGCTACTCCACCCGCTGACCATAATAAGAAATAATAAAGAAAAACAAGCTACTTACCACGACGAACCATTACAAGGAGCTCATACAGACAATACAAAAACCTTGGCCAAGCTCCACAGACACTATTAGTGGAAAAATATGTCTAAAGACATAAAAGAGTGTATAAAAAAAAGTTCCAAATGCCAAAAGTCTAAAACGACTAAACATACCAAGACTCCATTCACAACAACTGAAACCCCACAAATGGCTTTTGATAGGTACCACAGAGTCTTTGAGGTTAGATGCAATACAACGACATTCAACGAGTATAACATTGAAGCCGGAGTCCCACAAGGTAGCGCCCTGGGCCGTACCCTGTTTGTCCTATACACAGCAGACATCCCTACGAACGAGAGGCTGACTACGTCCACATTTGCTGACGACACCGCAATCCTGAGCCGCTCGAGTTGCCCAACTAGAGCAACAGCTCAACTGGTTGATTATTTGGTGGTAGTTGAGAAGTGGCTATCAGACTGCCGAATCAAAATTAATGAACAAAAGTGTAAACATATAACGTTTACCCTTAACAGACAATAGTTATATTCTTAAGATTTTATATACTTATTGTTAGTCTCATTTGGAAAAGAATCAATAAATAAAGCATTTTTTTATTTTTAAATAACTTTGTTTTTATTTATTGAATCTTCTCTTAATTTTGAGACTAACAATAAGTTTACGAATCTTAACATTAAAATTTAACTAACAGTATAATAAGACTGCATTCTGGTTGCGCGTGCCTTAAGTCGGTCGCTGGGTGGGTAAGTCATTGCGACGAAGGCGTGATTGGTTGATCAACCTTGTAAGACCTCTCGCCAGGTGGTTAGGGTGCAACGATAGCTTGGTAAAGTACTTTTCCTTCTGTTCTGCGATCACTTCTTTGACTGGTAGAATGTTTAAGTCGCGATGTATATTTTCGTTGCGAACGTACCACGGTGCCCCGGTGATTGTTCTCAAGATCTTCGACTGAGCTCGCTGGACTATGTCAATATTGCTATGGCTGGCATTCCCCCATAACTGAGAGCCGTACATCCATATAGGTTTTAGTACCGAGTTATACAGCAGGACTTTATATTCAAGACTAAGGGGAGACCGAGCGTTAATAAGCCAATGAAGGCTACTGGCTTTTAGCTTTAGGTGTGTTCTTTTGGCTTCAATGTGCCGGCGCCATGTGAGTCTTCTGTCGAGGTGTACTCCTAGATATGTGACTTCGTTTGCTTGCGGGAGTAGAGTATGGTTTAACATGAGCGGCGGGCAGTTTTGCCCGTTCAGGGTGAACGTAACGTGCTTGCATTTTTGTTCGTTCACTTTAATTCGCCAATCTGACCAGATGAAGAGCGAGCTGCGCAGTTGTTTGCATCGGGTATTTTGAGCGGCTGAGAATGGCTGTATCATCAGCAAACGTAGATGTTGTTAGTCGTGTGCTTGTTGGGATGTCTGCTGTGTAGAGGACATATAATGTTGACCCAAGCACGCTTCCTTGAGGAACTCCAGCTCCAATAGTGAAATCGTCAGTTATAGCAGTGTTGCATCGAACAGCAAATTTTCAGTCGTAGAGGTAAGACTCTAAAAGCTTATGGGTGTTGTAGGGGAGCATTGTCTTGATCTTGTACATTAGACCTTCTAGCCAAACTCTATCAAATGCTTGAGAGACGTCTAAAAATATGGCAGTACAGTACTCTCGTTTTTCAAACGCGTTCCGAATTTCTGATGTTATCCGGTTGACCTGCTCAATTGTTCCGTGCTTTTCACGAAACCCAAATTGATGTGACGGAATTCCTTCCTGGATTCTTAGGTATGTGTTTATCCGAGTCAATACGCATTTTTCAAAGAGTTTAGATAAGCATGAGAGTAGGCTTATAGGTCTATACGACGTGGGAATTGTGTGGTCTTTTTCCGGCTTTGCTATCATTATTATAATCGACTTTTTCCATCTCACTGGAAAGTGGCCAAGTTTTGCGATGGCATTAAAAAGCTGGGTGATAGTGCAAACGGCGCAATATGGGAGCTGATTTTTGATGATGTTAACGATTTCGTTTGGGCGAAACTCAATTGGTTCATGTTGAAGCTGAGGCTCATGTGGTAAAGTCGGCAAGGTGAACGCACTAGTGGCAGGATTTGGTTGGAAGACATTTTTAAGGTGGTTGGCAAACGTGGTGGCTCTGTCTGCATCGCTGCGCGCCCAGCCGCCTGTGGGATTTCTAATAGGCATCACGGTTACTTTCGGTGAGCTTAGAGTAGGGTGAGCTCTCCATAGTGAGTGTTTTGTACTAGATGTTGACAATTGCTTTATGTAGCGTCGGTGGACATGTGCTTCTTCTTGACGTGAGGCATATTTGAAGCTTTGCCTAGCAGATGGTGATCTGTGGAGTTGCCACTCTCGACGTAAGCGTCGCTTTTCGAGGACGAGCTGTTCTATTTGTAGATTTGTCTTCTTTTGGTTGCTTTGTGTACTTGTAGTTCGGGGTGTTGAAACTCGAGCTGCAGAGACGAGTACAGACTCCAGTGTATTAACAAATCTGTCTACGTTGGCTTCATCGTTGAGATGAGGACTTAGCTCAATGTGTGAGCTAATGTATTTCTTGTACTTAACCCAATTGGTTTTCTGAGATGTCAATTTAAACGATTGCTCCAATGCTCCTGGATGTCGGAGTAGAATAAACAGGACAGGCGAGTGATCCGATGAAAGATCCGAGAGGCATTCGGCGCTTATCAGATTTTTAGGAATGTTTTTGGTAATTGCAAAGTCTATTAAATCGGGTAGTTTCCTTGGGTCTGCCGGTCTGCCAGGAGAAACATAGTCCAGCTTGTTCTTGGCTTTTATAACTGCATTATAGAGCTGTTTTCCTTTTGGAGTCACGAGACGTGATTCCCAGTGTGTGTGCTTGGCGTTGTAGTCCCTTGCTGCTATGAAGTGGTCTCCTAGTGAGTTGAAAAACTGCATAAACTCATCTTCAGCTATGGTGAAGCGAGGGGGGCAGTATACGGCGGCTAGTGTAAGTTGGTTGCCAGTATTTGTTTGTATATTTATAGATGTGGCCTGTATGTAATTTTTAGCAAATTTGTTATGATAGTGGTGCTTAATACGGCTTCTGATTAGAATTCCAGTCCCACCATGTGCTTTACCATCTGGATGATTTGTTCCGTAAAATGAATAACCTCGTAGTTGAAACGTATAAGAACTCGGTCAAGTTGGGGGTAATTGCCCGCGCTTGATCAGAGCTTGCATTATTTTCGGTTGCTTTAAAAGAGAAGTACGCGTTATTTCTTGCTCACGTTGACGTTGTGTGGGAACATCGTTCAGACTCATTGTATTCGTGGTAAAGTTAATTAGAGTTTTAAGTGTTAAGTTTTATATTAATTAAATGACCAATCAATATAAACATTCGCGATTTCGCAGAAAGCGTCTTTTCGCGTTATAGTAGATTTATTAAAACGATCACTGCACTTTTGTGATTTTATTGAATACTTTTTCCCGGAGCACATTAAATACACGTCTGCATGCGACGACGGTTTAACACGAAATAAATAAATAAATAAATAAAGCATATATTTAAAAAAAAAAACAAAATGAATTCAAGACCCTTGGTTCTGATGTCCGCACAGGCAGACAGTGAGCCATCTCAGCAGCCATCATTGAGGCAGAGATGGCAAGCCGTATCAAAATTAAAGCTTGCGTTTTGGACTCAATGGTCAAATGACTATCTACAACAACTTCAGCATCGACAAAAATGGAGAAGATCTTCGGCAAACGTAAAGGAAGGAGCTTTAGTGCTTATAAAGAAGGATAATACTCCAGTTCTGCAATGGCCACTGGGACGAATAATTAAGACAATCCATGGCAAAGATAATTTTGTCAGGGTTGTAGAAGTAAAAACGAGTAAAGGAATATTTAAACGAGATATTCAGCCTCAAAGGAATATTTTTTGAAAAGGTTGGAAAGAACCAACTTGCTAAAACGGATTGGACTTTAATAGTGTACTACAATTTGCTACCTTACTGGAAGGATATGAGTACCCTTTCAATGGGCATTACAAAAATTGGACACGTATGCAAACAGTTTCCCGAAACAGAGGCATGTACAAGCATGTATCAGCATTTTAAACACATCGAAGAGGAGCTGAAAACCTGCTGATAGTAAAGTCACGTCAAGAAAGAGCACCGTTGGACATCGTTGGAAATATTGACAAAAGTCTTTTTGGTGTCTTAGACTCCACGTACGCGGATAAAATGGAGCAAACGATCTCAGAGGTTAAAGCTAATGAGAAGCATTTACTTACGTTGCTGAGAAATCAAACGTCTTTGATTGACTCTACAATCAATGTCATCAAACGGGATGAAATCTCAAAGTCCAAGCGGTTAAAATCAATAGAAAATTATATTGCAGAAACTACTGGTACTGCAAGTAGATTTAATAAATTTTCATGGTATATAACACTTGCGACTCAACTATCTCTATTGGCTTCTAGTCTGCAACGAATGCAAACAGAGATCGTAAACGTTTTAACATATATTCGGCATAACAATAAGCCCGATGTTGCTGTCACCAAGGATTTTAAAGGATCAGTTAGAACAAATACGCAACCATTTGAAGCCTGGACAAAGGCTTCCAGTCTCTCCCGATAATATTTTAACGGCATACCAGATGATGAGAGCTGAGGGAACCATCATAAATAAGCATGTTATCATCAAAGTAAAATTGCCTTTGGTGTCTACTCAGATTTTGTACATCTATAGATTGACACCAATTCCATTTTTGACTGAAGGTGGAATCAGTATGTTTGCAATTAAGACACCATATATCGCAATCAACAGTCGTCGAGATGAATACTTTGAGATGTCGGAAATTGATTTTAAAGCTTGTCAAGAAAGAGCAAAGGATGATTTTATTTGTTATAACAAACAAGAAATGTTTTCTTCGGAAACTTGCTGTTAAATGCAAATGTTTCATAATAAAACGGATTCTTCTTGCAACTTAATAAAGGCAGAAAGACCTTTTGTCTGGTTAAGAACACATGCCAAAAATCAATGGATCTTTACAACAAGATCCACGCTAACATTATCTGCAGTTTGTTTAGACGGAACCTCTAATATAAATTTAAAAGGTTCAGGATTTATGATTTATGAATTCGAAATTCTTTAATGACAGTTACAAGTCAAGATGTGCTGGAAACCGAATTACTTACATCGTATGCTCGCTTTGGAGAAAATCTACGACTGAATTCAACAAGATCTACCTCTACAAGTTCGAAGGAAGACCCAAACCTTAAATACAAAAAGTTGTATCAACGAGAAGCGCAACTCTTTCCTCCCAATAGTTTTAAATTACCACATAATCTTGAGACTATTGAACTTCATCATATTGCTATTTATATTGCATTAGTTTTTATCATAATCATTGTCATTATTCATTTTATTAAGAAACGAGGAAAACCTAGAAATAACCTTCAGCTGAATCAGATGCCGACCACAACTGTAAATAGAGACGATTCTTCGATCCAACATTAACGATTGTTCAACATCTATTCAACGGCCGGGAGTATGTACGATTTCGACTTAGCAGAAATTCGTTCGTTGCTGATAGCTACTTTGACCTAAATAAATATGTAGCTGATATCCTGGTCTGTGCACATCTGCATGTGATAACGGGTCATAAACCATATGCACCCAGCCGACGGACGTGCCTTCACACCATCTGTCGTAACCCTTGGAAAACTTTAACCCGACCATCTGGTAGATGTAATTGCTTATTTAGGCTATTATTGCTGTAAACTGATAATAAACCATGTTGTCCATTTATTTCTTACTAGACCTAAGTAAATATCCATGTAAGCCCAAATCATGTATATAAACCCGGATCCAAGCTCAATAAAATCAGTACGAAAAGAAATCTTGACGTATTCACTTATTCAATTTGTTCTGTACTTATTGCGGCGACTTTTGCCACTGGTTCTGTACTTGCGGCACGCAACAAAATATTTTCAGCAAACAGATTTCGGTAGAAATCCTTCACAAGCTATTCTTGGATCACAGAGTCATACCAGGCCTTCAGGGGAGGATCTCTTTTTAGGCGCTGCTCGTTACGCAGGAATTGTGCCAGAGCAATGGATCGTGAAGATGCGAGCTCGGAACCACTATGCTCGGGATCGCGCAAGGGGAGCATCACAACGTATTTGCCACGATTCTCCCTTCTTGTAGTTTGGACAAAATTATGTTCACAGACGGAATCAGACTCGGGGACTATCTGTGTGGGCACGTCCTCCACCTCCCAGAATTTGGTAAGGAGATGATCCAACGAGTCTTCGAGTCCGCAGGAAACACGAAAGCGTGATTTTGGGAAGCTTTAAAGAAACCTGTATATGGTTTCCAGGAGACAATCCCAAGACTTGAATAGAGGACATCTCTAAGGCTGTCAGGCAACTTTGGATTGTGCCTTGCAGCTCTTTCAGAGCGGCTCCGGACTCTTAGGGTACTGCCTGAATTTAGAAGAGGATTTTCAGCTGGCTATTGACTAATAACGGCCGATTTTCGAAGCGTTCTGTGAGGCTTCGCCACGCGGAGATAAGCCCTTCGTTGGTCAGCGGGGCTTTGGAAACAATGGCGTGCGCATCGCCACTTGTTTTGGACAATAGGTGGAACAACTTCTCTTCCGGTGTAAGACGCGAGTTGTGGATGTATATCGCGGTGAAAAGATCTGTGAAGGTGGGCCAACGCAGGTAATCACCAGCGAAAACTTCGGAAAACGACAGTCCGTAGGCGGGGGTTTTGGAACACTGACAGAAGCCTGAGTGGGCTGGGAGGCGGCCTTGTCTATTATGTCCTGAAGCTGGACCAAACATCTCGAATAGACGGAGTAGCAGTAACTGTACTTGGATTCAAGCACTGTCGAGGTGGCCGTACTGTCGGTGGACGCGGAAAGAAGATCGGAGCAACTTTCATAGCTCTTCTCCACCTTTTCCCACAGGGCCCGGATTTGGTCCCGATGGACTTGGCACATTCCAGGGGAAAGTCGTTCTGGTTCAGCGGCGCTCGGAGTATGAATATCCGCTTGAAATTGGCTAACCCGGTCTGTTGTGGCAATAAACTTTTTGAGGGCGATGTCTATCGCAGTTTGAGCCATCTTGGACACCGACCGAGAAAGCCTTGACGGGGGACCGGGGATAGTCTCGACGGACTCATCGCTTTTTGCCCTTGGAATGGCAATGGCAGCCTTTGGCGTTAATTAAGACGGCCGCGGAGACGCGGAGACGCGGATTGGGACCTGTCCAAACGGATAAATGGGATCGACCGCGGTTTCTTGTCGTCTCCCGTGGGCATTCTCGGACTCGAACTCTGCGGATCAGCTCTTGTCGACTGACCTGAGCAAGGGGCGTTTCGTTCGGAACGTGAGGATATTAACCGTTAAGCTCTCGGCGCGATCTGAGTCACCAACGAGTTGGCCGTCGCTGCAAATGAACGAACTTAAAAAAATCTTGTTACTCCCTTTGTTGACTTCTTTATTTTTTGTTTATGTTAATTTTTTACTTTAGTTTTTGTTGCCAATATTTTATATATTTTTATATATTTTTGGGCTTGGAAAATATCATTGATCGCAAAAAAAAAACAGCAAAAACGCAATAAAAATAAATAAATTAATTACTATCCCTTTGACGGAAATAATTAAACAATATTTATAATAAAATAATATTTATAATTAAATAATATTTATAATTAAATAATATTTATAATTAAATGATATTTATAATTAAAAAATATTTATAATTAAATAATATTTATTGTTCGCGCCAAGCGGCGCTTCCAGTTTCGGGTGAACCGGAACCCTGGAGTCCTAACAGTCGAGAGAACAGTTTTTTCCAGATCTTCGCATCTCGTTTCTCGCACTGTTAAGTGTCTCCACTCCGCTCTCCAAGCGGCCTCTTGAAACATCCACCCCGTAGCATTAAGTTAGTTCTAATCTACCAGTGTATGAAGAAAGAAGTGAAGTGAACTAGTTTTCTTTGAAATAAACACTACGTTAAGTTGAAAAGAAATAATTTTCCTGGACTATTGAATACCCATTGGAGAGCCGCCCCTCGACACTTTCATGGTCCTTCGAGCCGGATAATTCCAGAAGAGGAGAAGAAGTTCCAAGCACCAGCGTTCAACCGGCGGATTTTCCCGAATTTCTCTTCCATCATTCAAGATAAGTACGACCGTTCTTATTTATACTCATTTCTGCCGACCAGCCAGATATTTCCAATTTTAAAATAAATCCAATTTCTTATATCTGTCTGATCGGCCATTCCATTGTGCATACGATCGCCATATTCCGGCTTCTTTTTCGTATTGCTATTTCCATCTTCATACGGTCGCCATTTTCCGGCTTCTTTCTTCATATTTTCCCATTTCCACATTCTTGTTCACACGGACATATAATCCAGATGCACACTCTTTAATGTACGTACATATGTCTGACCATCTCAACATATGTACGTAAGGAAACATACACGTACCTCCATTCGCGGTACACCCTACAAAAATTTCTACAGCGACATTTACCATACAGTCAACATTATCTCCAATTTCCAAATTTATTACAGATTACAATTTTAAATTAAATCCAATTTCTTATATCTGTCTGATCGGCCATTCCATTGTGCATACGATCGCTGTTAAGGAATTTTCTTTATTATTATAATATTTCTTCTAAGTTAAGTCAAGATGAATTCAATACTTGTTCGCTTTATCATTTAATGTTTAATTTGAAACGATTACTTTGTTATCGATCACATGTAATTATAAGCTCACGATAAGCACAAAAGGGTGGCCACTTTTGTACTTTTAGCCGAGACGATTGGTACGTAGCCTCCGCATAAAAATTATTTTGTGTTCTAATTTAAGCCTCAAAAAACAGATAATAAAACGCACGCCCCACGTACGCACTGCAATTGTCAAGCAGAGAATAATTTGCGTTCTTATTATGTCCTGATCGGCTACAGAAGTCAACATTTTTTATTATCAATCTCAGTACAAGCCCGTCGCACAGAAACCTTATACAAGCCTGCCGCTTGTGTGTATGTTCATGTATTTGAGAAAAAATTTGACGCCATTGTTTCTTAAGAAGTACACACGACTCCGTTCTAAGAGCTTGGAAAAGCCACGCCGAAAAATACAGTTTGGACCATCAACAATTTAATAATCCATGACGACCTGGAATGCCAAGAGTGAGCCAGCGTTGCAACAAAGGAAAGCCACCAGCCCGTCTAGGATTTGAATACAAGATGTCAACATCGGGGGATGAAACAGATCAAACGATTATCGAGCTCAACAAGATGGATGAACTTCAAGAAAAGTTGCGAGATTTGGAACTCAAATTTCAAGAATCGCAAAATCAAAATAGCGAACTTCGTTCATCACTACGCCGCATAACTAGCCAACTTGAACATGATGAACAGGAAAAAGCACGAGCACTGACTAGTAGCTAGCAACTTCAGACAAATATGGGTAAGTTAATGCCAAACTTCACTGCGACATATACCTTTCCAGACGTGCACTTGCCATGCCAGCAGCGGTTGCCAGTTTACAGCTCCCAAGCCAGTCGTCCATATGTACCATTGCCATTCCCATCAGCCTCCTATAACAGTACCTATCAGGTCACCGCACCGCCGCCCACATCTGCTCACTCGCTCCCGATCTTCGCAACGCTTTCAACCTCATCGCAGGCCCAGCCGCTAACAGGATTGCCGCATCTATATCAGCCGTATTCACGAAAGCTACAGGATCTTCCGACATTCGATGGAACGCCAGAGCAGTGGCCAATGTTTCATGTAGCCTATAGGGAAACTACAAACGCCCACAGTTATACCAATTTGGAGAATTTGTCTCGCCTTCAAAAGTCACTGCATGGTCCAGCTAAGAATTTGGTTGCATCATTACTCATATATCCAAACAATGTCGAAACAATTATGCAAATTACGCAATTATCGGACGACCCGAAGTGCTAATACGAAGTCAGCTCGATAAAGTTAGAGCATTTCCGCCGGTTAAATATAACAAAATGACTGATATTATCGACTTCAGTGTCATGACAGCCAACTTAACAGCGTTTCTAGAGAACTGTAACGCTACACCACATCTTTATAACCCTACACAAAATCCACGACTTAAAAAATATCCAAAAGGATAAGAAGATTCTGAAAGTCACTACCAGAAAGCAAAGTACACAAAAATCCTGCGCAGGAAAAGAACAAATAGAATTGCATAAGCAATATACAGAAAAAGCTTCTAAGCCCAACGTTTACAACGTCACTAACAATGACGAAGTACGTAAAGTGGTGACCTTGCATGTAAATAATAATTTGTGTTTATTTAAACACGTAAAGAAAATTACAGTAAGATATGATGGTAGCGATTTGTATAGTAATGGAACCCTTGACTTAGGTCAATTCTTCCAAAGGCTTGAAAAGCAGGCCGGTATTAACAAAATCTGCAAGCTCAAAGTGGCTCCGTTAGGAAAAATCTTTGAACAACTTTCAATTTATACTTTTAAGAAAATGGGCAATCAATTAACAGATTTCAAATTAAGAGTACCGCTACTCCACCCGCTGACCATAATAAGAAATAATAAAGAAAAACAAGCTACTTACCACGACGAACCATTACAAGGAGCTCATACAGACAATACAAAAACCTTGGCCAAGCTCCACAGACACTATTAGTGGAAAAATATGTCTAAAGACATAAAAGAGTGTATAAAAAAAAGTTCCAAATGCCAAAAGTCTAAAACGACTAAACATACCAAGACTCCATTCACGAATCAAAATTAATGAACAAAAGTGTAAACATATAACGTTTACCCTTAACAGACAATAGTTATATTCTTAAGATTTTATATACTTATTGTTAGTCTCATTTGGAAAAGAATCAATAAATAAAGCATTTTTTTATTTTTAAATAACTTTGTTTTTATTTATTGAATCTTCTCTTAATTTTGAGACTAACAATAAGTTTACGAATCTTAACATTAAAATTTAACTAACAGTATAATAAGACTGCATTCTGGTTGCGCGTGCCTTAAGTCGGTCGCTGGGTGGGTAAGTCATTGCGACGAAGGCGTGATTGGTTGATCAACCTTGTAAGACCTCTCGCCAGGTGGTTAGGGTGCAACGATAGCTTGGTAAAGTCCTTTTCCTTCTGTTCTGCGATCACTTCTTTGACTGGTAGAATGTTTAAGTTGCGATGTATGTTTTCGTTGCGAACGTACCACGGTGCCCCGGTGATTGTTCTTAAGATCTTCGACTGAGCTCGCTGGACTATGTCAATATTGCTATGCCTGGCATTCCCCCATAACTGAGAACCGTACATCCATATAGGTTTTAGTACCGAGTTATACAGCAGGACTTTATATTCAAGACTAAGGGGAGACCGAGCGTTAATAAGCCAATGAAGGCTACTGGCTTTTAGCTTTAGGTGTGTTCTTTTGGCTTCAATGTGCCGGCGCCATGTGAGTCTTCTGTCGAGGTGTACTCCTAGATATGTGACTTCGTTTGCTTGCGGGAGTAGAGTATGGTTTAACATGAGCGGCGGGCAGTTTTGCCCGTTCAGGGTGAACGTAACGTGCTTGCATTTTTGTTCGTTCACTTTAATTCGCCAATCTGACCAGATGAAGAGCGAGCTGCGCAGTTGCTTGCATCGGGCATTTTGAGCGGCTGAGAATGGCTGTATCATCAGCAAACGTAGATGTTGTTAGTCGTGTGCTTGTTGGGATGTCTGCTGTGTAGAGGACATATAATGTTGGCCCAAGCACGCTTCCTTGACGAACTCCAGCTCCAATAGTGAAATCGTCAGTTATAGCAGTGTTGCATCGAACAGCAAATTTTCTGTCGTAGAGGTAAGACTCTAAAAGCTTATGGGTGTTGTAGGGGAGCATTGTCTTGATCTTGTACATTAGACCTTCTAGCCAAACTCTATCAAATGCTTGAGAGACGTCTAAAAATATGGCAGTACAGTACTGTCGTTTTTCAAACGCGTTCCGAATTTCTGATGTTATCCGGTTGACCTGCTCAATTGTTCCGTGCTTTTCACGAAACCCAAATTGATGTGACGGAATTCCTTCCTGGATTCTTAGGTATGTGTTTATCCGAGTCAATACGCATTTTTCAAAGAGTTTAGATAAACATGAGAGTAGGCTTATAGGTCTATACGACGTGGGAATTGTGTGGTCTTTTCCCGGCTTTGCTATCATTATTATAATCGACTTTTTCCATCTCACTGGAAAGTGGCCAAGTTTTGCGATGGCATTAAAAAGCTGGGTGATAGTGCAAACGGCGCAATATGGGAGCTGATTTTTGATGATGTTAACGATTTCGTTTGGGCGAAACTCAATTGGTTCATGTTGAAGCTGAGGCTCATGTGGTAAAGTCGGCAAGGTGAACGCACTAGTGGCAGGATTTGGTTGGAAGACATTTTTAAGGTGGTTGGCAAACGTGGTGGCTCTGTCTGCATCGCTGCGCGCCCAGCCGCCTGTGTGATTTCTAATAGGCATCACGGTTACTTTTGGTGAGCTTAGAGTAGGGTGAGCTCTCCATAGTGAGTGTTTTGTACTAGATGTTGACAATTGATTTATGTAGCGTCGGTGGACATGTGCTTCTTCTTGACGTGAGGCATATTTGAAGCTTTGCCTAGCAGATGGTGATCTGTGGAGTTGCCACTCTCGACGTAAGCGTCGCTTTTCGAGGACGAGCTGTTCTATTTGTAGATTTGTCTTCTTTTGGTTGCTTTGTGTACTTGTAGTTCGGGGTGTTGAAACTCGAGCTGCAGAGACGAGTACAGACTCCAGTGTATTAACAAATCTGTCTACGTTGGCTTCATCGTTGAGATGAGGACTTAGCTCAATGTGTGAGCTAATGTATTTCTTGTACTTAACCCAATTGGTTTTCTGAGATGTCAATTTAAACGATTGCTCCAATGCTCCTGGATGTCGGAGTAGAATAAACAGGACAGGCGAGTGATCCGATGAAAGATCCGAGAGGCATTCGGCGCTTATCAGATTTTTAGGAATGTTTTTGGTAATTGCAAAGTCTATTAAATCGGGTAGTTTCCTTGGGTCTGCCGGTCTGCCAGGAGAAACATAGTCCAGCTTGTTCTTGGCTTTTATAACTGCATTATAGAGCTGTTTTCCTTTTGGAGTCACGAGACGTGATTCCCAGTGTGTGTGCTTGGCGTTGTAGTCCCTTGCTGCTATGAAGTGGTCTCCTAGTGAGTTGAAAAACTGCATAAACTCATCTTCAGCTATGGTGAAGCGAGGGGGGCAGTATACGGCGGCTAGTGTAAGTTGGTTGCCAGTATTTGTTTGTATATTTATAGATGTGGCCTGTATGTAATTTTTAGCAAATTATGATAGTGGTGCTTAATACGGCTTCTGATTAGAATTCCAGTCCCACCATGTGCTTTACCATCTGGATGATTTGTTCCGTAAAATGAATAACCTCGTAGTTGAAACGTTTAAGAACTCGGTCAAGTTGGGGGTAATTGCCCGCGCTTGATCAGAGCTTGCATTATTTTCGGTTGCTTTAAAAGAGAAGTACGCGTTATTTCTTGCTCACGTTGACGTTGTGTGGGAACATCGTTCAGACTCATTGTATTCGTGGTAAAGTTAATTAGAGTTTTAAGTGTTAAGTTTTATATTAATTAAATGACCAATCAATATAAACATTCGCGATTTCGCAGAAAGCGTCTTTTCGCGTTATAGTAGATTTATTAAAACGATCACTGCACTTTTGTGATTTTATTGAATACTTTTTCCCGGAGCACATTAAATACACGTCTGCATGCGACGACGGTTTAACACGAAATAAATAAATAAATAAATAAAGCATATATTTAAAAAAAAAAACAAAATGAATTCAAGACCCTTGGTTCTGATGTCCGCACAGGCAGACAGTGAGCCATCTCAGCAGCCATCATTGAGGCAGAGATGGCAAGCCGTATCAAAATTAAAGCTTGCGTTTTGGACTCAATGGTCAAATGACTATCTACAACAACTTCAGCATCGACAAAAATGGAGAAGATCTTCGGCAAACGTAAAGGAAGGAGCTTTAGTGCTTATAAAGAAGGATAATACTCCAGTTCTGCAATGGCCACTGGGACGAATAATTAAGACAATCCATGGCAAAGATAATTTTGTCAGGGTTGTAGAAGTAAAAACGAGTAAAGGAATATTTAAACGAGATATTCAGCCTCAAAGGAATATTTTTTGAAAAGGTTTGAAAGAACCAACTTAGCTAAAACGGATTGGACTTTAATAGTGTACTACAATTTGCTACCTTACTGGAAGGATATGAGTACCCTTTCAATGGGCATTACAAAAATTGGACACGTATGCAAACAGTTTCCCGAAACAGAGGCATGTACAAGCATGTATCAGCATTTTAAACACATCGAAGAGGAGCTGAAAACCTGCTGATAGTAAAGTCACGTCAAGAAAGAGCACCGTTGGACATCGTTGGAAATATTGACAAAAGTCTTTTTGGTGTCTTAGACTCCACGTACGCGGATAAAATGGAGCAAACGATCTCAGAGGTTAAAGCTAATGAGAAGCATTTACTTACGTTGCTGAGAAATCAAACGTCTTTGATTGACTCTACAATCAATGTCATCAAACGGGATGAAATCTCAAAGTCCAAGCGGTTAAAATCAATAGAAAATTATATTGCAGAAACTACTGGTACTGCAAGTAGATTTAATAAATTTTCATGGTATATAACACTTGCGACTCAACTATCTCTATTGGCTTCTAGTCTGCAACGAATGCAAACAGAGATCGTAAACGTTTTAACATATATTCGGCATAACAATAAGCCCGATGTTGCTGACACCAAGGATTTTAAAGGATCAGTTAGGACAAATACGCAACCATTTGAAGCCTGGACAAAGGCTTCCAGTCTCTCCCGATAATATTTTAACGGCATACCAGATGATGGTAGCTGAGGGAACCATCATAAATAAGCATGTTATCATCAAAGTAAAATTGCCTTTGGTGTCTACTCAGATTTTGTACATCTATAGATTGACACCAATTCCATTTTTGACTGAAGGTGGAATCAGTATGTTTGCAATTAAGACACCATATATACTTTGAGATGTCGGAAATTGATTTTAAAGCTTGTCAAGAAAGAGCGAAGGATGATTTTATTTGTTATAACAAACAAGAAATGTTTTCTTCGGAAACTTGCTGTTAAATGAAAATGTTTCATAATAAAACGGATTCTTCTTGCAACTTAATAAAGGCAGAAAGACCTTTTGTCTGGTTAAGAACACATGCCAAAAATCAATGGATCTTTACAACAAGATCCACGCTAACATTATCTGCAGTTTGTTTAGACGGAACCTCTAATATAAATTTAAAAGGTTCAGGATTTATGATTTATGAATTCGAAATTCTTTAATGACAGTTACAAGTCAAGATGTGCTGGAAACCGAATTACTTACATCGTATGCTCGCTTTGGAGAAAATCTACGACTGAATTCAACAAGATCTACCTCTACAAGTTCGAAGGAAGACCCAAACCTTAAATACAAAAAGTTGTATCAACGAGAAGCGCAACTCTTTCCTCCCAATAGTTTTAAATTACCACATAATCTTGAGACTATTGAACATCATCATATTGCTATTTATATTGCATTAGTTTTTATCATAATCATTGTCATTATTCATTTTATTAAGAAACGAGGAAAACCCAGAAATAACCTTCAGCTGAATCAGATGCCGACCACAACTGTAAATAGAGACGATTCTTCGATCCAACATTAACGATTGTTCAACATCTATTCAACGGCCGGGAGTATGTACGATTTCGACTTAGCAGAAATTCGTTCGTTGCTGATAGCTACTTTGACCTAAATAAATATGTAGCTGATATCCTGGTCTGTGCACATCTGCATGTGATAACGGGTCATAAACCATATGCACCCAGCCGACGGACGTGCCTTCACACCATCTGTCGTAACCCTTGGAAAACTTTAACCCGACCATCTGGTAGATGTAATTGCTTATTTAGGCTATTATTGCTGTAAACTGATAATAAACCATGTTGTCCATTTATTTCTTACTAGACCTAAGTAAATATCCATGTAAGCCCAAATCATGTATATAAACCCGGATCCAAGCTCAATAAAATCAGTACGAAAAGAAATCTTGACGTATTCACTTATTCAATTTGTTCTGTACTTATTGCGGCGACTTTTGCCACTGGTTCTGTACTTGCGGCACGCAACAAAATATTTTCAGCAAACAGATTTCGGTAGAAATCCTACACAAGGTATTCTTGGATCACAGAGTCATACCAGGCCTTCAGGGGAGGATCTCTTTTTAGGCGCTGCTCGTTACGCAGGAATTGTGCCAGAGCAATGGATCGTGAAGATGCGAGCTCGGAACCACTATGCTCGGGATCGCGCAAGGGGAGCATCACAACGTATTTGCCACGATTCTCCCTTCTTGTAGTTTGGACAAAATTATGTTCACAGACGGAATCAGACTCGGGGACTATCTGTGTGGGCACGTCCTCCACCTCCCAGAATTTGGTAAGGAGATGATCCAACGAGTCTTCGAGTCCGCAGGAAACACGAAAGCGTGATTTTGGGAAGCTTTAAAGAAACCATATACACCAGGAGACAATCCCAAGACTTGAATAGAGGACATCTCTAAGGCTGTCAGGCAACTTTGGATTGTGCCTTGCAGCTCTTTCAGAGCGGCTCCGGACTCTTAGGGTACTGCCTGAATTTAGAAGAGGATTTTCAGCTGGCTATTGACTAATAACGGCCGATTTTCGAAGCGTTCTGTGAGGCTTCGCCACGCGGAGATAAGCCCTTCGTTGGTCAGCGGGGCTTTGGAAACAATGGCGTGCGCATCGCCACTTGTTTTGGACAATAGGTGGAACAACTTCTCTTCCGGTGTAAGACGCGAGTTGTGGATGTATATCGCGGTGAAAAGATCTGTGAAGGTGGGCCAACGCAGGTAATCACCAGCGAAAACTTCGGAAAACGACAGTCCGTAGGCGGGGGTTTTGGAACACTGACAGAAGCCTGAGTGGGCTGGGAGGCGGCCTTGTCTATTATGTCCTGAAGCTGGACCAAACATCTCGAATAGACGGAGTAGCAGTAACTGTACTTGGATTCAAGCACTGTCGAGGTGGCCGTACTGTCGGTGGACGCGGAAAGAAGATCGGAGCAACTTTCATAGCTCTTCTCCACCTTTTCCCACAGGGCCCGGATTTGGTCCCGATGGACTTGGCACATTCCAGGGGAAAGTCGTTCTGGTTCAGCGGCGCTCGGAGTATGAATATCCGCTTGAAATTGGCTAACCCGGTCTGTTGTGGCAATAAACTTTTTGAGGGCGATGTCTATCGCAGTTTGAGCCATCTTGGACACCGACCGAGAAAGCCTTGACGGGGGACCGGGGATAGTCTCGACGGACTCATCGCTTTTTGCCCTTGGAATGGCAATGGCAGCCTTTGGCGTTAATTAAGACGGCCGCGGAGACGCGGAGACGCGGATTGGGACCTGTCCAAACGGATAAATGGGATCGACCGCGGTTTCTTGTCGTCTCCCGTGGGCATTCTCGGACTCGAACTCTGCGGATCAGCTCTTGTCGACTGACCTGAGCAAGGGGGGTTCGTTCGGAACGTGAGGATATTAACCGTTAAGCTCTCGGCGCGATCTGAGTCACCAACGAGTTGGCCGTCGCTGCAAATGAACGAACTTAAAAAAATCTTGTTACTCCCTTTGTTGACTTCTTTATTTTTTGTTTATGTTAATTTTTTACTTTAGTTTTTGTTGCCAATATTTTATATATTTTTATATATTTTTGGGCTTGGAAAATATCATTGATCGCAAAAAAAAAACAGCAAAAACGCAATAA
Source organism: Drosophila prolongata (assembly GCA_036346975.1). Taxonomy (NCBI): domain Eukaryota; kingdom Metazoa; phylum Arthropoda; class Insecta; order Diptera; family Drosophilidae; genus Drosophila; species Drosophila prolongata. The sequence goes on along the minus strand of JAYMZC010000387.1, from coordinate 20,477,651 downwards.
AAATAAATAAATTAATTACTATCCCTTTGACGGAAATAATTAAACAATATTTATAATAAAATAATATTTATAATTAAATAATATTTATAATTAAATAATATTTATAATTAAATGATATTTATAATTAAAAAATATTTATAATTAAATAATATTTATTGTTCGCGCCAAGCGGCGCTTCCAGTTTCGGGTGAACCGGAACCCTGGAGTCCTAACAGTCGAGAGAACAGTTTTTTCCAGATCTTCGCATCTCGTTTCTCGCACTGTTAAGTGTCTCCACTCCGCTCTCCAAGCGGCCTCTTGAAACATCCACCCCGTAGCATTAAGTTAGTTCTAATCTACCAGTGTATGAAGAAAGAAGTGAAGTGAACTAGTTTTCTTTGAAATAAACACTACGTTAAGTTGAAAAGAAATAATTTTCCTGGACTATTGAATACCCATTGGAGAGCCGCCCCTCGACACTTTCATGGTCCTTCGAGCCGGATAATTCCAGAAGAGGAGAAGAAGTTCCAAGCACCAGCGTTCAACCGGCGGATTTTCCCGAATTTCTCTTCCATCAGTCAAGATAAGTACGACCGTTCTTATTTATACTCATTTCTGCCGACCAGCCAGATATTTCCAATTTTAAAATAAATCCAATTTCTTATATCTGTCTGATCGGCCATTCCATTGTGCATACGATCGCCATATTCCGGCTTCTTTTTCGTATTGCTATTTCCATCTTCATACGGTCGCCATTTTCCGGCTTCTTTCTTCATATTTTCCCATTTCCATATTCTTGTTCACACGGACATATAATCCAGATGCACACTCTTTAATGTACGTACATATGCCTGACCATCTCAACATATGTACGTAAGGAAACATACACGTACCTCCATTCGCGGTACACCCTACAAAAATTTCTACAGCGACATTTACCATACAGTCAACATTATCTCCAATTTCCAAATTTATTACAGATTACAATTTTAAATTAAATCCAATTTCTTATATCTGTCTGATCGGCTATTCCATTGTGCATACGATCGCTGTTAAGGAATTTTCTTTATTATTATAATATTTCTTCTAAGTTAAGTCAAGATGAATTCAATACTTGTTCGCTTTATCATTTAATGTTTAATTTGAAACGATTACTTTGTTATCGATCACATGTAATTATAAGCTCACGATAAGCACAAAAGGGTGGCCACTTTTGTACTTTTAGCCGAGACGATTGGTACGTAGCCTCCGCATAAAAATTATTTTGTGTTCTAATTTAAGCCTCAAAAAACAGATAATAAAACGCACGCCCCACGTACGCACTGCAATTGTCAAGCAGAGAATAATTTGCGTTCTTATTATGTCCTGATCGGCTACAGAAGTCAACATTTTTTATTATCAATCTCAGTACAAGCCCGTCGCACAGAAACCTTATACAAGCCTGCCGCTTGTGTGTATGTTCATGTATTTGAGAAAAAATTTGACGCCATTGTTTCTTAAGAAGTACACACGACTCCGTTCTAAGAACTTGGAAAAGCCACGCCGAAAAATACAGTTTGGACCATCAACAATTTAATAATCCATGACGACCTGGAATGCCAAGAGTGAGCCAGCGTTGCAACAAAGGAAAGCCACCAGCCCGTCTAGGATTTGAATACAAGATGTCAACATCGGGGGATGAAACAGATCAAACGATTATCGAGCTCAACAAGATGGATGAACTTCAAGAAAAGTTGCGAGATTTGGAACTCAAATTTCAAGAATCGCAAAATCAAAATAGCGAACTTCGTTCATCACTACGCCGCATAACTAGCCAACTTGAACATGATGAACAGGAAAAAGCACGAGCACTGACTAGTAGCGAGCAACTTCAGACAAATATGGGTAAGTTAATGCCAAACTTCACTGCGACATATACCTTTCCAGACGTGCACTTGCCATGCCAGCAGCGGTTGCCAGTTTACAGCTCCCAAGCAGAAATGTCTCAGCAAATAAACCTGGAATTACAAGGATACCCTTCGGGATCTGTATCTTGTTGCCTTATGAAAAATGTAAGAACAGTCAAAAGGTTAATGTTACCATGCCAAGATCTGAATTTGCCAACATTTTGTAAATATTTTCCATGCCCAAAAGATTGTGAGGACGCTTAAAAGCGCCTCTCAAAACTTATATAATCTCAGCCCTTGGAGGCCAAAACTTATATAATCTCAGCCCTTGGAGGCCAAAACTTATATAATCTCAGCCATTGGAGGCCAAAAACTTAAGTCACAGCCACTGAAGGACTGACTAGTTATTAAGTTTCTAAAATATATATATTTAAGTCTAAAAACCTAAGTAATCCTAGTTTTCAAATAAGCGCGCGCGAGGGCACCAGTATTGATCAGCAGGATCAGTCCGCTGGCCAGTCGGGGCGAATGGCCAACAGTATCGATGAGTTATCGCAAATCACCCGTGAATAAAACGCGGGCTGTTAAGCGCAAAGCGTGCGACTAAGGACAAGCTTCGTGCTGTTAATAATAAAACGCGGGCTGTTAAGCGCAAAGCGTGCGACTAAGGACAAGCTTCGTGCTGTTAATAATAAAACGCGTGCTGTAAAGGGAAAAAGCGTGTCGACATGGAACCGCGATCGACGGAGATCGGCCTCTTTCTTTTCCGGCAGCCAAGCAGCTCAGACCACAAGGACCACACCAGCAGCAGAGACTCCCGAGGACGGCAACGCCATATCAAAAGCATAGAGTAAGATTAGAAAGGTTAAGGTAAGGTTAGAAACCCAGATACTGAGTGCGAAGGTTAGGGAGAAAGACCAAGTGAATAAAATAAACATAAAGTTGTGAAACACAAACCCCAAGCCTGGCTACTAAAATTTAGTAAACTTCGCTGAGTGTTTTCCGGTCGGCTAGGTTACCGTATTGCGTTTCCGAGGTTTATTATCTCTTCGCAACGCGGATACCAAAGCTACCCACGTGCTACTCCAGGTCGGGCAAGTTCTCGTATCGCGTTTCAGAGGTTTATTTTCTCTGCGCAATACGAACGTTTACCAGACTAGAGAAAAGCGCGGGAAACTATCGCCGGCCTTTTCTGCACACGCTCAGGTTAGGGAGAGGCCAATAAGATTTAGTGCATCTCGCGGAGGGGCTTTCGGGTCAGTGAGGCTTCTGAGTTGCGTTTTCTGAGGTTTATTTTCTCCGCGCAACGCGGACGCCAAAGCTGCCCGCGGGCCTATTCACGTCGGACAAGTTCCCGTATTGCGCTTCCGAGGCTTTTCTCTGTGCAATACGGACGCTTGCCGGACCGGAAAAGCTATCGCCGATCGCCCACGCTCAGGCCCAGTCGAACATCCCTCTCGAGTTAATTTGTGACGGCCCTGTTTTTCGTGTTACGTTTCCGAGGTTCTTTTCTCTACGCAACACGGACGACGAGGCTGTACGCGTGCTCCTTCGCGTCGGACAAGTCCCCGTATTGCGCTTCCGAGGTTTTCTCTGTGCAATACGGACGCTTGCCGGACCGGAACAGCTAACCCCGGGTGCTGATTGGTGTCGGCCAGTTGACATTACGCCTCCGAGCGATCTACGCCACGTAGAGGTGGAGACCCAGAGCAGGTGATCCCGTAAACAAAAATCCCGGCGGCAACTCCCAGTCCCGTTTCGTCTCCTGTGTTTCTACAAATTTAACTGTAGAGGACTCTGGCCGGACTGAAGTCTATCCCAGCCTAAGAAAAGGCCTTACAGTTTGGCGCCCGAACAGGGACGACTCAGGGACGACCTAGGTATTCTGTAGGAGTTGGGTTTTCAGTATCAACCGCATGGCTTAAAGACCCATGCCCAGCCGTGGGAAAATTTTTTTGATTAGGAACACCCAAGTTTAAAAAAAAAAAAGCCTAGTTAGAGAGCAAATAGGGGAATCTATACTGCCACTTACGACAACGCCGATCTACTCCGCAACTGCGCCGCTTACTATGAGCACCCCGAGCGCCTACCCAGCCCGCTCACATCAGGAGCTCTCTGGAGTCCATCCGCGCCGTCTCCTGAGCGCCGCCTGCTGAGGGCCCTCCAGCATCCCAGTGGGCCACCTGCGCCGCTTACCGAGAGCACTCCCAGAGGCCGCTCACATCAGGAACGAGTCCAAAGCTCAGCAGAGCCACACCACGAGCAGCCCAGCGATCAGCCGCGCTCGCCTTCGGGAACGACCCTAGAGACCGCTTCGTCGCCCGGCTGGCGCCCCCCAGCAGCGCCACCTACCGTGCCGACTACAGCACGCACCGCGACGAGGAAAACAGTCGCCACGCTCACCGTGGACCCCGGATCACTCGCCGCCAGGAGAGTCGCTCCTGCGCCACCACCATTCGCTAGTCGGGAGACCCAGCCACTCCCACATCAGCATCCGCGTGACGCTCACTCAGAGGCCCAACAGCAGCGGGCACCCAGCCACACCGTTCACCGGGTCGACCGATGAAAACGAACCGGGAACAGAAAGCGTCGGAGGACGCCGAACAAAAACCCGCTACATCAGCCGCCAGACAGATCGAGGAGGGGAGCTTCTCCGAATCCGACGACGCATCCACGACCCGAGCCATGGGGGTCAGGTGGATTTCCTACCGGCGGAAGGACGAACTCCAAGCTATCCTCAAGGAGTTCGGTTTGAACACCCAGGGCCAGGTGGACGAACTGCGACCCAGGCTTGCATCGTTCATCGGAGGGTCCAACCACAGTCCGGCGCTCCGGGAACGCTTTGCCGCATTGGAGGCCATCTACCCAGAGGCTCCCACATCAAAGGTAGTGACCAACCGGTCCACCTCACCGATGCCCGGCGCAGGGGACACCCTTCTCTCCGTGCCACCCCCAGAACACCGTCACACGAGCCCAGGACGTGGAGTCCAAGGCTCCCACCCCGCTGCCCAATCGCCATCCCAGCACATGTCCGCAGCCGCATTCGCCGAGAAGCTTCGGGGATGGGGCGTCCATTTCGATGGACAAGCCGACCCCCTGCACTTCATGGAACGAGTCGAGGAAGGCGCTACGTCATACAGCGTACGGAACAGCGACATCCCACGAGCCATCGCCGGATTACTGTCGGGCCGCGCCGAAGGCTGGTACCGAGCCTACCAGATGCACGCCGAGCCCTGGGAAACTTTCAAGCGGGAGTTCTTGGAATTTTTTCTACCTCCACGGTACTACCAGCGCCTGGAGGATGCGATCAGGACCCGACACCAACAAGGCGGCGAGCCTTTCAAGTTCTATGTGGTAGAACTACGCCTGATGATGCAGCGGTCAAATTACTCGTTCGAACAGGAGCTCGAAAGGACTTACGAGAATCTGCTACCGGAGTATCACCTCTTCATAAGGCGTCACGAATTCTCCTCGCTGGAAGGGTTGACACAACTAGCCACCGCTTTCGAAATTGCTCGGGACCGAGACCCAGTCCGACAAGCAGCACTAGTTCCACCCGCCAGTGGAAACTACACTACGAGGAGCAGCCCTCCGCCCGCCCCTCGCCGACGAGAGCCCATACGACCAGCGGTGACGCCTTTCGGCACATCGAATCCAGCGATTACAAACCGGATGATTTCCCAGGAGGCCGAAGCACCTGTCGACGTGACCCGAGCCTGTAGTCGCTGCGCTGAGGTGGGACACTTCGTTCGGGAATGCCAGAATCCGCCAGTCCTATACTGCTGGGACTGCGGGAAACGTGGTACTCGCACCATTGACTGCTGCCGGCAGTCGGGAAACAACCGGGGTCCTCGCACACACAGGGAGCAGGCGGCGACCCACTCAGCGCTCCCCCATCATTAAATCCACCGCTCCGCTCGACGGGAGGCCGGATCGTCGCCACGGTTACCGACACGGGGGCCTCCAGAAGCTTTGTCAGCGAAGCGCTGGCCAACCGGCTCGATTCAGGTCGAAACATCAAAGAGGTTCGCACCCAAATATCCCTGGCGGACGGATCCCCGAAGGAAGTCACCAAGGCCCTGCACGCACTAGTGCGCCTGGACCAACAACATGTCCGCATGACCCTCCTGGTCCTGCAACGATCTTGGACGAGGTGATCCTCGGGATCGACTTTCTCTGTGGCATCCGGGCAACCCTAATCTGCGGCCAGGTGTGCCTCCAACTAGCTCCGCCCACCACACGAAGAGCCGAACCAGGCCCAGCCACCCGAGCGGCGCCAAAAGCGGCGGTCGCCCACCTTTCGGACCCACCGACTCCTACCCGGCGGACAACAAGGACCAACAAGGAGGCCACAACGGGTCCCATACCCGCCCCAAGACAGCACATCACCGCGGGACGGAACCCAGCTCCAGTCCCATCGGAACGCTCGCCACCACCGGTTCCTCCCGCCACTACCACGGGAATCACGAAGGCCGATGTCACCGTCAAGGAAGGCAGGTACAGCCTCCAGCCACTACCGGATGCCGCCGTGGCCAAGAAAAGGAGCCCTTTTCGGAGGTATCTCGCGGGTCAGGACCGTTTAGCCAGTACAACAACAGGAACGTCCCCCGACGACCCGGATACGCCACGTTCTTCCCCGGGAAGCCCGATAAGAATCGGGCAGTACCAGCTACTCGCCCAGCCGGATACAAAGGACGCTCAGAGGCGCAATCCGTTCCGGAGGTATTGCCCTCACGAACACCTGGCCACAGTCGCGGAATCCCCGCCGGGATCGCTAGTGTCTGAGGAACCTCTCGACGCAGTAACCCTCCGGTTCCTTCAAGAGGAGCTTAGGTATTTCGACCAGCTGCAAGGAACGACGGATATAGCCGAGCACACCATCACCCTTCGGGGAGATAAACCGCTGAAACAGCGGTATTATCCCAAGAACCCGGCCATGCAGCATATCATCAACGAGCAGGTGGACGAACTGCTGCAGGATGGACGAATCGAACCCTCTCGAAGTCCGCACAGCGCACCGCTGGTGCTAGTCCGAAAGAAGACGGGGGACATGCGGATGTGCGTTGACTATCGTCAACTCAACGCACACTCCATACCCGACGCGTACCCGCTTCCACGCATCAACCATATCCTGGAACGCCTACGGAATGCCCGGTTCATCTCCACGTTGGACCTTAAAAACGGGTATTGGCAGATTCCCATGGCAGAAGGCAGTCGAGATTGCACCGCATTCACTGTCCCCGGACGTGGACTCTTCCACTGGAAGGTCATGCCGTTTGGGCTCCACTCCGCCCCAGCGACTTTCCAACGAGCTCTGGACAGCGTCATCGGCCCCGATATGGAACCCCACGCCTTCGCCTATTTAGACGACATCATCGTCATCGGGGCAACGTGGGAGGACCATGCGCGCAATCTGAGGGAAGTCTTCCGGCGCCTTCGAGAAGCGAATCTACGCTTAAATCGGGGTAAGTGCAAGTTCTTCCAAAGAAAACTAGTGTATTTGGGTCACCTGATCAGCGGGGAAGGCATCAGGACAGACCCCGACAAAATAGCGGCCATCCAGGGGTTACATCCCCCGACTAATGTCAAGGAACTTCGCCGCCAACTCGGAATCGCATCCTGGTACAGACGTTTTGTCCCAGACTTTGCTTCACTCGTACAACCAATGTCACGACTCCTGCGGAAGGGAGTAAAGTGGACCTGGGAAGAACCCCAACAGTAGGCATCAGAGTAGGCAACCCCTGGAAGTTGTGCGTGCCGCGAGAACAGCGTCAACGCGTGCTGGGAGAATGCCACGACCACCCCGCCGCCGGACACCTAGGCATCCGGAAGACGCTCAGGAGGATCGCCCAGCGTTACTTCTGGCCTGGACTTCATCGGGACGTGGTACGCTACGTTACTAGCTGTCTGACCTGCCAACAGTACAAGGTTAGTCAGTATAAACCAGCCGGCAAGATGCTCACTCGCCAACCTACAGAGCCGTTCGCGCTCGTCGGAGCCGACTTCGTTGGACCCCTTCCCCGGACCCGGCGAGGAAACACCATGCTCTTGGTTTTCATAGATGTATTCTCCAAGTGGGTAGAGCTCATCCCATTGAGGAAAGCCACCTCCGCCCAACTGGAGTTCGTATTCCGAGAAAGGATCCTCTCTCGCTTTGGAGCCCCCAGAAGGTTGATTTGCGACAATGGCACGCAGTTCACCAGCCGAAGCTTCCGGGTGTTCTGCAGGAACAACGGCATTCAACTGGAATACACCGCGCCGTACTCTCCCCAGCAAAATCCGACGGAACGCGCCAACCGCACTATCAAAACCATGATAGCACAATATGTGAACCAGGATCACCGGTCGTGGGACCAGCTACTGCCCGAGATCTCCCTCGCCATCAACACTAGCATCTCAGATAGCACGGGGTTTAGTCCGGCTTACCTAGTACAGGGTCGGGAGCCTAGGTTGCCAAGTGCCCTCTTCGATGCGGTCGCACCCGACTTACAGGCCTCGCCATTGGATCCAAAGGAACGAGCCAGAAGGCTTCAAGAAGCGTTCCGCACCGCCCTAGAAACCAACCAGATAGCTTCTCAGGAACAAAGTCGACACTACAACCTGAGGCGACGTGAGTGGCGACCCCAACTAGGCTCACAGGTGCTAGTCCGCCTTCACCATCTGTCCAAAGCCAGCGAGGGCTTTAACGCAAAACTTGCGCCGAAGTACGCGGGCCCGTTTAAGGTGGTGAAATTTCTATCATCAAACGTCGTGCGGCTACAACAGATAGACGGCCGGAAAAGGCGTACAGCTGGCATAGGCGATCTAAAAGAGTATCATCAGCGAGAAGAACAACTAGACGACTCTTCAGAAAGCCCCCAGAAGGAGCGATTCGCACCACGCACCTGATGACGTGCCCGTTACACCACTGCAAGGGTAAACATAAGTGGCGTACTCGCCAGCAAGTTATTTTAAGCAGGAAAATTGTATCGAATAGGCTAATTAAAGACAGTTGATCTTCGCACTCAGGTTAGGCAAGTTAGGAAAGCGTAGTACTAGGCTTACTATTTGGACACCTTTCAGAAAAAAGACAACAGCGTGCAACAAATGGATCCCTATCATGTGGAGGGAGAGTACAGACCCGTCGACCACCAAGGAGGCTCTACGGCCAGCAATAGCGGAGAGTCCCAAGGCGACGACTCGGTGTTATCCACCCACAGCCCGACTCCACCCCCGTTCAGCCCATGGCAAGGCATGAGGTCGCCCGAGGGTCCCGCTAGTCTTAATCCACCGGACAACGCCGACTCCGTGTCGACCGAGGTTCGGTCTCCAGACGTCAGCATGGTCGTCAGCGGAGACGTGCCGGAAATATTTGAGCCCCTACCCGGAGACGACGAGGAGGAGGAGCCAACCACCCCCACGATTGCACGCCTGGCCCGGCTACAGGTGGACGACGAGGACGAGCCCGGGGCATCGACCACCCACATCCTGGTGGGCGCATGGCTGCAAGGTCAGGACCATCACGCCTTCGCTCCTGGACACCTGCAACGATGCCTCTGGGAGGCCCACCGGAGTTCCCCAGCGAACCCAACATCCACCGACGACTCGGACGTCGGAGTCGACGGACGATTTTGGAGGGACCGCCCGCAAGCCCAGGTCGAGCGCGCCATAGCCGAGGCGAACCGGGCCTGGGACGGCTACGCTGGAGACGTCACACCAGCTCCGGAGGGATCCGAGCCTGAGAGTGGCCTCTGCTCCAGCCAGGGGGACAGCGACGACGAGGGAGAGGATGTGCTGGACATCCACGCAAGGGAGGTCGGCCCCGACTTGGCCGTACCCGAGGAGCACGTTCCCGCTATAGCCGAGAACCCGCAGGACCAAACTCCACCCGGAACTCCAGCACGCTCCAACTCCCCGTCCACACCGAGACGCTGCCAAGCGGAGTCCCCACGGACCCCCACCAACGCGGTACGTCCGCGCCTGGAGCTGTCGTCGCCCGCGCTGTCACCAGGCCTCGGACCCTCTCAGCGGGAAGCACCACCCACACCCGGCCGATCCATTCCCCATGCGGTCATGGACCTGTTCCTAAGACCCTCGACGCAGGCGCCGTCCCAAAGCGGAGACGAGGAGCTGGACCTGCAGCTGTTCCTCACCGGCGGAGAGCAACATGAGGTGCTTCAGGCTCTCCAGGAGGACCCAGCAGAGGACCCAGTCAGGGGTGACGCCCACTGGATCGAGGCCCCAGCGGACTGGAGGGTAGACACTCCGGATCGCCGTCTGCCCCCCATCCTCGTCGCGTCCATTCAGGCCCAGGATCGCCGACGCGTTCGGTATCTACGCCACTTCGACGGGCCAATATCCGAGTCAGCGTGACCGCACGAGCGAAGTCTCCGGACCCTCCACCCGTCTAACCCCGAAGTAAAGGGGGGGTGTGAGGACGCTTAAAAGCGCCTCTCAAAACTTATATAATCTCAGCCCTTGGAGGCCAAAACTTATATAATCTCAGCCCTTGGAGGCCAAAACTTATATAATCTCAGCCATTGGAGGCCAAAAACTTAAGTCACAGCCACTGAAGGACTGACTAGTTATTAAGTTTCTAAAATATATATATTTAAGTCTAAAAACCTAAGTAATCCTAGTTTTCAAATAAGCGCGCGCGAGGGCACCAGTATTGATCAGCAGGATCAGTCCGCTGGCCAGTCGGGGCGAATGGCCAACAGTATCGATGAGTTATCGCAAATCACCCGTGAATAAAACGCGGGCTGTTAAGCGCAAAGCGTGCGACTAAGGACAAGCTTCGTGCTGTTAATAATAAAACGCGGGCTGTTAAGCGCAAAGCGTGCGACTAAGGACAAGCTTCGTGCTGTTAATAATAAAACGCGTGCTGTAAAGGGAAAAAGCGTGTCGACGTGGAACCGCGATCGACGGAGATCGGCCTCTTTCTTTTCCGGCAGCCAAGCAGCTCAGACCACAAGGACCACACCAGCAGCAGAGACTCCCGAGGACGGCAACGCCATATCAAAAGCATAGAGTAAGATTAGAAAGGTTAAGGTAAGGTTAGAAACCCAGATACTGAGTGCGAAGGTTAGGGAGAAAGACCAAGTGAATAAAATAAACATAAAGTTGTGAAACACAAACCCCAAGCCTGGCTACTAAAATTTAGTGAACTTCGCTGAGTGTTTTCCGGGTCGGCTAGGTTACCGTATTGCGTTTCTGAGGTTTATTATCTCTTCGCAACGCGGATACCAAAGCTACCCACGTGCTACTCCAGGTCGGGCAAGTTCTCGTATCGCGTTTCAGAGGTTTATTTTCTCTGCGCAATACGAACGTTTACCAGACTAGAGAAAAGCGCGGGAAACTATCGCCGGCCTTTTCTGCACACGCTCAGGTTAGGGAGAGGCCAATAAGATTTAGTGCATCTCGCGGAGGGGCTTTCGGGTCAGTGAGGCTTCTGAGTTGCGTCTTCTGAGGTTTATTTTCTCCGCGCAACGCGGACGCCAAAGCTGCCCGCGGGCCTATTCACGTCGGACAAGTTCCCGTATTGCGCTTCCGAGGCTTTTCTCTGTGCAATACGGACGCTTGCCGGACCGGAAAAGCTATCGCCGATCGCCCACGCTCAGGCCCAGTCGAACATCCCTCTCGAGTTAATTTGTGACGGCCCTGTTTTTCGTGTTACGTTTCCGAGGTTCTTTTCTCTACGCAACACGGACGACGAGGCTGTACGCGTGCTCCTTCGCGTCGGACAAGTCCCCGTATTGCGCTTCCGAGGTTTTCTCTGTGCAATACGGACGCTTGCCGGACCGGAACAGCTAACCCCGGGTGCTGATTGGTGTCGGCCAGTTGACATTACGCCTCCGAGCGATCTACGCCACGTAGAGGTGGAGACCCAGAGCAGGTGATCCCGTAAACAAAAATCCCGGCGGCAACTCCCAGTCCCGTTTCGTCTCCTGTGTTTCTACAAATTTAACTGTAGAGGACTCTGGCCGGACTGAAGTCTATCCCAGCCTAAGAAAAGTCCTTACAAGATCTGCCTATTGAAAATTATAATAATGCTGCGCCGAAACTATTAATAGGAATGCCACATATCAATCTAGTCAGACCTTTGGAAATAATTAATCTAAATGAAAACTTCTCAGCTCATAGAACTAAATTAGGATGGATATTGTTCGGGTCGAACGAAAACAGACACAGCGGTGTAGTATGCCATGTAGAAGAATGTAAAAATTCAATTGACGACATAAAAAACATAATACATAACTTCATAAACATTGACCAGTTTGGGGTTAGACTAGCATTACCGCTTAAATCAGATAGCGACCAAAGATGTGAAAAGATTTTGAAGGAGACGACAAACAAAATCGAAAGTGGTTATGAAACTGGGCTTTTATGGAAAACCGATATTATTAAAATGCCAGATAGTTACGACACTGCGCTACGTCGACTAAAAATAGCGGAAAGTAAAATGTCCAAGGATGAGTCTTTTCGTAAATGGTATTCAGAAAAAATTAAAGAATATGAAAGAAAAGGATATGCGCGTAAATTAAGCAAGGAAGAACTTGAAACGGATTTAGGCAAAAAATGGTATTTGCCGCATTTCGCCGTAAATAATTTAAATAAAAACAAACTCAGACTAGTATTCGACGCCGCAGCTCAAATTAATGGAGTATCACTGAACTCATGCCTTTCAAAAGGACCAGATGCCTATCAGCCAATCCCGTTGCCGTCTATACTGTTCAAGTTTCGTCAACGCAAAATAGGAATTTGTGCGGACATTAAAGAAATGTTTCACCGTGTATTCATCCGAAAGGAAGACCAGGATTATCAACGGTTTCTATGGAGAGATTGCGATACCTCGAGAAAACCAGACGTTTATGTGATGAATGTTATGATATTCGGTTCAGCCAGTTCGCCCTGTTCAGCCCAATATGTAAAAAATCTTAATGCCGAGTTCTTTAAAAACGACAATCCCAGAGCAGTAAAAGCGATTGTTGATCATCATTACGTCGATGATTATGTAGACAGCTTTGACACAATAGATGAAGCACGTAACATAATTAACAAGGTTGTACAAATTCATCTGAACGGGAATTTTGAACTTCGCGGGTTCGTGTCAAACTCAAAGGAGCTTTTGGCAAGGATGAACAACTCAACAGAGATCATGACGTCGCCAATAAAATTAAGTCACTCTGAGCTGAACACTGAAAAAATACTTGGACTTTATTGGGATCATGGATCAGACCAGTTCTGTTTCATCGTAAAGCTTAAAGGAGTGCCGAACAACGTAGCTGAAGCAAAATTACCTCCAACAAAGAGACAAGTTCTGTCCATGATAATGTCCATATTTGAAACCTTTGGATTTATAGCACCCTTTGTAATAAAAGCTAAAATCTTAATTCAAGAATTATGGCGCCTAAATACAATGTGGGATGAGGTTATTCCCGAGAGCCTTCACAACGTGTGGATTACTTGGTACGACCAATTGCAGAAGGTAAAAGATGTAAGGATTCACAGATGCTATCATAATAATTTCACCAAACCTGATCTCGACTTGCAACTTCATATTTTCGTAGACGCAAGCGAAGAAGCCTTTGCCGCCGTCGCTTACTGGAGAGTAATGTATCAAGAAGAAGTAGCAATAGTGTTTGTGATGGGTAAGGCTAACTGTTGTCCTATAAAAACAGTATCAATACCACGCCTCGAACTACAAGCTGCAGTCCTCGGAATTCGACTTAAAAACGCCATGATAAATAACCATGAAGTCAGCCCAAAACATGTTTACCTGTGGTCGGATTCAAAGACTGTAATAAGCTGGATACAATCAGATAGCCGCCGTTATAAGCAATATGTCGCCCACAGAGTAACAGAAATTTTGGAAAGCTCAAAAATCGACCAATGGAAATGGATTCCTGGAACGAAAAATCCCGCAGACGCTGCCACACGCATGTCCTCAAAAGCAGATCCAAGCGTTTGGATTGACCTCCATTTTTATATCTCGACAGCTCCGAGTGGCCATCACCACCTGATGATATAAAATCTCACGACCATGACAAAGAATTACGTCCAAAATTTGTATTTGTTGCTACTCAGGACATGACAATCGATATGATAAACAAATACAGTAAATACGAGAAACTATTGCGAGTCTATTCTTGGGTTCGCCGTGCCATCGAGCTGTTCAAAAATAAATCCTTAAAAAAGTCTACAGTACTTACAGCTGAAGAAATTTGTAGTTCTGAAAAACTATTATGCAAATCAGTCCAACTCGCTTGTTTCCCCCAAGAAGTAACTCAGTTAAAGAATGGTCAACCCATAACGAATTCCAGTCCCATATGGAACCTTTCGCCCGAGCTGGATGACGACGGTGTTCTTCGCTTAGCAGGCCGCATTGATAAAGCTACTTGCGTTGGTCCTATGACAAAACGTCCTATTATATTACCCAAAACCCATAAACTGACTTTACTGATCGCCCAACATCATCATGAACTGTGTAAACACCAAAATGTGGATACCATGATCTGTTCCATTAGACAAACATTTTGGATACCATCTACTCGCCGTTTAGCTAAAACCATTAAGACCAACTGTCAGTTATGCAAAAACTTATCCGCAATGCCAAAGCCACCCTTGATGGGACAGTTGCCTATGGACAGAGTTGCAGCCTTTATCAGACCCTTTACGTATACAGGGTTGGATTATCTTGGTCCCCTTTTGGTGGCTATTGGCAGACGACGTGAAAACGACGTGGGTAGCGTAATTCACCTGTATGACTACAAGAGCTATACACCTCGAATTGTCTAAGGATTTATCATCGGATGCCGCCATTATGTGTCTCAAGAACTTTTGTTGCCGAAGAGGAGTACCAAAAAGAATTAGAAGTCATCAAGGAACGAACTTTGTCGGTGTCGGAAAAGAGCAATGGATTACGGTGGTGGATGCGATTGCAATGGAGAGTGGTCGCTGTGGTATTGAGTGGGTATTTAATACGCCAGGCAATCCGGCTGCTGGTGGAGCATGGGAGCGTTTGGTGCGTAGTGTGAAACGTATTTTGGCATTAACCCTCAAAGAAAAGGTACCTCAGGTTGAAACTCTTCAAGGTCTGTTAAATGAAGCTGAAAACCTTATTAATTCCCGTCCTTTAACACACCTACCGATCGATTCATACGAAGATGATCCGATAGCCGTGGTGTATGGAAAAAAGGAAGAATCATTGAAATTCAACCCGCAAAGGACGGACAAGTGCGATCAGCAACGGTAAAAACTGCAACTGGAGTACTTCGAAGACCAGCGTCCAAATTGGCCGTTCTCGACGTCATTGGTGAATCTCAGAAGGGACCTTGATTCACGGGGGCCGGAATGTTAAGGAATTTTCTTTATTATTATAATTTTTCTTCTAAGTTAAGTCAAGATGAATTCAATACTTGTTCGCTTTATCATTTAATGTTTAATTTGAAACGATTACTTTGTTATCGATCACATGTAATTATAAGCTCACGATAAGCACAAAAGGGTGGCCACTTTTGTACTTTTAGCCGAGACGATTGGTACGTAGCCTCCGCATAAAAATTATTTTGTGTTCTAATTTAAGCCTCAAAAAACAGATAATATAACGCACGCCCCACGTACGCACTGCAATTGTCAAGCAGAGAATAATTTGCGTTCTTATTATGTCCTGATCGGCTACAGAAGTCAACAATCGCCATATTCCGGCTTCTTTTTCGTATTGCTATTTCCATCTTCATACGGTCGCCATTTTCCGGCTTCTTTCTTCATATTTTCCCATTTCCATATTCTTGTTCGTACGGACATATCCAGATGCACACTCTTTAATGTACGTACATATGCCTGACCATCTCAACATATGTACGTAAGGAAACATACACGTACCTCCATTCGCGGTACACCCTACAAAAATTTCTACAGCGACATTTACCACACAGTCCAAATTATCTCCAATTTCCAAATTTATCACAAATTATAATTTTAAATTACAATTTATACACATACATCACCGAGTTCCCACAAACATACATATCCATACGTCCATAAATACACACATATATTCCTAATGCATACTTATTAAGGTAAGTACATATCTACATATCCATTTTAACATATGCACATAAGGGGAAAAGTCGTAGCGTAACGTAAGTCAACGTAAGCACGATAACCCACATACGTTCTTTCGCGGTACACTCTACAAACATTTCGAAGTCGACATTTACAATACAGTCCACATAATTTATAATTTCCAAATATAAGAAGTACTATATACACACATATAATCCTGATGCATGCTGATTAAGATACATATATTAATATATGTATATTTATTTGTTTTACATATTACCAAAAATAACTCGATTCCACCGAACCCATTACCACGACACGCCTTGCCAGAATTTGCATGATATTTATTTCAGCAGCGCTAATTCGCACACACCGTCGGCTCACATCCATTAAATAAAAATAAATAAATACATTTTTTTTGTGCAAGCCGTAATATATATTTTTTCAAATTCCTACAGCTCATTTTCGCAGCACAGCATCCAACTGCAAATATCTTGTAGAATATTATTTCCAAATCATCGTTATTTTCCTCGAAAACTTTGAAATTTGTACTAGTGTTCCGATTCCACATATTCCAAAAATAGACCGGAGCCGCAACGCTAATAGCAAACACAAGCGGACCGCTTGCAATCTATACCAAGGATACTTACCACTGCGATATATTAATTTGTTTTTTTGTTTTTTAAACAAAATTAAAATAATTCTATACGATTTTTTGTCGCGTCGTCCACCATACATTGACATTGTTCCCATTCCGCTATTAGGATTTTCAAAATTTTGGGGCCGCACCTGTATCTTCCGGAAGTTATCGATTTCGTCGTCCTTTTTCTTTTCGAATCCAACCCGGTGATCCGCAACAGCGTGACCACATTCCAGGACAGACTTTTGCGGGCGAGTCTAATTTTTACAAAACCAGATAGGTTTGCCCAGTTGATCTGATTTCTGGAATGCCAGGAGACATAACGAAGTTAACAGTTCCGTCTGCAAATAAAACGCGATCGCTATCCGCATCTTCTCGCGCGCGCACCTCAAGCCCACTAGCCCCAAAATCAATAACGAAGGCAAAGAGCGAAACTTCATTAGCCACCCAAGAAGGCGACAAGAAGTTGTCCTTTCCTACGAGCAATCAGAAACAATTGTCTCTGAGTCCGCTCACGCCTAAAGTTAGGTCACAAATCCAGACCAAGTCCATAAAGTCGCTACCAACTCGTTCTCAGGCAAAAATGAGCAACGAAATTGCAATTGCAGCCCTCGCGCGGTTCATCACGGTCCGACCGTATGAGCCATTTCAGAGCGACGATTGAAACTCCAGGGCCGTCACCTCCGTCTGTCCACACCTGCAAAATCCGTAAGGAGCAAGTCCGCTCGCTATGGGACAAAGCCGAAAAAGAATTCGAAGCGTGTTTAGACACGATCTCCAGTATTACGACTGAAGGGGCGGAGGAGATTTTGGCAACTCTGCACCGCAAATACGAATACTGCTATTCGGTGTACAAAGAGCTGGCGGTTCAGCTCAGCGAGCTAATTGACCGAGCCAGTTCACAGCAACCGATGCCGAGCACCGACAATCAGTCCGCGTACATTCCGTCCGGGTGCCGGGTGCCGTTTGCCTCCATGTCATACAGAGATATTCGAGGGAGACTATCTCAAATGGCCAACGTTCAGAGACCTTTTCACTGCCGTCTACGTCAACAACACACGGTTGACGCCGGTCGACAAGTTATTCCATCTCAACGCGAAGACGAGCCGTGAGGCAAAGGCAATTGTTGCCAAGTCCCCGCTCACTAATGATGGTTTCGCTTCCGCTTGGGAGGCGCTTCGAGACCGTTTCGAAAACAAACGGCTTTTAGTGAACAGCCAGCTCAAGCTCCTGTTTAACTTGAGTTCCGTTAATTCCGAAACTGGCCACTCCATAAAAGAGCTTCAGAGCACTATCCAAGGGTGCCTGACAGCATTAGCCCATTCCAAAATATCAACGGAAAATTAGGATTGCTTGCTGGTATACCTGTGCGCCAGTAAGTTGCCCAGGTTGACCCTGTCCCTGTAGGAACAATCCCTTACATCAAAGTCCGATATTCCTACATGGGATGAGATGAACGCGTTCCCTAGCGATAGGTATAGAACCTTAGAAGCCATTGAGGATATGAACCAGAGTCTTGGTGGTCCGTCAACTTCCAAAAATCCAAAGTGAGTGTCAAACCAAAGAGCTGCGATTTGTGCTCTAAAGAGAGTCACCCAGTGCGTTTGTGCCCTCGCTTCATTCAGATGGCAATCGAGGCGCGGGAAAATTACATAAAAAAGAAGCAGTTATGTTTGAATTGCTTCGTGAGAGGCCATCAGCTCCGGGATTGTTCCAGAACGCACAGCTGTTTCGTATGCCGAGGGAGACATCACACGCTTTTGCATCGAGGCACCCCTTTTTCCAACAATCCAAGTCCCTCTGGGAATGCGAGACCTAGAGCCTATCCTCCGGCGGTAGGCTCAGACATTTCAGATGAACATTCAAATGTACAAATCTGTTTTGCCTCAGGCTCAAAGGCAGTTCTTTTGGGCACGGCAATGATTGATATCTGCCACCTCGGTACCCACTTCCGAGCACGCGCTCTGATCGACTTGGGATCGAAAGCGACGTTTATTACGGACCGTCTTTTCAAGTTGGTCAATCTGCCGTTCCGCCCCATTCAAGCTCAAGTGTCTGGTTTAAATCAGACAGTTTCTGCCCAGTCAACACGGCTTTGCCATTTCGCCATTCGGTCTCCTACTAAGCCGGGCCTGCAGTTAGACACCGCAGCGTATGTTCTGCCAGAATTAGCAGGCAGATTACCCTCACATTCTATTCCACAAGATGTCCTGAGAGATTTGCCAAACCTTCAATGGGCAGATCCCACATTTCTCCAGAGTTCCCAGATAGACGTTCTTATCGGAGCTGATATCCTTCCATCCGTGCTGCTCAGCGGCAAAAGACCAACATCTGCGGATCTCTTTTTGGGCAAGAGACCATCTTCGGGTGGGTGCTCACTGGTCCAGTCTCCATGTCCACAAGCAACCGAGTCTCAGCCTTTACAACTCAAGTTACGAAACCAACTGAGGCGTCCTTAGACAAACTTCTTACGAAGTTTTGGGAGGTGGAAAATCTACCATCAAAAATGGTAAAAGAGTCCGATTCCGTCTGCGAAAGTAATTTTCTACGAACCACAACTAGAGACGCGAGCGGGAAGTACGTAGTGACGTTACCGTTCTGCGACCCCGATCATTGTGGATCTGAGTTGGGATACTCAAGGTCTATAGCACTTGCTCAGTTTCTGAGAAACGAGAATCGTTTACGAAGAGACACTCCATTAAATGAGCAGTACAACTCCGTGATCCAAGAATATTTGGATTTAGGCCATATGAGAGAGGTTTCGCCCACTAACAATTCTCCAAACTACTACCTCCCACATCATGCGGTAATAAAACCCGAAAGCACCACCACGAAACTGCGGGTGGTATTCAACGCTTCCAGCCCTTCAGCAAATGGGACTAGTTTGAACGATGTGCTTCATGCCGGTCCAGTCCTCCAATCTGACTTAACGATCCAGATTTTAAAGTGGCGCTATTTCAAGTATGTCTTTAGTGCGGACATCACTAAAATGTATAGGCAGATCTGGGTCGATCCAAAGCACACGCCCTTTCAAAGGATTCTATTCCGAAACAAGGAAGTTGACATTCGAGATTACGAGCTGAAAACCGTAACATTCGTTGTCAATTGCGCGCCCTATCTCGCCATCCGAGTGCTGCAACAGCTGGCTGATGACGTAGATCAGCAGTTTCCGAAAACCAGTCACATAATCCGCAACTTATGTATGTTGATGACGTTTTAGCAGGATCGAATTCTCAACAAGAAGCTTAACTTACCATCCAGGAGTTAGTAATTCTGCCGGTTTTCCGCTTTGAAAGTGGACTTCCAACCACAAGGGGGTTTTAAAGGACATTCCAAATGAGCATCTTCTCCAGGCTGAGTTCCTGAATATTGAAGCCGAAAGCACAGCTAAAACTCTCGGCGTTCGCTGGAGAGCAACCACCGACGAGTTCTACTTCGTGCCCCCAGAAATATCCGTCAAATCCTCCTATACAAAAAGAGAAGTTCTCTCCCAGATCGCAAAGCTATTCGATCCCGCTGGATGGCTTGCCCCGTTCATCGTCCGGACCAAAATTTTTATGCAGGAAATCTGGCTGCAAAAGTTAGGCTGGGATGACAACCTTCCCGCCGTAATGAGCCAAATGTTCCTGCAAAGTTATTCGGATCTCGATCAAATCCGTATTCCGAGATGGGTCGGTTACCAGCCCCAGGTAAAAATCGAGCTTCACGGTTTCTGTGACGCTTCCCAAAAGGCCTATGGGGCTGCGCTGTATGTCAGGGTTGAAGTCGGTCAGCAGATATTGACTAATCTGCTTACGGCAAAGACCCGGGTGGCCCCTGTGAAAACCGTATCCCTCCCCCGACTCGAGCTATGTGGTGCCCTATTGCTGGCAGATATGGCATCCACCATCCTTCCAAATATGTTGTCAGACAGCTCTGAGATTTTCTGCTGGACAGATTCCACCATTGTCCTGGCATGGTTAAAAAAACCAGCCTGCTCCTGGACCACATTCGTAGCCAACCGCGTAACCAAAATAGCTCAAGCTACAAAGATTGAGAATTGGTCACATGTGCGATCAGAACACAATTCTGCCGACCTAGCTAGTCGCGGCGTGTCCCTGCAAGAGTTGGGCGATAGCCCCCTCTAGTGGCATGGGCCCCAATGGTTACAACTGCCCAAACTTCAATGTCCAGAAACTTCGGATCCACACCCAGTCACTGAGTTAGAGCAGCGCGCGGTGAAGGTTCACTTCGTAAAGCTCCCCGCTGATGATTTCCTTGAACGTTTCTTCAGACTAGACAAGGCATTACGAGTCCTAGCTTACGTCCAAAGGTTCCTAAATCGCTGTCGGAAGGCTCCGGTAAGTCCGGATAGGCAGCTCAGTAATCGGGAAATCCGGGAAGCTGAGAAAACCTACATAATACTTGCCCAGCGTGAAGAGTACGCGCTCGAGCTTCGATTGTTGCGAAGTAAAAGTTCCATACCCGCATTAAGCCAAATTGCGAATTTATTTCCATTTATAGACCAACATGGCCTCTTAAGAGCATGTGGTCGCTTAACTGCCTCCCAGGTCCTGCAGTATGACGAGCGCCATCCTGTAATACTCCCGTACAGCTGTCGGCTATCTCGTCTGCTTGTGCAATTCACGCACCAGATTACACTTCATGGCGGCAACCAATTGATAGTGCGCTTGGTGCGATCCAAATATTGGATTCCTAAAGTCAAGAATCCGGTAAAGGGAGTGGTGAATTCATGCAAGGTGTGCACCATTTATAAAAAAAGACTGCAAACCCAATTGATGGGCGATTTTCCGACTGATCGAGCCTCTTTTTCCAGGGGATTTACTTACACCGGCGTCGATTATGCCGGCCCCTTTGAAGTTAAAAACTACACAGGGAGAGCATGTCTCATCACTAAGGGATATGTTTGTGTGTTTTTCTACGAAGGCCATCCATTTGGAACCCACCTCCGACCTTACAACTGAGAAGTTTATAGCAGCGTTTGCACGTTTTGTAGCTAGACGAGGTTGTCCTCAGCGGGTCCATTCCGACAACGGCAAAACCTTTGTTGGCGCCTCAAGTCTTCTTTCCCGTGACTTTACACAAGCTCTAAAGGAGTCGGCGACTGATGCGTATAGCCATCAGGGACTCGTGTGGCGTTTCATACCCCCAGGAGCTGCTCATATGGGAGGCCTGTGATAGGCAGGAGTAAAGAGTTTTAAAACTCTGTTTTACAAATCCACGTCCGCTCGCAAGTATACCTTCGAAGAGCTTTCCACGCTTCTTGCCAAGATTGAAGCCTGCCTTAATTCCAGACCGCTTTCTCCAATGTCAGAGGACCCGACAGACTTGCTGGCACTGACGCCAGGCCATTTTCTGATCGGGGGTCCGTTGCTTTCCACGGCGGAGCCTGAAATCAAAGGCGAATCCAAGTCGATTATAAATCGATGGCAACATCTCAAGGCCCAGCATCAACAATTTAGTTCACGATGGAAAGAAGAGTATCTAAAGGAACTCCACAAGCGCAACAAGTGGCTAAGGCCATCCAGAAATCTGCAAGTCGACGATATGGTGGTCGTTAAGGACGATAACTTGCCATCAAATAACTGGCGGCTCGGCAGAATCGTAGCTGCTATCCCAGGAGCTGATACTAGAGTACGCGTCGTAGATATTCTTACTTCTCGTGGAACTATCCGACGTCCGGTCCACGAAGTAGTTCTCCTTCCAATGGAGGCTAAGGCAACCTCTAAATCTCCACAATAATGCCCTCTGTTCCCGCTGCCCACCCCGTAAACATCACTAAAGCGACTCCTTATCTGATTTGTTTGTTGTTTTGCTTTCTCTTCCAAGTAATGGTTCAGAATGTCTCCTTGTCCTCGCCCACGCACTTCCCAGACCCTTGTCAGCAGATGTTCTCGAGGTATAAAATCCTACCGCTGCCGAGTCTGCCAGGGTATACATCCGCTACGGAAATGCAACCGATTCCTGAGGCTCAGTTCAGAGAAGCGTCTCCGAGCAGTACTGGTGAACAGTACTGCCACAATTGTTTGGCTCATCAGCACTCCGGAGGGAAATGTCGCAGTGGCGACGTTTGCAAAAAATGTGGACAGGAGCATCACACCTTACTCCACATGCACGATATGCCCGCGATAACTGGCCGATCGCCTTTCCAGCAACTTCGGCAGTCGCCTTCCCCGCAACGCCACCAGTAGCCGGCCCCGCAACGTCGCCATTCTCCGTCCCCGATTCGTCAGCAGTCACCACAGCAGCAGGCATCCGCATCGCAGTATCGATCGTCTGCCCCACCGTCTATTTTGGCCCCATCCGTGACCTCGCTCTTGCAGCACAGGAGTATACATATTCTGCCGACGGCCATTGTGGTCATCGACACAGGGGCCAACAGCTATGAGACGGGCGCGCTCATCGACCCGTGTACCCCCGTGAGCAGTATCGATAGCTCGCTGGCAGAAGCTTTTCGGCGGCCGACCACGAAAGTTGGAGACGAACGAGTGTGCTCAACGACCATCCGGTCGAGGTCGGGCGATTTTATCATGGATATGGTCCTGAAGATCGACAACAGCCTGCGAATCCGAACACCGATTCGTGCGCTGAGCGATGAGGTTCGGGCTAAATTCGATACCATCCGACAAGCCGATGACCAGTTCCATCGTCTAGCCACCATCTCCCTGGTGTTGGGATCCGACGTGTACCCGAAAGTGATCCAACCCGGGTTTCTAAACCTTCAAGATGGGCTGCCCGTCGCTCAGAGCACGGCGTTTGGATGGATCGTGTCGGGAGCCTGCCGTCAGTCCTGATGTCCTGCTTCAAGGAACTCTCCCGCAGGGGGGGGGGGGAGAATGTTCGCGCCAAGCGGCGCTTCCAGTTTCGGGTGAACCGGAACCCTGGAGTCCTAACAGTCGCGAGAACAGTTTTCTCCAGATCTTCGCATCTCGTTCTCTCGCACTGTTAAGTGTCTCCACTCCGCTCTCCAAGCGGCCTCTTGAAACATCCACCCCGTAGCATTAAGTTAGTTCTAATCTACCAGTGTATGAAGAAAGAAGTGAAGTGAACTAGTTTTCTTTGAAATAAACTCTACGTTAAGTTGAAAAGTAATAATTTTCCTGCACTATTGAATACCCATTGGAGAGCTGCCCCTCGACACTTTCATTTATAATAAAATAATATTTATAATTAAATAATAATTATACTTATAAATAATTATTTTCGAACGGAGCCGGAACGGTGGAATTAACCCTTGGCTTGGTTCGGAGCCGGAACGGTGGAATTAAACCTTGGCTTGGTTCGGGAGAAATTGTGTACACAAGTTGTCACGCGCGTGTATGTGTATGTCTGGATGCACATATGCCTTGACCGTTGCACTATGGGGTTTTTGACCACTTTATGTGGCATTTAGTCAATTTTTAAAAGTGCTCTAATTAAAAAAAAAAAATGGGAATGCATTAACAGAACATCAAACTGTTATGCCTCATACTCAAAATGTTAATACTTAACAGCATATGTTAGCATAACAGCTGTAAAGTCAGCTGTTGCATACGAAAGCACCAGCGCTAAGTTTTCAATTTTTTCAAAGCGTTCTTTGAAATTAATTTATTCGTGTAAAACACCATTTGAAAAGAAAAAAACAAATGGAAACTGATCTCACAGGCTTGTACTATATGTTAAATGTATTAATTGTTTAAATTATGCGTGTTTATACTAATATTTTGTCATTTTATAAATGCACCTTAAGCTGAATTTTGAGGAACAAATTTCAACTTTGGGAGGAGTTTTGAAATAGAAGTTTGCATTACTTTTCAATGCGTCCAAGTGTATGTTGTAGCCTTGTCAATTCTGAGCAAAAATCTGTTAGTCTTACTGTGCACTTTTCCGAACTTTTGGTGCAATTTGAATTTTTCTTAGATAACCTCACTTTCTCCAACGCCGACTTGGTTGCTGTTTGGAATAGCGAGAAGGGCCGGCTTGAGCAAGAAAAGCCTATACAATGTTTGATGAACAAATTATTTATAATATGAGGATCATTTTGATAGGAGAATGGCGACGCACACAAAGCGGAGTCGGATAGAAAATTTGTTAGAATTAAAGGAAAATAAATTTCTCGACTGCCGTTGTGTACGGGAAAACTCGAACGTGGAGTTGACACGAAAAAATTGATCTTGAATTTAATGTTCGAACCACTGCTGAAGACCGGCAGCGAGAGGGAGTCGGAAAGGTCTATAGAGTGGGGACTGCTGATTCCGTCCATAGCCTTCTTTAGGTAGTAATAGACCAATGCCCCGATTCTATTATCGGTGATTAGCGAAGTTTCGTCGGTGGTTTTTTCGATGTATTTCTGAAGTTGTTGTAGGTCGATTACGTGTGTAAGCTTAAATTCCCCATTTGCAGGCCAAACGACACCTTATTGAAGTTGAACGACCGGCGCATCGTCTTAAGTCTGAATGGTTTTTGTATTTTGCATTATATTTTTTATTTGGGGTGTTATGTCTTTTTAATGGTTGTGATAGGGTTTATGAAACATTTTTTAATCATAAAGGACAACTTTCTTGTTCTTACAAATTAATTTGTTGTGTTTTTTTCATTTATTTTACTTTTTAAATAAGACTTCCTTGGCTCGCGAACGTCGGCAAGTGCAGATGTGTTTTTTCTTGTCTTCTTATCGTCAACGAAATTTTAAATAAAACCAAAGCATAGTGCAGTGCAAGCTCTAAACAACAATACACAGTGGGCGAAAAGACGCTTAGTGCGATGAACTTCGTACTTTTTGTGTAAATAAACAAGAAGAAAATCTAAAACATTAAGCTATGAGTGAATTCGACACTCATACGGTGCTCCAACGTCAGCAAGACGAGCGTCGGCTCTCTCTGCAATGTAACAACGCATACCATTCAATCATGTCAATGCAAGACAACGCGACCGCAAACCCAACAAAAACTAACCAACCGCGATTAATAACCCCAAGCCCGAGTAATGAACTCAATCCAACATCGCAAGGCAGGGCGCGCTCTTGCTCTCCAGCGCTCTTGTTGGATAAGACACCATACCCTTCTCTCATGCCAACCTGCTTAGCCACGGTCACCAGTACAGTGACGTCATTAGCAAACTGCAACGGCAACATCTACAACAACTACAATAGTATAGACTGCTCGCGCAATACTACTACTATAAGAACCTTATACCAGCGCGCTCTCTTCAAAAAAATGTTCGGCCGTACAGACTGGTATGGATACAAATAAAACGTAAGCACAGCCCGCAGAACTCTAGACTTGGTGATTCTGCTAAAATAACTCGCGGCATCTCAAAACAATCTACAATAGAGAAGCCCATAGAAGCAAACAGATTTGCTATTTTGGCAGATAAATCCGATGATATACCTCCTGAATTCATCGTAGGGGACAATAAAAAGCCTAAGACGCCGCCGATTTACATTCGAGAGAAAAAATCGAATGCTCTCGTAAACTCGATACTGAACCTAATCGGACCAGACAATTTCCACATAAATCCATTAGCAAAGGGAAATATTCACGAAACAAATGTTCAGACTAATACGGAAGTAAACTTCAAAATTTTGTCGAAATATTTTAACGATATAATAAAAACTTCTACACGTACCAATTAAAAAGCAGTAAAGGCCAGCAAGTAGTACTAAAAGGTATTGAACCGGAAGTAACACCAGCTGAAGTTACAGACGCACTGAAGGAGAAAGGTTTTAATGTAAAAAATGTTATTAAAATTTGAATAGAGAAAGAAAGCCTCAACCTCTTTTCAAGGTAGAACTTGAACCCGAAACCAAATCCAAGCCTCTGAAAAATATTAAGTGCATCCAATTTTTACTCTCCAGTTTCTACTACACCGCAGAAGCAAAAAGTGTGGAAACTGTGGAGGTAACCATTCGGCTAACTACAGGGGCTGTCCAGTCTACAGGGAACTGAAAAGTCGTACACACCAAAGAGTGACCACTGCATGCTCACATATAACACCTTTGAATACTACGCGAGATGTCTTCCCCCTACAGCCGTTAAATCTTCAGCTAATAATGAGTTCACCGACGAACCCGAAAGCTTTGCAACCAAGCTACGATCATCAGTTTCGCCTCATCAACCAGGAGAACACTCCACGAACAAAATGGAAGCAATGATATGTAATCTTCAACAAAGTATGTAGGATTTCATGTCATTCATGCAGACAACTATGCAAGATCTTATACGAAACCAGAACGTTTTGATTAAGCTATTTGTTGCTCAAAACAGACTAAGTAGACTACATCACTGTGGAACGCCAACGGCCGTCTCACAGCGCAAACTGGAGTTAACTCAATTCCTTAATAATAACCATATCGATGTAATGCTACGCGCAGAAACTCATCTTATGCAGTAGCCGCTTTTATCGGAGACATTCTGCGCTTGAAGAAATTAGACCTTGATGAAAGGGTATAAAAAGGGCAGGCTGGACGCAGACCATCAGACGGGCTCTGGGGATCGCCTCTCCTTGGATGCCAATGGATATCTTCTAGGGTATATATTGGCATTTAAGTAGAGGCGAGCCTTAGAGCTTTGTATGAGTAGATGAACGCGCATCGCGCGCAAGAGGCCCCACTTTGAAGTAATGCGGAAGCTTTTCCGAGTGGATGCAGGCCTGATGAGGAGGGGTTTTTAGTGGGTGCAAGACCCACATACCACACATACGACGGTAGTGTGAGATGCAGAAGGCACCCCCTCAGCCCAAA